>OX465094.1:52602597-52966673 GCA_949987625.1 Chalcis sispes | reverse complement strand
CTATTCTGCTAAGCACGCAGAAAGGTTCATTTATAAAGAGTGAGGGATCCAGCTTAGATAATGGCCACGCTCGGTTCTGTCTTGAGTACAGCCATGACTGAGCAAGAGGTACATCCATATGTCACGTAACGCGTCATCATAAAGTTTTTAACCAATGAAGGCGTTAACCGTAGGAAATTTGTACTTGTTTAAAGGCGCAGTTTGGGGACACTACATTGTCTCAGAATTAAGTGTATATGTGAGCCGGGGAATTTAAAGGTGGGCGAGAACATGTTGAAAAGGAAAGTCATGATCGACGTCCAAGGACAAGTCTTACAGATGACAACATCCATGCCTTTCAAGAGCTTATTGAATGTGATCGGCGGTTAACTGTTTCAGAATTTTCGTTAAGAGTGAGTATCAGCTATGGAAGTGCTTAATCCATTATCACTGATCATCTTCATTTAAGAAAAATTAGTGCTCGATAGGTTCCGAGGTTGTTAACTGGGAATCAGAAACAGGTCAGATCGGAGATAACTGAGAGACTTCTGAATCGATTTCGACAAGAAGAGGAGGATTCTTTAAGACGCATCGTCATATGTGATGAGACATGGGTCCACCATTGAATGAATTCTAAATTTATCATATTATTCTACTCGGAATATAAGCTCCTACATATTTTTTCATTTTTCGATATCATCAAAATCGTATGTCTTATGCACTTTTGAAAAGCGACTTATTAATTTTCGATTCCCAAAAATCGGAAACTTCTTTGATTTCAAACGTTCTATTTTGTTTTTTTACTGACCTTTAAATATTATTCTATACTTATTCGATGCTATAAGTGATGTTAGTTTGATTACACTTTTTTTTCTTTTTTTTTTTTTCAAATCCGAGACGATATTGCGCTTCTTATAAAAAATGAAAAATGCATTTTTCTCAAGAAAGCCATATTTTTTCGTTTAATTTTTTAATGGGTAACTAGCTTCAATACCTACATTTTCGTATATGTGGCATTAGAAAAATTTTGGTTTACTCAAAGAAATAAATTATTTTGTATCCTTATAACAATTGTACATACGAGACAGTTATGTTAAACATTGCAAGAGTGTGCGCATTTCAGGCTTGTATATGGCTGTAAAAATATATGAACATAGGTTTTACCCACATAACGAAGGAAATCATATAGTACTAAAATTCTCTGCTAGATGACTAAATATCGTCTTTCATTAAAGCGTAAATAATTTAAGTATTCAGGCTTATTTAAGGAAGCAACGATTCACAATATAGTAATTTTACATCTTTAGTATTTGTGCGCAACTAAGTTCTCGCTGTTTTTCTTGATGAAAATACAACTTTACTGTAAAAAAAAATGTTAACAAATGAATCATTCACAGTATTGTATATCGCTAGCTACAACTTTTTCCCATCTTTTTGGCAGAGCTCAAATACCGTTAAGATATAAGTGTTCGTCTTCTAAAGCTATCCACGAATCAAACCAATTTTTGATATCTTCGTGCGAAGGTGAATCAAATATAAACGGCAATTTTTATTTATAAATGTATTAAATAATATTACACATAAACCATATTATCAACATTTCTCAATGTAGTCTCCTGCGTTGCCTACACACTTTTGCCACCGTTTTTGAAGCTTGAATATTGCTTGTTCATAAAAAGTTTTGGGACGAGTTGTCAGCCAATTGCACACGTGCTTCTTGACTTCTTCATTGATTTTGAATTGTTTTCCTCCAAGTGATTCTTTCAGGGGTGCGAACAAAAAGTAGTCACAGGGGGACAAGTCTGGACTACAAGAAGGATGTTCGAGTATTTTCCAGCCTATTTCTTCCAGTTTATCCCTTGTCAAAGCCGCGGTGTGCGGCCTAGCGTTGTCATAGAGAAGGATGACCTCTCTAATGGACATATCTTGTCTTTTGTTCCGGTAGGAGGTTCTCGCTGACTGTAACAACTGGCAGTAGTAGGCCGCCTTCACTGTTTGTTGATCGTGAAGAAAATCAATGAGTAAAACTCCCTTCAAGTCAAAAGAAGCCGTTGCAAGCCCTTTTTCGGGTTAGGAGGCGAGTTTTGGCCTTCACTGGGCAGCCTTCATCCTTCCTTCGCCACTCCCTACTCGCCATTTTCGATTCGGAGGTATAATGGTGGACTTACGTCTCATCACATGTGACGATGCGCCTCAAAAAATCCTCCCCTTCTTGTCGAAATCAATTCAGAAGTCTCTCAGTGATCTCCGATTTGACCTGTTTTTAATTCCCAGTTAACAACCTCGGAACCTATCGAGCACTAATTTTTCTTAAATGAAGATGATCAGTGATAATGGATTGAGCACTTTCATAGCTGATACCCACTTTTAACGAAAATTCTGAAACAGTTAACCGCCGATCACATTCAATAAGCTCTCGAACGGCATGGATGTTGTCATCTGTAAGACTTGTCCTTGAACGTCGATCATGACTTTCCTTTTCAACATGTTCTCGCCCACCTTTAAATTCCCTGGCCCCCGTACACACTCGATTCTGAGACAATACAAATTTCCTACGGTTAACGCCTTCATTGGTTAAAAACTTTATGATGACGCGTTACGAGACTGACGGATGTACCTCTTGCTCAGTCATGGCTGTACTCAGGACAGAACCGAGGGTGGCCATTAACTAAGCTGGTTCCTCCACTCCTAATAAATGAACCAGCAACCGCCATACTCTATCATCTAGTTCGGAGGTGCGTGCTAATCAGAATAGTTAAATTACTGTTTATATTTGATTCACGCTCGAATTAGGATTTACTTTTTGAAAAATAAAATTAAACTTGAAAAAACCTGGACAGTTAAAGTCATAGTTAAGATCATATTTGAACATAAAATTTTTTGCTCTGTCCATTTCCGGTGTTGAATGTGGGAATACCTATTTAAAAAATTTAGCTTAATCTTGAAATGACCTAGAAGGGTCGTGGTCAAATTATGGTTAAGCTAAATGTTCGGTGTATTCCTCTACAACTTCTGTCTGAAACTTTTTTGTAAGAAACTCTAATTTCGAGATTTTTGAGTTTATTGATTATAATGACCTTATGGTCAATGGTTTAACTCTTTAAGGCACGGAATCTTAGAAAATAAAAATACCCATGTTGCACAGAAATTTCATATCATTGAAAATTGAATAAAATTAGGATATTTTTATTAATAAGGATATAAAATGATATAAAAACAGCTATTCCAATATTTCGAGGTGCGTTAAAAAATGTCCCACCATGCGTTATCACGCATCAAAAAGGTGGGACATTTTTAATACCACCGTGCCTCAAAAGGTTAAGTCCTGATCAATCTCATTTTCAAGGTCATATGTGGGCGTAAAATTTCTCGTTTTTTCCATTTCCAAGATCAAAAATAGAGATTCCTATTTGAAAAAATTGGCTTGACCTTGAAGTGATCTATATGGTCATGGTCAAGGTCACAATGAATTGTACCCCTCGAAACCCTACAACTTATATTAAACAAATTTTCCTCTCTCGTGCTTTAGTCCAGAGACATTAACTTATATTTTTTAAAATAGGATACCCTGTATATTAAGAAGTCATATTGTAATTTACTATAAAAAAAGTTTAAAGCGTTTCTGAAAAAGATTAATATCAAAGCAAATAACTGTGCCTTAAGAAAGCTTGAGTTATAAAACATTAAAGTCAGCATCATTTTCTTTCTTTTTAAACGGCCATTTTTTCCAGGCTTACTGAAAATATTTAAAAAATAATCTAAAACGCTGTGTACTTTTATATTCGCATTATTTTTTAATGTTTTGCTTGATGCTTAAAGGTGAAAAGCCATTTCAGTGTTAGACTAGAAGCTACTATAAAAATGAAAAATATCGAATATACGAAGTGTGTTCAATAAATAAAGCCAATATTTAAATTACGCAGGCTACATATATTCAAGTTTCGATTTTTTTTTTTTAATATGTTGACAATATCAGCCATTTTCCATGTTCGCATGTTGTTAACAGCAGACACAAAGAGTAACTATCTTTACTAGTGCGTGGCGATTTTTTGTCGTTTAAAAAAATGGAGTAAGGAAGTTGTATTAAATTTTGCGTGGAAAACAAAATTAAGTGCTTTGATATTGTGAAAATGTTAACTGTGGCATTGGCGAATCTACTCTAAATGAAAGAAATATTTACAAGTGATATAAGCCATGTAAAGAAGGTCGAGAGATCTCAATGATAATCCTCGTCCTAAATGCTATAGCACATCAACAACAGATGAAAACCTTGAAGCAGTGAAGAAAACAATTCTTAGAAATCGTCGTATAAGTATTAGAGAAGTTGCTGAGAAAGTCGACATGTCTGTTGGCGCGTGCCATGCTATTTTTTCGGATGGTTTGCGCATGAGACGTGGAGCGACCTTACAGAAGCAACCAGAAGAGCTGAGACTAAAAAAGCGCGCCAAATACGGTCAAATATGAAGGTTTTACTCACTCTTTTCTTTGATTATAATGGTATCGTGCATTACGAATTTCTGCCAGAAGGTACCACGGTCGACAAAGAATATTAACTTTAAGTTAAACGCTGGTTGCGCGAAGCAATAAAAACAAAAAGCCCAGTTTTATGAAAAACCTTTTTTTTATTTTCAAATCTAAGAAGCACCTTCGAAGGGTAGAAGTTTTCAATCATTGAGCAAATGAAAATCGAATCGCTGACAAAATTGTAAGCTATACCAAAAACCGCCAATAAAAAGTGCTTCAAGAATTGGAAAAAGCGCTGGCACAAGTGTATAATATTTGATAGAAATTACTTTAAATTGAAACATGAATATTGTTGAATAAAAAAATATTTTTTAAACATATCCAGATTGGCTTTATTTATTGAACGCATCTAGTAATTTTCATTTTAATTGGGAGTACAAATTAATTCGATCCGTTTTTTTGCGATCAAAAATGCATTTATTTCAAAATAAAAAGAATTATAAGATTAATCAAAATATCGTCCATCGCTAGTTACTACTTTTTCTCATCTCTCAGGCAATTTTTGAATTGCATCTCGAAAAAATGTCTCGTCTTTTGAGGTGATCCAAGTTAGGAGCTAATTTTTGATTTGTGCGAAAGACGTGAACCAATAGCCTGCCAGATCGTGCTGCATCCCTCGGAACAATCAGTAATCAGAAGGAACAATGTCCGGAGAATACCGGGGAGGGGGGGGGGGGGGGCAAAATATCCCACTTGAGCGTTTCCAAATATTTTTTCATGACTTCTGCGAGATGAGGCCGAGCGTTGTCATGCAGAAAAATAACTTTGTAGTGTCTTTCCTTGTATTCCAGCCGTTTTTCTCGTAATGCACGGCTCAAACGAATCAATTGCAGCCTATACCGATCGGCCGTTATGGTATCGCCAGGTTGTAGCAGCTCATAGTACACAACACCCTTTTGATCCCACCAGATACACAACATGATCTTCGAATCATGAATATTTGACTTTGGTGTTGGTGTTGAGGTCGATGGCAACGATTGACCGGGCATAGCGTAATATTTTTTCTTCTTGGGGTTATCATAGAATATCCATTTTTCATCTCCAGTAATAATTCTATGTAAAAAATCCTTTCTTTGTTGCCTTTAAATCAGCTGCTCGCAACAGAAAAATCACCTATCAATGTCTCTCGGTTTCAGTTCATGAGGCACCCAATCGCCTTGCTTTTGAATCATTCCCATGGATTTTAATCGTACAGAAACTGCTTGTTGAGTCACTTCCAATGATTCTGCAAGTTCCTTTTGCGTTTGACTCAGATCTTCATCGAGTAATGCCTCCAACTTTTTGTCTTCAAATTTTTTTGGCTGAAATCTCCATTCTTGAAACGTCGAAACCATTCCCTACAAGATTGATCAGTTGGAGCATTGTCACCATAAACTTCCACAAGCATTCGATGCGCTTCAGCTGCACTTTTTTTCGAATAAAACAGAAAAGTAAAACTTCCCGCAAATGCTGCTTGATTAACACAAAATTGGACATATTTAACACACTTGAAAACAAAGTTTTTTTATGAAACTCGAAGCGACATAAACTGAATATTGACAGATGTCTAACCTCTCTGAAACTACCGACTTCAGCTGTTACTATTAAATATTCATAATAGCCAGAGCCATCTTTTGAAAACGGACCGAACTAATTTTTACTTCCAACAATTATTTAAAATTATTTTTATTAAATTATTAATATTTAAAATACATTAGTTCTAGTATAATTTGTAAAAGTAAAACAATTTTTCCTGTCAGTTGGATTTGCACCCTAAATTCAGCGGTAGAAAAAATATACCAATTAGGAAAACAGCTTGCATCTTATAATCATAGCTACGAGTTAACAAACATGTTATTAGATTGCTGCAGATGAATAGGCCGATTTAGCAAAGACATAAAGTTGGCTGCAATTTTAGTGTATTATTTTGGCACAAGACGGCGCAAATGATATGACATATTAAAGTATAAATACTGCTACCTTGGTTTATGGAGTCATATCTGTTTTGCACTTCATAGTGATCGTGAAAACAAAAAGAGAAAGTAAACATGGAAGTGAATCAAAACAGGCTACTTTTACTATACGAATTTAAATTAGAGCACAACGCAACGGAAGCAACGAGGAATATCAACAGCGCATTCGGGCCTGATACAGTTAGCGAACGAACCACTTGGCGGTGGTTCGAAAAATTTCGATCCAGAGATATGGACCTGGGAAATGAGCCACGTGGACACCCAGGACCATCGACCGATAACGACGAGCTGCGTGCATTAGTGGAGTCTGACCTCCGCCAAACCATAAGGAATCTTGCCTAGAAATTAGGCGCTCACAATTCGACAGTTTGCCGCCACTTTCAATAACTTTGAAAAGTGAAAAAGCTTGACAAATGGGTTCCCCATGATTTTACCGAGCAAAACATGACGTGTCGAATGGAGATTTCAAGTTCTCTTCTCTCCCGCAACAAAAAGGAACCGTTCTTGTACCGAATTGTGGCCTGCGATGAAAAAGTGGATTTTATACGATAATCGTCGCCGATCAGCCCAATGGCTAGATGCGATGAAGCGCCAAGACGCATGCCGAAATCAAGCCTTCATCCAAAGAAAATAATGGTAACTATTTGGTGGTCTGTAGCTGGAGTTATCCACTATTCGTTCCTGCAACCTGGCGAAACCATCAATGCTGAAAAATACTGTGCTCAACTGCATGAAATGCATCAGAAATTGATAGTCCAACGACCTAGGCTTGTCAACAGGGATGGAGTAATACTGCTTCATGATAACGCACGGCCTCATGTATCGAGAACAACGGTCCAAAAATTAAACGAGTTGTGCTATGAGACTTCCTCACACTCCATATTCACCAGACCTCTCACCAACAGATCACCATTTCTTTAAATATTTGGATCACTTTTTGATAGGAAAAAGATTTAATAATGAAGCTGCTGTCAAAAATGCCTTCGAGGAATTTCTTCGAACCAGAAACTCGGACTTCTACAAAACTGGAATAAATGTACTTGTATCTCGGTGGGAAAAGTGTGTTGCATCTATTGGTACCTATTTTAATTAAATAAATTGTCTTTATGAAAAGTTACAGCTGTTTAAAAATTTATTGCTAAATCGGCTATTTCATCTGCAGCAACCTAATATTAGGTGTAGTAAAAAGAAATCCATTATTTTTGCATTAAATTGAAGGTTTTATTTAGCATAGATAAAATGATACAATTTGGGTCAAATATCCACCGTTTTGTTCGATAACTTGTTGCTATTTTGGAGGTAATTTCATAATGCCTCTCTCGTAGAAACCCTTGTCCCTATTGTCAAAAAACTGAGACAGTCGATTTTCACAATCTTCTCTTGAGGCGAATTTTTCACCTGCAAAATCATTCGTCATAGACAGGAACAGGTGGTAATCACTTGGTGCCAGGTCCGGACTATAAGGTGGATGCATAAGCACTTCCCAACTAAGCTCCCGGAGCTTCTGGTGAGTCACTATCGATGTATGCGGCCTGGCGTTGTCCTGATGGAACACAATTCCTCTCCTATTGGCCAAAGCTGGCCGCTTCTGGGCGATCGCTTCTTTCAGACGGTCCAATTGTTAAAAGTACAGGTCCGAATTAAGAGTTCGGCCGTAGGGGAGCAGCTCATAGTATATGATTCCCTGCCAGTCCCACCAAACACACAGCAAAACCTTCCTGACCGTCAATCCTGGCTTGGCCACCGTTTGCGCCGGCTCACCGCGATTTGACCACGACCGTTGTCGCTTGACGTTGTCGTAAGTGACCCACTTTTCATCACTAGTAACCATCCGCTTCAGAAATGGATCGATATTGTTGCGATTCAGCAGCGATTCGCAGATGGAAATTCGGTCCATGAGGTTTCTTTGCGATAACTCGTGGAGCACCCATACATCGAACTACTTTTTGTATCCAGCCTTATTTAAGTAGTTCCAAACGGTTTTTTGTGCAATGTTTAGTTCTTGGGCAATCGAAACAGTGCTTACGTGACGGTCGGACTCGACGATTTCCATTATTTTATCGACATTTTCGACAATTGGCCTTCCAGAGCGTGGTGCATCTTTGACGTCAAAATTACCGGAACGGAATCGACGAAACCAAAATTGCGCGTGATTGGCTGTTACAGTATCAGGACCATAAACACTATTCACATTTTCAGCTGCCTGGCTTGCGTTTTCGCCTTTATCGAAGAAAAACTGTAAAATATGGCGTAATTTCTCTTTGTTGGTGTCCATCTTTGACGCGTGCTAAAAAAATACTGAGTCAAGCAATCACAAAACTGTATGAGAAGCTTTTTTAGTACGAAATCTTATCTTTCTAACGCCATCTAGTGTAACCCGATCGCACTTTTACAACGGGAGATACAGACTACTAAAGCCATCTATTGGCAAAATAATGGATTACTTTTTACTACACCTAATATATTGCTAAAAAATATTCTATAAATTCTTTTTTTATATTTGTATGATAATATTCACGTAATACAACAATTTTCTTAGAAAAGTTAAAATATTCTAAAATAAAACGATTCAAATTTTCTTTTATCTTCCATTTTTCTATTTCTATCACTCCTATTGGGCGCACAAGAGGACACGCTGTACATCTCGCATTTACTGCGCTCGCACGTATTTCTTTGTATTTTCATTTATTTTGTTAGTATGATTTGTGGTTTATTTATTGATTCTTTTATTTTAATCAATTCTTGTTAATTTTTTTACTAAATTTTGTTGTCTTTCCATTCTTTTCTTTACAGTTTTTATTAATAAATATGAATTTTCTTTTCATTTAAATCTCTTTTTTATCAATTGGGTTTCTCTTTAATTATCACCTTTGCCTTCGATTAATTGGTGCAGGACGGAATACAAAAATTGCAGAGCAATATTTTGTAGATGCTGTCAATGGTGGAAGGAGTGACAAGCCATAACCCTAAGCTCACAGCCATGTTCTAAATCACATGAGTAATTAATTGTTTTTGGTAATTACTCTCATTTACTACCGAGGCAATTAATTTTCTTTAATATTCAAAAACCGCCACCCTGTTACAACTGATAACGAAAATCATGTAGAAATCTATAAAATGTCTGCAAAATGGTAACTAAAAAAATTTTGAAATTAAATATTAAATAAAATTAAAATAATGTCCTAAAATATTCTACTTAATAATCTAAATCCAAATTTAAAATTAGTTTTTATTAAAAATATATACTACTTATAATTATACTCATTTCAAAATTTATAATAATAAGAATGTTTTAATCATACTATTAACCTAATTTTAAACAATAAAATTATGTTCCATAAAAAGTAAAATATATAAATTCTCAATTAATTACTTGTGGTTCAGAATTGGTTTTAAATCTATGATTTATGCAAACATATAGTATATTATACATACAAACGCATGAAAGCTTTACTAAAATAAATTGAAAGTATACTCAAAAAAAGTTATAATAGAATAAAATTTTATAGTTTCCAAACTGATTTAATGTAATTATCAAGTTTAATAATTAATTATAATTTTCAAACATTATTCTTATTTTATTAATTAATAGTTAATAATTATTCTAATTATTAGCTCCTAACAAATAAACAAAAACAAAGTTTTTTTTTAAATTCAAATTATTATTAATTCGTTTACTTATTTTTTACTTAACTTGATACACCTTTCTTTTTATTTTTTCTGTTAAATTGAAATTTATAAATATAAAAAAGATTAACAATATAAATTATGTCTTGTTGTTGATATAATATATTGAAATTTTTTAATATTAAAAATATTAACAATATACATTATCTCTTATTATGAGAAAATATATAATGTTTTTTTCTAATAAAGAATATTATATTTTTAATCACTTTTATATACTTAATTAAACTAAATTTTTTAAATATTTTTCAGATATACAATAGTTCAACAAAATATTAGTTATCCTTAATATTTCTCATTGAATAGTTAATTTCACTTAGAACTTTAATAAGAAAAACAATTAAATCAAGAAATTAAATATTTTTTAATATATTTAAAAAAATTATCTATTGATATACACTAAAAAATAAGAGTGTAGAGATAAATAAGAAGTATCATATTCAAAATAATTTAATAACTATTAAAATTCTTCACACCTGCATAATGTAGCTGTCCATCATGAAAAATAAAATCAATAAATGTCTTACTATTCTAAAATGAATTTCTTACAGTGTATATATTTGATTAATGTAAGTTATAATCTACGAAATTCTTTAAAACTATATTTTTTTTTTAAATTATGTAGAAAAATAAGTTTTTTCCAAAACTTATAACTTATATTTAAAAAAACATTTTAATTAATTCATATATTAAATGATTTAAATTTTTACATATGACATCATTTAAATTAATTAATTTACAGTTTTCACCATCATAATTTAAATTAATAAATTTTAATTAATTCATATATAGTACTATATACTCAACATTAATGAATAATGAGCAAATTCATGTCAAACTACGTGATTTTATATGCCTTTTCTAACCGACTCGCTCACAGCCTACAAAACTATGAATCCAATGAAATAAAAAAATTTTACAAAAAGGGCACAATTAGCTCAGCTTAACAATATTAAAAATTTAAACTGTTCAACTTATTTAAAAAAAAAAATAATAAACATTTGGCAGATTAAAACTAGAATTACTAATAAAACGTCAATTATTTCATAATAAGGAAGATAATAATTAACTGCTTCTAACTTAGTTCAAACTGCTCAGGTATTAAATAAACTAAATTATAAATTTTATTATAAAAAAATAAATTTCATAAAATGGCATATTTTGTGACTTTGAAGAACTCATGCGCGTGCGCAAGCTTAGAAAGAACGAGAAATGCAAATTCTGAGTTATATATTGGGTTGTTCGATAATTAATGTCGTTTTTTTATGTTTTTCAAAGTGAATTTATTTATATTAACAACAAACATTAATCAATGATATATTGACCGTTTTGTTGAATGAACTTTTGCCATCTTGCGGTAAGTTGAAAAATTCCATGTTCGAAGAAGCCTTGGTTTTTAGAAGCGAAGAACTGGTCCAACTCATTTTTAACAGCCTGATCAGAATCGAAAGTTTTACCATTCAAATGGTTTTCAAGGGAGCAAAACAAATGATAGTCTGATGGTGCTAAGTCAGGGCTATAGGATGATGTGGCATCAGTTCCCAATTGAGCTCCATTTATTTTTGACGGGTTATCAAACAGGTGTGAGGTCTGGCGTTATCATGATGGAACATCACACCTGAGATTGGCCAGTTCAGGGCGTTTTTTTCGATTGCTTCGTTCAATTTCGATAGTTGACGACAGTAGACATTCGTATCAATAGTTTGGTTTCTTGGAAGCAGCTCAAAGTAGACAATAGACTAGACTACCCTTGTAATCCCAACACACAGAAAGCATAATCTTCTTTTGGTGAATATTGGCTTTGGATGTCGATCGTGGGGGCTTATCTTGCTTGATCCATGATCGTTTTCGGACTACATTATCGTACACAATCCATGTTTCATCATCCGTTATGATTCTTTTTAGAAATGGGTCGTTTTCGTTACGATTAAGCAAAAAGTCGCATATGTTAATGCGTTTAGTGAGGTGGATTTCCTATAATTCGTGAGGAACCCAAACATCCAGTTTGTTTACGTAACCAAGCTGTTGTAAGTGCAAGTAAACGGTTGAATTCGATATGCCGAGCTTCTCTACTATCTCTCGAGTTGTCATATGCCAGTTAGTTTCGATTAACGCCTTTATTTTGTCGTCATCAGTAGTGGTTGGACGACCAGTATGTGGTGCATCTTGCACATTAAAATTTCCAGAACGAAAGCGAGTAAACCAACACTGACACTGGCGTTCAGTAAGGCAGTCCTCACCATAAACTTCACACAGTTTTTTCCGAGCTTGCACCGCATTTTTGCCCGTTCGGAAGTAAAACAATAAAATATGCCGATAATGCTCACTTTGATTTTCCGTTCTCAACTTAATTTTTAACCAACTTGTTATTTACTAATGGCATTAATTATCGAACAACCCAATACAGAGATAAATAATTTATTTATATATGAAAAAATAGAAGAGAATACAAAAAATTATAAAACAAAATTAATTTGAATATAAATGCATGTTTTTTGTCATTAAAAAACGAATACTATAAATATAAAAGAAGAATATAAATTTATATCTTTCATAATTTGTTAAATAAAGCTATTAAATAGGAAAAAACCATTCCTTTTGATAGCAGGTTGTGCTAACTAAATAGCTCAGGAAAAAAAAAACGACTGAGCTAATTATAATTAATTAATATAAATAAATAATTGCAGCGGAGAAGCAGATGGTGACGTATCTCGTAACGTCAGAGCCCGCGAAAATATGAATAATACACGAGATTTAAGCAGACTCAATTTCAATATTTAAAATCTTCATAACTAGTAAATTAGACTTTACATATATAAAATAAAATCTAACTGATAGCAGATATTGTTATCTAAATAGCTCAGGCAAAAAGAACGACTGAGCTAATTATAATTGATTACAATAAATAAATAATTAAAACGGTGTAGGAGGTTATAATTGCAGCGAAGCAGACGATCACGTGGTTTCGTGACGTCAGAGCCCGCAAAAATATGAATAATACACGAGATGTAAGCCGGCTCCATTCAATATTTAAAATCTTCATAAATAGTAAATTAAAGGCTTTACATACATAAAAAACATTCCTACTGATAGCAGACATTGTTAACTAAATAGCTCTGGCAAAAAGAAGACTGAAATAATTGTAACTAATTACAATAAATAAATAAATAAAACGGTGTAGTAGGTTATAATGGCAGCGAAGAAGCAAATGGTCACGTGGTCTTATGACGTCAGAGCCCGCGAAAATGTGGATTCGGCACGCACTATTGACTTGTACAGATTATAAGATATCCTCAAATAGTATCTGATTATAAAAAAAAAATCCATTTCTTTTCCATTAAAATGTTTAAAAATTTTTGTTTACCAAATTAAATAAGAAAGATTAGGCTTTAATTTGACATTAAAAAAATTGAAAATCGTATATGCCTGTAACGTCGGTACATGATCTCCGTTTTTTTTCCTGTGTCATCTGATAAGTTTTCTCTCTGCTTTTCCTACCCTCGTTCGTTAATGGAAAAGATGCGCATCGATCGTATCGACCGCCCGCATAGATCTATACCCAAGCGCTCCACCACGAAAGAGCCTCCTTCCACAACGTACCCGACGCACTCTCCACTGACCCAGAACGTTGTGAAACCTAGCCTAAGCGTGGACCAAGAGTTTATGAGTTTTCTCGGAACATAGAAAAAATGGTACATGCGCTTGGCTCTAGTAAAAGAATGCCAGCCCGAACACGTGCACGCCAACTCGGTGCCCAAAACAATAAAAATGTCCCATAAATATTCATTTTTCTACACGTAGTTCTCCTATTTAAAATGTATCTTTTCTTACTCAAACTTCCCTTTCGTAATATACTGTAACGTTATGCAAAGAATGACAAATATTCTTAAATTATTTTATTGCAATAATTATCGCGAAATATAACGGCAACCTTCGGTTACCGATATACCGTACAGGTAGCGTCATAAAATAATAAATAGGTCACTAGGGAGACCTCGATAAATAAAATATGTAACTGTTTTTAAACTAACGATATATCGAATAATATTTAAACAATGTAAGAAGTACAATGTTTAACGAAGAGAATAGAAGTTGCGATTTCCAAAAATACCACACAAGGCACGTATTTTACACAATACGTAAAATAGTTCAATAAAAAAAAATTATTGTTTTCGATCACAAAATAAAAATTGTCACGTAACTAAAATAATAATGCCTTTTTATAAAAATACGGTAGAGGAAAAATAAAATATGAAAGTAACACACAGATTATAAAACAATATCATTCATTAAAATTGTTAAATATATGTTAAATTAAATTTCGACCCTTATAAATAACTTAAAATTTTAAAATAAATTTTTAACAGTTACATATTTTATTTCAACAAAATATCTGTGTAAAACAATTCCCCTTTTTAAATAATATTATTAATAACGAATTTACATCTTTATACATTATAAAAACTAATAGTGCTGCTAACAACTACGAGTAGATTACACAATTTATTTAATTTAAATTTTTTATTTAAAACAATAAACTCCCAAAATACATGTATATTTGTGTAAAAATAGCTACTATCATCAAAATTAATTTAATTATGCTTTTAATTCAAATAATGCAACTATCTTTCTTTTTTTTTTAAAAAAAATATATACATACTACTATAAACAGATGTAATTGGAATTTTACAGAAATATCTGCGATAATGTTTCACGATAATAAATCTCTTCATAACTTAAAAATTACAAACGGCCTGACTATGTTCCTTTTATAATTAAAATATTAAAATGAAAAGACAGTATGTACGAGTATAACTATTTTTCTATCTCTCTCTCAAAATAAAAAGATGAAGAAACATGTAATAATTTTCGCTGCATTTCTTTACTTGTGCTTAAAAAGTTCATTTATTAACAGTTAAAATAAATTAAAAATATGAACAAACAATTTTACACAGTATGTCGGAAAAGTTCCCGAACTTATTTTGTAGCGCTTGTACGAATAGCGCCACCTCTTTGACGACACCGGTACTTTATTGCTACATCCCTCTGGAGTGTCTGAGAATTTTTTCACCAGTATTCGTTTATTAGTTGCCGAGATAGACGTGCTTGAGTGAACGTGTGTTTAGTACCCCGGTGCAAGCTCTACGATGGATGAGAAATTTGAACATCGTGCCGCCTGCTCATTCTTCGAACATTGTGAAGCGTTATCTCGCCGAAAATCAGATCCCACGCATCAATCACGCCCCATACTCGCCAGATCTGGCTCCACCCGACTTTTTCCTATTTCCCAAGCTAAAAATGGCCTTGAACGGACGATTTTTTGAAGATGTACCGAGCATTCAAGCGGCTTGCACCGAGCGTCTCACAGCGATCACTTCAGAGGAGTACCAGAGAGCCTTCAAATCACTCATGGAGCGCTCAAATGAGTGTATATCAGTTAACTGGAATAAATTTCTTTAGATGTAATTTTCGATTTTTTATTTCAAAAGTTCGGGAACTTTTCCGACATACTCTGTATCTTTTTATAATCAAAATAAATATTTAACACTAAACAAATTATTAAAGTTTAATCTAGTTGAATGAGCACAAGCATTAGAATTTAAGCTTATGTTTCCAACTATTAAAGTATATGCGAACGAAAAAACGCTCTAAAATAATTTAAAATCTAATATCAATATTATACGAGGGCGGTTCAATTAGTACCCGTGTTAGAAATGGAGACACCATTTTTTCAAAAAATTTTTTTTTATTTTACAACATAGTCCCCTTTTAGAAAGATACACTTCTCCCAACGTTCCTGCCATTTTTTTAACCCCTCCAAAAAATAGGATTTGTCAAACTCTCCAAAATACGCCTCTGTCTCGGCGATGACTTCCTCGTTAGAACTAAATTTTTTTCCCGTGAGCCATTTCTTCATATTAGGGAACAAGAAAAAGTCGCAGGGAGCCAGATCAGGTGAATACGGGGGGTACGGCAGCAATTCATAACGCAATTCATGCAGTTTGGCAGCGACAACTCCGGATGAATGTGCTGGTGCGTTATCATGGTGAAACAGCACCTTCTTTTTCGCCAAATGCGGCCGTGTCTTCTTCAATTTTTTGTCGAAGCGGTCCAATAACTCACTGTAGTATTCTCCAGTGATCGTTCTTCCTTTTTCTAAAAAATCCATGAAGATGGCGCCGTTCGCATCCCAAAAAATTGTTGCCATGACCTTTCTGGCCGATGGGACCGTCTTCGCCTTCTTTGGAGCAGATACACCGGGAGAAATCCATTGTTTTGATTGTTGCTTAGTTTCTGGTGTGTAATGATGAATCCAGATTTCATCAACGGTGACAACTCGACGCAAAAACTCCTTCGGATCTCGCTTAAATTGCTCCAAACACTGCTACGAAGTTAACAGCCGCATCCACTTGTTGTCCACCGTCAGCAATCGCGGCACCCATCGGGCCGACAATTTTTTCATCGCCAGTTTATTATGTAAAATATTAATTGTCATTTCGGTCGACACACCTACGGCCTCTGCTACTTCGTGCACTTTCGTTCGTCGATCAGCGAGAATCATGTCGTAGACTTTTTGAATGATTTCCTCGGTAACCACGTCTGCCGGGCGTCCTGGTCGCTCCTCATCAAAAACGGATATTCGCCCACGTTTAAATTCATTGAACCAATATCTAACTGTGGTCATAGATGGCAAAGTGTCCCCATAAATAGCATCCAACTTTGCTTTTATCTCCTCGCATTTATTTCCATCCAAAAACAAAAAGCGAATTACCGAATGATACTGCTCTTTTTCCATTTTAGCGAAAATCACGAAATACGTCTTACTCGAATGGCTGCCAAATCCAAACTAACCTATCAATCAGTCTGAAATTTGTTTTACCGTCGTTTGATAGATGGCAGCACACGATGATAATACCAACTTCCCTCAGGAACGCCCTCTGTCGTCAAACACGGGTACTTATTGAACCACCCTCGTATGTATTGGATAATGCGTCTTTTTGAAGACATTTATGCGAAATTATACATAATAATTACTATTATAAACGCTTTAGAATTTTAAGATTAATAGAAAAAATGTTTTGTAAAACTAACATTACGAAAAAGTATTGTATATATTATAAAGTTTTTACTAACAACTAGCTTCTTTTTTATAAAAGCGTTCTTCGCGTATTTTTGTACAAAATTATCATTCTTAAAATACTAAATAATACCTAAGGTTTCTGGTTTTTCGCATTAATTTTCGAATGTGAATTTTTATGAAAATGTTAAATAATAATTAAAATTGAAACTCTTAGTAAAGATGATATTTTTTTATTTTTTTTTTTGATTTAAATTTATGCTAGAATTAATTAATTTTAAGATTATATTTTAGAATTCGCCAGTTTAAAATTTTTAATTCAGAATTTATTCGTTTAAAAATCATTTTAAATTATATTTTAAAATTATAATTGAAATTATATTTAGAATTAAGCTAAAGATTTAAACTATAAGTCGCTTCTATGATTGTCTAAATTTTATGTAATAATAATAAAAATTTACAATCAAATTATACCTTAAGCGTGAAGCTAAAATTATTTAAATATATTACTCCTTATAAACTGCGACTACGATATTTTGCTCAAATTTAGTTTATATTAATTGAGCAAAAAAGTGACAATTATCATTATTTCTCATAAGATACAGACAATTATAAAAACGTATATTTAAGTTAAATTTGTTGTAAAAATTTAAAATAATATATAGTTTCTAACACAAAAAAGAAACTTAAGCATTATAATGCAAATAAAAATCCTTTAAATAATAATAAAATAATATAATAAAAATAAATTAACTAATTATAATTATGGTTAGAATTAAGCTACAAAATTGATTCTTTTTCGTAGCCTAGTTCAAATTTTAGATAGAATAGCAATAAAAACAAAAATTTATAAAAAAATTAGTTTTAATATTAGTTTTTAAGTTATCAAATATTTTTTATAAAAATAGACAGCCCCTCTCGAACTCTCTCTCTCCGCCATCGAGACGACACCTTAGAGATAATATACATAGAGTGAGCGAGGTATGGGAGCTCGTGTAAGTGGAAATGTCTTGCTTAAAGAAAGAGAAAGAGAATCGTATACCCCGTCTTTTGTCTTTGTCTATTTGCTTTTGATTGGTTATTGACGACGACTAGCACTGCTTTTATTTTGTAGCACCAATCAGGAACGAGTAGACAGAGAAAGAAAAAGGGATCTCCGATTCTCTTTCTCTTTCTTTGACTAAGACAGGATTGAAGCCCGTTCGCTCACACTATGTATATTATCTCTATGGACGACACACCTTTGCAGAGACTTTCCACACTCTCTCCGAGAGGCCCATCGAGAAGAGGGGGCCCGAATAACTTGCCCTTTCCCCGAATTTTCTGGCCAATAGGAAAATTACGGGACAGCTTCGCCAGTGTGCTTAAATGTGGCGCAAAATTTTCACTAAGCAGCAGTCCTCAGGCAGCACTCGAGGGAACCACAGCAAGTTAAGTTAAGTATAGTAAATAAATTAAGTTTTGTATTTAATGGTTTAATTGCTTCATACAAAATTTATCATTTATATTTAAAATATTTACAACTGCATATTATTAATTCGATTTATTTCCCAACAGGCCATATTGTATAAATCATGGGCCAATAAAAGAAATTGAGAGGAATTGATTAAGTTTGTTATGAATTATTTAGATTTCATTAAAAATCTCATTTTGTCACGTGCTTTAAAAAAATAATTAATAATCTATTATTATTAATTTCCTGTATTATTCATATTTTCGCGGGCTCTGACGTGACGAGACCACGTGAACATTGATTTCTCCGCTATAATTATAATCTCCTACACCGTTTTAATTATCGTATTACATTTTTTTTAATAATTTTAGTTTCTAGTAAAATAGAAATTAAATTCTTTATTTATTTCTATTGATAATTTCCAAGCTTTAGAAAAACTTGGAAATTCATTGTAAGTAGGAAATTCGAAGTATTTTTAATTTATTCTTCTTTTACAGACTTGTATCCTTCATCTATTAATGGCAATAATCTTGCCTTGGGAGACAGGCCTTCACCTGTTATTACGAGGTCTGGCTATTAAATAACGAGACTGCGCGCCTAGAGGGCGCCGTAGAGGAGTGGGGAAAAAACGAGTAGTGCGTTGGGTATCTAGATATCTTGTCTATGCACGTACCAAAACACGTTCTCGTCACTATTATTGTATTTGTGCAGTAGCGGTTTGAAACGAACGTGTTTTTATCTCGTGCCGAAAACCATGTGTGACGAAAAACAGGAGCAACGTATCAATCTCAAATTTCTCGTTAAATTGAAAAAAACTCCGACTGAGTGCTGTAAATTGTTGCAAGAGGCCTATGGGGACAATTCTCTATCTCGTGCGCGTGTTTTTGAGTGGTGTAAGCGCTTCAGTGAGGGCCGAGTGAGCACTGAAGACGACCAACGCCCAGGTCGCCCTGTCACTGTTTCAACTCTGGAAACAGTGACCAAAATCAACCAAATTATGCGTGCAGATCATCGAATGAGCATCCGGATGATTGCCGAGGCTGTAAACGCCGATAAAGAAACGGTTAGACAAATTTTACACGAGGAATTACACATGACAAAAGTCTGTGCGAAGTTGGTGCCAAAAAACCTGACTCCTGACTAAAAGCTCTTGCGTCAACAGGTCTGCTCAGATTTCCTTGAAAGGTTAGAAAAAGATTCCGGACTAATGAACAACATTATTACTTGCGACGAAACGTGGATTTTTCAATACGATGTTGAAACAAAGCGGCAATCGATGCATTGGAAGACGCCTGAATCGCCCACAATCAAAAAAGCAAGGATGTCCAAATCAAAATTCAAGGCAATGTTGATCGTTTTTTTCGACATTAACGGTGTCGTGATGACTGAATGGGTTCCAGAGGGTCAGACTGTTAACCAGACTCACTATTTGTCAGTTTTGGCAACACTGCAAGAATAAGTTCGTAAGAAACGGCCCGAGTTATGGAAGAACAACTCGTGGATTTTGCACCAGGACAACGCACCTGCCCATAACGCGCTATCTGTGAAGCAGTATTTGGCCGGTAAGCGCACTCCAGTGCTCGAACACGCGCCGTACTTGCCAGATCTGGCACCGTGCGACTTTTTTGTTTCCGAAGATAAAATCTGCTTTGAAAGGGACCCGATTTGAGTCGGTGGAAGGGGTAAAGCAAAAAACAGCAGAGCTGCTAAAGGCCCTCACCAAAGAAGACTTCCAGCACTGCTTCGGTCAATGGAAAAAACGTATGGAAAGGTGTGTGGCGAGGGAAGGGGAGTATATCGAAGGGGAGCATTCGAATGTAGAATAATTTTTATAATAAAACCCTTTTTCGTAACCAGTCTCGTTATTTAATGGCCAGACCTCGTATATATATACATTCTGTCAAAAAAGTACCGGGAATTGTCGATTTAAATCTGGTGGGGCATTTTAGGCAGGTAAAATTTTTTTTTCTAGGTTGGTACAACTGTCCATAATGACTATGCCAAGTTTGAGCGGAATCTGCCAACGAGTGTGTTTACAGTAGCTGGTTAAGTCAGTGGCCTTCAGCTCGCGCGCCGAATTTTGTTTTATGGCTTCAATCGACTGAAAACGGGTGCCACGGAGCGGCAATTTAAGTATTGGGAAGAGGAAAAAGTCACAGGGAGCCAAATCCGGCGAATACGGTGGTTGTTCAAGCGTGTTCGTAGAGTTTTTGGCGAGAAAGTCGGTCACAATCGTAGCTCGGTGAGACGGCGCGTTATCGTGTCTTGCGGCCACCTTTCTCATGCCCAAAATATCAATTAAAATCGTACGTGGGGACTCGTGGGATATCGCAAGTTCATGTGCTATCTTTCTCAAGCTAGTATGACGGTTTTCAAGCACCATTTCCTTAATTTTATCGACGTTATCTGTGGTCGAAGCCGTCGATGGGCGTCCGGAACGAGGCAAGTCTTCGACGACTTTACGACCCTCCTTGAAGGCTTTGTACCTCTTATACGCACGGGTTCTTGATAGTGCTTAATCACCAAAAGCCTTTTGCAACATTTTCAATGCATTGGCACACGAAATTTCATTCGCAACAAAAAATTTTAGACAAATTCTTCGTTCGACGTAATCACCCATTGTAAAAAATCGGCACGCACTATTGACATCGACTGACTTAACCAGCTACTGTAAACACACTCGTTGACAGATTCCGCTCAGACTTGGCATAGTCATTAAGAACAGTTGTACCAGCCTAGAAAAAAAATTTTACCTTCCTAAATTGCCCCGCCAGATTTAAATCGACAATTCCCGGTACTTTTTTGACAGAATGTATATATATATATATATATATATATTAGTTATTTATGTACCATAGGCGAGCCTCGCGTCATTACAGCTTGAGGCAAAATATGTTGTGGATGGATAGTAGGGCCGCAGTCGCGAGCGCAGCGAGCGACTAAGGCGCCTCTATCCATCTACAAAATATGAGCCGAAAGCTTTAATGACGCGAGGTTCACTAATGGTGCTTAAAAAATTTTTCAGCCTTGTAACCTGTACGAAGACTCTTACTTAGTTAACAGAATAGTTAATTTTATTTTATTGCATATCAATAAAATGCAATTTCGAACCCATACTGACAGTTCGTAAACTACAGATATCGTCTGCTAACGCATACGCATTTTGTACACACACGCGTACATGTACACGTAGTGTCAAAAAGTGACAGACAGCATAATGTAAATATAAATATAAATTATGAAATTAAAAAAAATAGTGAATGGATTCATATTTAAAAACAAAATTAATTCTTGAACAATTATTATTTATTAAAAAATATAAATTTCTTGAGTATATTTATTAAATATTTATACAAAATAACATTTTTAACAAAAGTTTTTTTTATAAGATTTGAAGGCTTATTAATAATATTAATACTATTATAATTAATATAAATACTTTCTTATGTTATTTTTATCATAACAATACTATATTTGTTTAACACATTTTTTGTATAATCAATGAATTTTAGTCTCTTATTTAACATGAAAAAACAGTAACTTTTTTAAATATTTTAAATTTAATTTCTTCACACAAAAAACTTTTAAATCATTTATCTAAATCACAAACAAAATTATAAACTAAAAAATTATCACTTTAAAATCACTTATTATTAAATTTTTTAATTTTGCGGGATTATATTAGACTTTGCTTTTTCTATTAGTTTATTTAATTCAAGTTTGCATTCTTCATCACTGTCACTATCACTCGTCTTATTTTCATTATTTAATAAATTGTCCATTTTTATTCTTCTTCTCACATATTAAGAACGAATATTACCGACACAACGATACACTATACTGAAAGAAAACAAAAGAAAAGCAGAGCCCCGTGGTCGCTTGAATGTACATACTGAGCGAAGGAGAGAGCGAGACAGAGATAGGGTGGTCACGTGGGAGCAATGGTGCGCGCGCTCTTATCGCTATCTCGTTCTCTCTCCTTCGCTCAACATACATAAGTCTTATTACGCGTTTCGAAAATATAAGTTTCGATGAAGACTCACATGCTAGGCTATATGAAGCGACAAATACACAGCAGTGGCGCTGTTAACTTTTTTCTCTCCTGGGACGTATACAGCCTAGGAGGACGTATAGAATGACATACAGCCTAGGAGGACATATAGAAAAATGTTAATACGATCGAGGAGGCGCTTGCGCGTATGGAAACCATTTACACGCTGACGATGCTCCGTAGGTAAGAGTCGCCGTACGGGTTAGTAGGCTGAAAATATATATATTGATGTACTATTGGAATTAAGTATTTTATTTTATTATTTAACTGCTTGAAGAAATTGTCATTATGAACACGTTCAACCCGGCGTGAACCACCGGTGATTCACAGGCATTGCTTTCATCTGGCGGCATGAATCACCGGTGATCCACACGTAGTTTGCATTTTATTTGTATATATATTTCAAAATTCGTAAATAAAATTTTATAAGTACTTTATATCAATTTCATGCAACTAGACTTCAGACTCAAGCCCCCTTAAAAAAAAATCTAATAAATGATCTGATATAAGATCTTATATGAGATCCTATCTAAGATCTCACATGTCGTATTCGACCTTTCTGATATAAGGAATAAATCTTATATCAGATCTTATATAAGAAATAAAACTCGTCTCGTAACTTCTGATATAAGATTTGATTTCAGAATTTTTTCTCATATAAGAAACAGGACGCTCCACTCATAATTTCTGATATAAGATCTGATATAAGAAACATACGATTTTATTCGTGCAAAATAATTTTTATAAAAAATTTTACGAAAAAAAAAAAAAAAAAATACTTAGAATTTTGAAAATTGTAATATGATTGTTTATTATATCAAATTTAACACGACTAATAGAAAATTAATTTATTTACCACATATTTTGTACAAAATTTAAATAAATTATGAATTAGCAGAGTAAAAAACATTGTACATTAAAGCATCAGGGCCATTACACAAAAAAAAAGAAAAGGGAAATAAAACGTGAGAAATAAGAAATGAAAATAAAAAGTAGAAGTAAGTGGGAACAAGGTTGAAATCAGAAAATAAAAGAGCTATTCTCATGCTTAGGTGCTCTTTCTATGTCTATACTCTTCCAAGTTATTTTCTTATTTCCATCTTATTCCTGCTTCTCTCCACTTCTTATTTTTATTTCTTATTCCTCAAATTTATGTCTTTTTCGCGTAAAAACTCTTACAAAACTTCTTGTATGTATATCATTATAAGCGCAATATTATTATTATTATTAAAAACATCGTAATGAGTATACCTACGCTGTTAACCCATTAAGGCTCATGGCTAGCACAGCGTAGATAGAGCCAAAGTAACTATTGGAATTACAACATGGCTAAAAAATAAGGTGCACATGTTTTATTTTTTTTTTTTCATTGTTCATAAAAAAATCATTTAGACAATTTTTAATTATAACATTTTCTATAAAATGTAGATTGTTATTAATAGACTTCTAGTAGATACAAGTGTGTACAATACATACAAAAAGAATAGTTATCGTTCATCATAAAAAAAATATGATTTAGATACGCAAATAAAATAAAAAATTTATATTATTACTAATAATTTACTTGTTATTGCTTCATAAGCAGCATATAAATAATGTATTTAAATATAATTAAGAAGGAAAATTTACATGTATGCATTTCTAATAAAATTGTTTAAACAATTGTTTTATAAACAATTAAAAATATAAAAAAATACGTTAAACTTATTTTTTAGCCATTTTGTGATTCCAATAGATACAATAGTTTGGCCCTGTCTAGGATGTGCTAGCCATGGGCCTTAATAGGTTAATTACAAGAAAGCTACACTTTTTATTACAAAATGATGAAATAAATGAATTATAAAATGTCAAGATGAACAGAAAATGTATGTTTTATTCCCTGTCTTGACATTGCCTAGCAGCAATCCTTTCTTGTTCTCTGTCTTGACGTCGCCTAGCGGCAATCCTTTCCTTAAAAAGTCTCGTCCTAACAGATTTGCCAACATCATTGATTGCTCTTGTCAGCATCAGATTAAAAGCCGACCCATCGTATTTGGTGCGCTTTCTTCCTGTGTTATCTAATTTATCGTAAAAACGAAGAGTAACTTCTGCCGATAAAAGTAAGTATTAAAAAGATTAATATTGTTAAATTAATTTATAATTTTATTTATTATTTTATTTTAAAACATTAAACTCACCTTTTAACAGCCTGTACTTTTTAGGAGTGATCTCTTTTCTGGCGACTGGATGGTCTTCAAATCGGACCGTTGTTCGATTAATGTCTATGCACCTAACCATCAATTCCGCTGATGTGTAATGTATCCTTAACATTTTTCGTAAGTATTTTGATACTGATGTAAGATTTTTTAGCATTTTAGCATACTCCCCTGCCAAAATATATTTATTCAATCCCATGTATACCTGAAATCAAAAGTTTTATTGAAATAAAACAATAGGCATAACAACAAACAATAAAAGAACCATTTCAGCAAAATTAATTTTTCATCGCACGACGATATCTCTACTATTGTAGTCCCTTCTCGAGTTCTTTCAGTTAACAGTTGATTCCAATCGTTTCTCTCTTCTTCAGTTTCTAGGTCCTCTTCTGGTAGCAGTACTGCGAATAAAACGTTAAAGTTTATTAAAAATTTATTAAAAGTAATGTGTTTTTATTTAAAGATTTCTTAATGTACTTACGTTGATCACTATCATCTTCATCGTCAGCTACACCATTCATTGCACGTGTATTACCAAGATCAGCCAAGCCGTTGTCATTGCCGTTATTCTCGTATTGTAGTGGTGGATCATTACGATTAACCGAGACATTGTTGGCACCGTTATTCTGTTCCACAAAGCCTCTAATTTGACCTCTTTCACCCTCAAGATGTGATGGTGAAGCGGCAGAACTGATACCTCCATTCCTCTCACGATTCGGTAGATTTTGACCACTTTCAACATCAAGAATGTGTGATGTTAAAGCATCGCGATTAACAAAGCCGTTAGTATCGCTATTCAGCTCATGACTTATATCTGGGCTTTGACATCCTCCACCGAGAGCGATATTTTCAGTTTTTTGATCTGATTGACCATTAGGGTCTCGTGGTGTTGGATTGCTAAAATTAATGGATTCGCTGTTGGCATTGCCATTGTGCTCGCCGTTGTTGATTTCGTTAAAGTACGTTGGTGCTGAAGTAGGATGCTGCTGATCTAAACGCTGCCGTTGTGCTAGGGTCACAGATTTGTCATTCCGTTTTTTTTCAAGTATGTCTTGATCGTACCAATCGAGCTGTTTCGAAGGTTGAATTTCTTTCTCTTCAGTTCTTCAGTCTGGAAGAATAGAATTTTTTAGAATTAATAAAAAGGAATAATAAATTAATGACAAAAAAGTCAATTCAGAGATAAATAAAAAGAAAAGAAAATAAAAAAGAAATTGAAAAGAATAAAGATTGTTCTATTTCTCTCTTTCCCTTGCTTTTCGCAGCAAAAACATCATCTACTGGAAAAAATCTGTAATCAAAGTCAAACATAAGAGAATGCACTTCGTAATACGATTCCACTCCAATCATCTGAAATAAAGCTTCGCAGAATTTTAATTTTTTTATTTATTTTACAAATAAACAATTAGGTTATAGCAGTAATATATATTTTTTTTTGATAAACATGTTTTTGTTTAATATAAACATTATTATTAGGCTTCTTATACAAACTATAGGTAAGCATACATAAATCCAAACATTAATTAAACTTTTTTAACAATAAATATGTCACGTAAAATTATTTAAAATTACTTGACTTAGCAAAAAACATTAGATTAAAAAATAATAAATACTCTTATACAGCGCATGATTTTTACTGATATACATTAATGCAATATATATTTTTTTAAATAAAACAAATACATATTTTTTGTTAAATAAAAAAAAATAAAATATATATTTTATTTAATTTTTTTATTTACTGTATCTTAATTTTAAAATAAACAATCTCATCTTAAGATAATTTTTTTTTTTTACTCTAAAAATTTTTTTTTTTTTTCAACTTTTTTATAAAATTTTCACTACTCTCATTTTAAATTATTATTAAATAAAAATATTCATTAAATTCATTCAGCCTACGTGTGCTGTTCTAACGAAATTCTTTAAACACGTACAGTATCCACTATTAGTTTTGAACTCTTAATTTTAAATATTTATAACACTTTTTTAATATAAAAATAACAATTTTTAATATAAAAATAAAAATGTTTATCGCTGTATCAATTTAGATTTACTTATATTTGTTAAAATATTCAAACGTGTGCTTTTATTTTAAGTTTACTAATCATGTTCTTAATTATTTTATAAATAAAAATTGATTTATAATTTTTATCAAATATTATTTATCGAATTATTTATTTTCTTACCAATGGTGAGAAGAAGCGGAAAAAGTACTAGCTAGAGTACTTTTTACGAATATTGGAAGCTTTGCTTAGTAACCATAAGTCAAGAAGTATAACTTTGACGAGTAATAGATACATATACTGCAAACATTAAATAGTGACTAACTTGAAGTACTAAAAAATATACTTTTAAATATTCTTTTTGATGTAAATTTCTTTGCCAATTTTCCACTGGATGACAATTTTTCACTCAAATTCGACATCATCGAATGTGTATTAATAGTCTGACTTAATTGCCACTGTAATTAAATAAAAAATCTATATCATTTGGATTGTTTTGTATGCGGTTGGTTGCAGGAACCATTGAAAATATTAGTTATATAACAATTATTCAATTCTTTCAAAATTGGTTTACAGTTAATATAAGAAAATGCTGTATATTTAAAATAAATTTAATTTTGATTTTTATATTAATATTACTATAAATTGTATTTTTATAAATTAAATGTTATGCATTTTTTTAATTTGTCAGTCAGCTATTAGTATTAACAATTATATAAAGCTAACCAAAAAAGTATGTCCACCTGGTTTCTAATACTTTTTTCATATTTTGATAACATAGAATCACTTCCATTTATTTACAATATTACTTTTATTAATATTTTTTATGAATAATTGTTACCATTTAAACAATTATAATTGTAAAAATAATTTCCGCGAAAATTACCATTTACATCTTTATCGTCATACTGTTAACTTATTTTAATGCACTCAATATTAATCAAAAATAACACCACTAAATAAGTTATTACAAAAATATAATAATTACCTTATGTGAAATACAATATTATGTATAGGTATTATAGAGCATCGATTTGACACATTTTGCAAAAAGTAACTGGTGTTTGCGTAGACCTCGAGACGTTAGTCAACTCGCAAACGTTATAAAACCACCGATCCCATTGGTCCAATAAAACAAGACAGTTTGAAAATAAAAGCGGCAATGGGGGCGCCGCGTGCGTGGCGCACTATTACAACACTGCATTTGAATGAGAAATGATTTTTCAAAAATTGACCCATTTCTCTTCGATTTTTATTTTATAATTATAATATTTCATTTTACTTATAAAAAATCGAGTAAGAGATTGAGGGCGTGCAGACAAGAGAGAAAGAGAGAAAGAGAGAAAGAGAGAGAGAGAGAGAGAGACGGAGAAAAAGAGGAAGTAAAAAATAAAGAGTGTAAACAAAGAAGCTGTTAAATAGAATTTGTTACCTTTGTTTTTTCTCGTTGCTTTCCTGCAGGTTTTTTAGCGCTCTTTCGCGAGTTACCATCTTCATCGGTGCTACTTCCTTCTGCATCACTTTTTTCATCGCCAAATTCTTCTTCAGAATGTAAACTGCTTTCTGTGGTTGAACTCGTGTATCCATCTGAATAGACTTTTGGCCTCCTTGTTCTCGTTGTCTTCGTCTTCTCTCGTAATACCTCAGCAGTTTGCGCTAATAGCGCTATAGCACATTTCTCGAAACAAATAATGTTTGTGGGAAACGTCGCAATTATCTTTGCAAATATATTTTGCATAATAACTTTTGTTACGCACGTAATCTTTTACATGTTGCGGATTTAATCTTGCATCTTCATTTTTTTTCACCTTAATGTCCTTTGTATGAACGATAGCGCTTTCATTAATTGCATCCTTATTAAAAATATAAGAGTAAGAAACTAACGCCCGCATGCCGAAGCAACAAAAACGAACACGTGTCGACAAAAAAAACGAATGTTTTTACACGAATAGGAAAATGTTGTTACTCAAACACGAAAAGCGCGATCTACCTACGTAGACGACGACTGACAGCTAGCGAAATTAATTGATCAATGCGCAACGCACGTAACGATGCCACTAAAGTAAAAACGATTAAGAAAACGTCGTTTTATAACAAGAAATTAAAAAATATTTTTTATGCACAGATACAAAAACAAGTAGGAATTTGGCTTGCGAATCTACTGTGGTCGAACTCTATGACCGCTGTAACGTTACTGTTACCCCTTCTCTTCTAAGACACTCACACTCATGACCAAACTTTTGTCGCCCGTACATACCTCATATACTGTGCATCTTATCAATACACAGCGATTGCCCTTTTTCTTATCTTACGCTGTTTCTTATTTGTTGGTATTTTAAAAAAACTCGAGTATTATGCATATCACGATGTTTTCTACGTGGACATTATAATTTCAATTTTTTACTCTTTAACATTTAATTTTTTTTTTTCATTAATATAAATAAAAATTTTTGTTTGTAACCATACAATTAATATGTCGACGTGCCTTTCAAAGAAAAACATATTGCTCTTTAGCGACGTGTATGATAAAAAAATACTTGTTGTTTATCAATGCAATCTATGATATTTTTTAAAATTTAATATAATTATGTATTGATGACGGAAATAATTATAAATGTTTTATGTAACATATACAACTTCATTGTACAACTTCAAAGTTCTTTTCATGACTGCTTTAAATACTGACAAGTCCTTGCTTATTTGCCTCCTCTTTCTCTATTACACGCTGTTTGATAATTGCGTATTTTATAGCTGAAGTGATCACAGAATTAACTTCTGTTTTCTTATTTTTTCAAACAGAAGTTGTATATTTACTGTCTGTCAAAGAAGTACCGGGAATTTTAAATTAAAACAACATTTTTATGTTTAATAATCAAAATTTATTGGGTCGCCTTAAAAATAGGCTCCATTTGCTCCGATACATCAATGCTAACGGCACTTCCAATCATCGCAACATTTTTAATAGGCGCTTTCCGGGATAGCCTTCAGCTCGCGCGCCGTATTTTGTTTTATGGCTTTAATTGACTGAAAACGGGTGCCGCGGAGCGGCAATTTAAGTTTTGGGAAGAAGAAGAAGTCACAGGGAGCCAAATCCGGTGAATACGGTGGTTGTTCAAGCGTGTTCATTGAGTTTTTGGCGAGAGTCGGTCACAATCGTAGCTCGGTGAGACGGCGCGTTATCGTGCCTTGCGGCCACCTTTCTCATGCCCAAAATATTAATTAAAATCGTACGTGTGGACTCGTGGGATATCTCAAGTTCATGTGCTATCTCTCTCAAGCTGGTATGACGGTTTTTAGGCACCATTTCCTTAATTTTTTGACGTTATCTGCGGTCGAAGCCGTCGATGGGCGTCCGGAACGAGGCAAGCCTTCGACGACTACACGACCCTCCTTGAAGGCTTTGTACCACTCATACGCACGGATTATCGATAGTGCTTTATCACCAAAAGCCTTTTGCAACATTTTCAATGCATCGGCACACGAAATTTCATTCGCAACACAAAATTTTAGACAAATACTTTGTTCAACGTAATCACCCATTGTAAAAAATCGGCACGCACTATTGACATCGACTGACTTAACCAGCTACTGTAAACACATTTGTTGACAGATTTCGCTCAAACTTGGCATAGTCATTAAGGACAGTTGTACCAACCTAGAAAAAAAATTTTACCTGCCTAAATTGCCTCGCCAGATTTAAATCGACAATTCCCGGTACTTTTTTGACAGAATGTATATATTCAGAATAACTTCTGTTTTTATACTTCTTATCGAAAATCAGTATTGCTGTATCGATCATAAAACGTCATAGTTTTCATTTTTGTCGAAAATGAGATAAATATGCCTTTTTATAAAATCGTCGATAATACTGAGCACGATGGTGCAATCAGATTATACTTCTTATCACATTTATTTGATCAATTAATAAATTATAAATTTTATATCATTTCAAATTTGATAAAATATTGAGTAAAATGCCGTGTCCCTCATTTATAGCTTTTTAAACGCACGTACGGCATTTTTGGATCGATAGATTTCCCATGAATTATATCGATCATAAACGCCGTACGTCGCATTTTTTCAACAGAATAGAAAAAGTTGTTTGTATGGATTTGTACATTCTATTTATAATGTGCAGGTATACAAAAAGTTATTGATAAAAGATAGAGATACTGCATATACAGGATATGATATGAACGATTTACAAACGTTAGACCATTCTAATAAAGTTATAAATCACTTAAAATCAGTCATTGACTTACATTTGCTTGCCGCTAATTTTACGAAATTTTCTAGAATTTCCATACTTTTTTCCCATCCTGTATACAATAAAAATATAAGAATACAATTATTAATAAATTTAAAATCATAATCATAATGCAATACGCTATTTTTACGATGACGAAGTTACTGTTTAACACTAATAGTGTAACCTATTTGGTTCAGCGGAAATAAAGCATTTTGTGCCGTTTGAAACAATAACACTAATCGTTTTTATATTTTTAGTTGGATGCACTGACAATCCAGTTTCAACTTCTTGTACAACTTGCAGGAAATTACAATATATTAATGATTGCGTTTTCATCCGATTGTACAACACACTTTCTGTTCCATCGCTATCTATTACAAATGCTCTAATTTTTATATATTGTCCATTATGCAGCTGAGCATATGCATTTTCTGAACGAAGATTTTTAACTGAATCTGCCGTGTATAAACATCCATCTTTTACCATGCGTATAAAAGAAATAGCTGCTTCGTCACAAAGGTAATTTAATTGCTGTAATAGCTGTTTATCGCCATTTCCAAAATATGTTACGTTGTTTAACTTAATACTTTTTTGTATTCTGGCTTTATTTATACTTTCGTAAAATGTTCTAACAATATCAGATCAATGCCCAAGTACGTTTTCTTCTAGAATACTGACATAACGTTGTAAATTAACGAATCTTACGATTTGTTCCTTAACACCTTTTGCACAGTAAATCGCTTGTAAAATAATGTAGTTTTCTGATTCAAACGGGTACTGAAAATGTGTCCGTGCAGGGCCCCAATTCATATTACTTTTTGGCAAGTGCGATAATTGATGCATATTACATGTTACTTCATTTATCCCATATATCCGTTCAGTTCTTTTTGCGAATTTAATCAATTTCTTCTCTGCGTTTTCCAATTCTACTTGCGTTATTTCGTTCTTTAATAAAATATAATAACTTTTAACATAGAATCCCCAATAACGAAGGAAGTCATCATCTTCAAATATTATTGCAAAAAGTTGTAAACTCATGAACAAAATGAAGTTTTCCCACTCTCGTGCTTTCCAATATGATATATTATTTAATGATCTTGTCAAACGTGATAAATGAGTCGGAACTCTAATCTTTTTTAAATAATAATCTATAGTTGCTTCTTGTTGCGGTTCACATTGCGCTAAAAGTTCTAGTATCAATCTCTTTCCTGACCCTAATGAACAGCAATGCATTATATCAGGTGTCATGCCTTCTATCAAACCGAATTTATCTAAATTTATTAATTCAGGAGCATAATATAATCCTTCAACTGTCTGTCTTTTTTCTCGTACAAGTGTCAATATGTGTTCTATTGTTTTTACATTTGTTCTTAATTCTGAAAGAGGATCTAATACTGGATATCTACTACTAAAATTATGAGGTTTCCCGGGATGTAAACACCAATTGCATCCAAATCTTCCATTAAATTGTAAAATGCCTGACATAGAAGCTCGTGCAACTGTATCTACACAGCATACTAATGGATACAGTTTTATTTTTGTAATTTGGCCTTGCAAATTACAATCAAAACCATCCTTTCCATAACTATTTATTTCCCGTACGAATGGTTCCAAAAATGTATTCATTATTGGAGGCTTACCTCTACCATACCAGGTGCCGCAAACAATTACATTATTTATTCTCACTTGCGGCGGCAATTTATTTATAATCAAATAAATGGGCCAAATAGAATATCTAGAACCTTTAAATTTCGGTGCACCATCTGCATTGAAGACAGCTATGACGTACATTTCTTTTCTGTTATTTAATACATTTTTAATGAAATCTTGATAGCATTTCCCATCATAGATATCTGTATATACTCCTTTTTCGTGTGACCATTTGTTTATCACTCGCTGATAATAATCGTAGTATTCATTTAGTAGATCTTCAATTGCTTTAACATGACTCACAGTTATAAAGCAGTCTTCACTCGCGAAGTCTCGTTCTGAGAAAGTTGTTTCACATCCGTGGCAAGTAAGTCGGCCACTTTTTTCAATAACGCCAAGATATTTGTTACAGTGAGGACATGTTCCATGATAAGATGCTGTACCTGGTGGATTAAATAATTTATCTATTATGTAAGACGTATCAAACATAATTGGCCGACTAAAAATTTGATTACTTATTTTTAATAAGCCCGCGGTACTGTTTAGTGACAGCATATTACACGTATTCAAAGCATATTTTAATATAATTAAAAGAATTTCTGCTGGTGTCTTCGCCTTTAATTCAATTGGCTCTGAAAATTGCTTGTTACTCAGAAGATTAAATAGATTTTTTGGTTTAAACATTCTATCAGATGCTTTATCGTCATCTATCAACGTTTTTCTCAACTCTTCTAGTAAAATTTCATCTGTTATCGACCCTGTGTCCTGTACAAATTGAAACTGTAATGAAATTAATAAAATGTTATAATATTTTTGTTATAATTTAAGTAAGAGAACGTCTATTCTAACGCAGCCTTCTGTGTGTCTTGCTCTACTGGCCAATATTTTATTTTTCACAACTTATTTACCTTATTTTTCACTACTTACTACAATATTTTATTTTTCACAACTTATTTATAAAAGCTAATGTATATTAGTTATTCTACAAAAACAAACATTTTTAGCGTTATAGGTTTTATTTTCTTCTTTTTGTTTGTATTTTAATTATTTAAAAACTTTTTCTTTAGCATGGAATCAAAATAAATTTGTTTTGTAGAAATAATATATGCAAATGCATGAAATTTGTAAAAGTTAAGTTAATATTTTACTGAATTACTATACAATCGATATTGTAATTTTTATTAAAGCTTAGACTATACTTTATTGTGTAATATGGGATAAAAGTGGCAGTCACTTTATGGCACCTATAATTTATTAATATCCGAGTATTCTGAGTCAATGGAAAGTAAATAATATTAGACATTGTAGTAATAAACGCAAATATGCACTTTTCTTTCATGCAGTTGTGTCTAATCTAAAATTATCGCTTCGTAATATTGGTACGCTGCTCTGTGTGACAACCTCAACGGTATACCTACAATGTTTGAGACCTTCATGCAAACGTTAAATATACGAGAATGCCTATTTATGATGTATGGAATGTACAAACCTTGTCTGATTCTTCTATGATGGCTTCAACTGATGGATGTGCGTGCATATCGTTTATTCGTTCACGTTCATGTCCAGCTTCTGGAGTGCGTTCGAAATAGAGATCATTTTCTTGTTCCATATTTGGTATATCAGCATTATATTCTACAGGTGCATTTTGTTAGAGAATTTGGCGAAATAAATTGTTTTCATGTGTTCCTTGTATTTGATCAGCATTATTTGGATTAGCAGCCTTTAAGATAAAACGTATTAAATTATTTTTATGATACTTCGTAAAAAAATCAATTTTACGCACGCTCAAGAAAAATAGCGTGCAAAAAATTTAGTTTTCAACATCTTGTATTATAAAATATAGTTCGATACAGTGTAATATTAAATTCTCCATTCGCATGTTGAATGTACAAATAAAAAGTTAAATTGACTATTGTATTTAGTGTTAAGGGTATTTTTGCATTATAAAAAATGGTACTTATTGTAGAATATTTAAAAATTTTTTCTAAAATCAAGTTAAATTTTAATTCAAGTCTTCATTTTGAACGACCAAAAATAGTTTTTTCTTTCTTACCTCCAAACAATATATATGTAATCGACGAAATTTTTTTCTCATATATAAAGATATATTTTCAGAATTACCAGTGCGAAGATACGATTTGTAACACCCATCTTCTATTTGCTCCATGATGTTCTTTTTAAATAGGATAAGAGAATATTTGTATAATTAACATTTACTATTCTTTTTGGGTAAAGTTGAGTCGCGACTACCGTTTTATTGGCTACAGCTTGAAACAGCTCCGAATCCACCCAACATCGTTCTAACCCCGTATATCGTATAAATTTTCTTTCTTGTTCTCGTCGCGATTCGTCAAATAAATAATCGCTTAAACATGCACAAAGATAAAATCCTTACGCGTACCACAAATATAGTACGAATCGCTCGCGTACGTATACATCCGTGTTGAACTTTCTGATAATTGCGAATTATTTCTCTAATTTATAAAAGTTCTGGCATCTAAGAGAGAAATGGTATGAGAACAGTGCCCCCCCCCCCTCCTTACTTCTACTCTTCATTTTAATGAAACATGAGGCGTTTCAAGAGGCGATTAACGAGGCGCGAGGATAACATTACTTTTACGACCTACGAGTTTAAGTGTATAATTTTTTTCCGGCTTAATAATGTAATGTACGCATGTAAATGTGTCACAGACATTTTTAATTCAACAAAGATGTTTACTCATAATATGCAAAATTCAAACAAAATTTTATACTATTCAATCGTCAATCTCCTTATTAGAAATGATGTATATAATTTTTTTAACATGCAAATTCAATCGTCCAACTAAAAAGAAACTATGATTAAATTAAAGCGTTTGTTAAAATCAAGAAAAAAACAAACGAACTCGTTAAAAAAATTAGTAAGAACAATCGTCAAACGTGGAAAGGAAAAAAAATACACGAGCGGTATATTCATCGGAGAAAACAACGAAAGAGCACGAGTTTAAAAGTCAAGATCATTACTAAAGTCCTCGGTAAGTTCTCCTCCCATCTAAATGCTGTGTAAAATCATTAAGTTCAACTTGACTGCTCTCCTGCGATGAAAGAGAGAGAAAGGAAGAGAGATAGAGTAAGTAAACATAGAACGAGAGTCTTAAAAATCAATCCTCAATTGACGACCTTTGTCTCTACTGTATATAAACATACATATACATAACACATCGTTCAATAAGTCCCGAGACTAACCCGGAGATGGTGCTAGTAGTACCAAACTGGCCACGTTTCCATAGAGCGCGACTGGCAAGATGTTGTCATTTCATAAAACAGAAGTTAATTCTGTGATCACTTCAGCTATAAAATACGCAATTATCAAACAGCGTGTAATAGAAAAAAAGGAGGCAAATAAGCAAGAACTTGTCAGTATTTAAAGCAGTCATGAAAAGAACTTTGAAGTTGTACAATGAAGTTGTATATGTTACATAAAACATTTATAATTATTTCCGTCATCAATACATAATTATATTAAATTTAAAAAAATATCATAGATTGCATTGATAAACAACAAGTATTTTTTTATCATACACGTCGCTAAAGAGCAATATGTTTTTCTTTGAAAGGCACGTCGACATATTAATTGTATGGTTACAAACAAAAATTTTTATTTATATTAAGGGGGGGGTAGGGTTTTGAAGGCAGAAAAAAACAGGTTTTTACAGATTTTTTTTTGGGCGTACGGTAAAAGTAAATTTATTTCTAATTATTATACATTAAAGAGTAGTTATTGAACTATATTCTGTGAAATATTGGTTGAAAAATATTGAAAATTGACCGAATGGCAGCAATTCTTCGCAGGCGCCTCAGAAAAAATACATTTTGCGGTGCACGTCATACCTCAGCACTGGATCATCTAAAATGAAATAACCAAAGTTTTTCTTTTAATTTTTATGTCCCTCTAAGTATCCCTGTCGAGTTTTTCCATTTTTTTTTAATTTTTGAACTTTTTACAAGACTTGAAAGTGAAAATACCGATTTTTGGCCTGAATTCATGACTATTGTTGTTAATAATAAAAAAAATAAAATCAAAAACGAAAAAATCTCAACAGGGTTACCTCATGAATTATGTAAGGAAAAACTGTAAAAAATTTGAGAACGATCGGTTGAATAGATTTTGAGTTACAGAGTGCATTGACTCAAAAAACATCGATTTGAGAAAAACGCGTTTAAAGTTTTTCGTAGCGAAAAGACCCTGATAAAACTTAGTAAGCTATTTATTTTTTATTTTACTCACATAGAATCATCAATGCCGGGACCATAGAGTATAGAACTTTCGTCAAGAATGTCCAAAGCATCTTTTTGATCAAGTCTGCGGCGAATTCTATCATTTTTAGCGGTTTCAGCTGCTCGCTCATCTGCTCTGTTCATTCGAATATCGTCGGTTAGAAGCGCCCATCCATGACAACTTGGACCAGTACTGATTCGCATATCTTCTAGGAAGGTTAAATAAGCGTTACAGCCTTCATTGAAAACACAAGCAGCCACTGAAGATGCAAATTCGACGACAGTTGCTGAACCACTCTCAACTTTCGGCAGACTCCTTTCTACACTCTCTTGAAACTTTTCTCGGCATTTTGCGAACAACAAAAATATCACAACGAAATAGAGTAAGAAAATACAACACGACTGTTACACTCCGCGTCTGCTTCGAAAATGAACCAACACCAGGTACCGTTACAACGACCTTGTCTAAGACCTTTCTGTAAACTGCTTAGGGACAATAACAAAAGAGATTGAGAAACAGCTGCCTTTCCGCTGAGCGGTTACAGCTCAGGTAGTCGTTCGAGACACGCCTACTTCCAAAGCTATATCTTTGTGAGTTTTGCTCCGATTGACTTCATATTAACAGACAACATTCTTGAGTTACTATACTTTCATAATATGCAATAAAAAAAAATCACTTTTTTTGAACCCTCAAAACCATACCCCCCCCTTAATGAAAAAAAAAAATTAAATGTTAAAGAGTAAAAAATTGAAATTATAATGTCCACTTAGAAACATCGTGATATGCATAATACTCGAGTTTTTTTAAAATACCAACAAATAAGAAACAGCGTAAGATAAGAAAAAGGGCAATCGCTGTGTATTAATAAGATGCACAGTATATGAGGTATGTAGGGGCGACAAAAGTTCGGTCATGAGCGTGAGTGTCTTAGAAGAGAAGGGGTAACAGTAACGTTACAGCGATCATAGAGTTCGACCGCAGTAGATTCGCAAGCCAAGTTCCTACTTGTTTTTGTATCTGTGCATAAAAAATATTTTTTATTTTCTTGTTATGAAACGACGTTTTTTTAATCGTTTTTACTTTAGTAACATCGTTATGTACGTTTCGCATTGATCAATTAATTTCGCTAGCTGTCAGTCGTCGTCTAAGTAGGTAGATCGCGCTTTTCGTGTTTGAGTAACAACATTTTCCTATTCGTGTAAAAACATTCGTTTTTTTTGTCGACACGTGTTCGTCTTTGTTGCTTCGGCATGTAAGCGTTAGTTTCATACTCTTATATTTTTAATAAGGATGCAATTAATGAAAGCGCTATCGTTCATACAAAGGACATTAAGGTGAAAAAAAATGAAGACGCAAGATTAAATCCGCAACATGTAAAAGATTACGTGCGTAACAAAAGTTATTATGCAAAATATATTTGCAAAGATAATTGCGACGTTTCCCACAAACATAATTGGTTCGAGAAATGTGCTATAGCGCTATTAGCGCAAACTGCTGAGGTATTACAAGAGAAGACGAAGACAACGAGAACAAGGAGGCCAAAAGTCTATTTAGATGGATATACGAGTTCAACCACAAAAAGCAGTTTACATTCTGAAGAAGAATTTGGCGATGAAAAAAGTGATGCAGAAGGAAGTAGCACCGATGAAGATGGTAACTCGCGAAAGAGCGTTAAAACACCTGCAGGAAAGCAACGAGAAAAAACAAAGGTAACAAATTCTATTTAACAGCTTCTTTGTTTACACTCTTTATTTTTTACTTCCCCTTTTTCTCCGTCTCTCTCTCTCTCTCTCTCTCTCTCTTTCTCTCTTTCTCTCTTTCTCTCTTGTCTGCACGCCCTCAATCTCTTACTCGATTTTATATAAGTAAAATGAAATATAATTATAAAATAAAAATCGAAGAGAAATGGGTCAATTTTTGAAAAATCATTTCTCATTCAAATGCAGTGTTGTAATAGTGCGCCACGCACGCGGCGCCCCCATGGCCGCTTTTATTTTCAAACTGTCTTGTTTTATTGGACCAATGGGATCGGTGGTTTTATAACGTTTGCGAGTTGACTAACGTCTCGAGGTCTATGCAAACACCAGTTACTTATTGCAAAATGTGTCAAATCGATGCTCTATAATACCTATACATAATATTGTATTTCACATAAGGTAATTATTATATTTTTGTAATAACTTATTTAGTGGTGTTATTTTTAATTAATATTGAGTGCATTAAAATAAGTTAAAAGTATGACGATAAAGATGTAAACGGTAATTTTCGCGGAAATTGTTTTTACAATTATAATTGTTTAAATGGTAACAATTATTCATAAAAAATATTAAGAAAAGTAATATTGTAAATAAATGGAAGTAATTCTATGTTATCAAAATATGAAAAAAGTATTAGAAACCAGGTGGACATACTTTTTTGGTTAGCTTTATATAATTGTTAATACTAATAGCTAACTGACAAATTAAAAAAATGCATAACATTTAATTTATAAAAATACAATTTATAGTAATATTAATATAAAAATCAAAATTAAATTTATTTTAAATATACAGCATTTTCTTATATTAACTGTAAACCAATTTTGAAAGAATTGAATAATTGTTATATAACCAATATTTTCAATGGTTCCTGCAACCAACCGCATACAAAACAATGCAAATGATATAGATTTTTTATTTAATTACAGTGGCAATTAAGTCAGACTATTAATACACATTTGATGATGTCGAATTTGAGTAGAAAATTGTCATCGAGTGGAAAATTGGCAAGGAAATTTACATCAAAAAGAATATTTAAAAGTACATTTTTTAATACTTCCAGTTAGTCACAATTTAATGTTTGCAGTATATGTATCTATTACTCGTCAAAGTTATACTTCTTGACTCATGGTTACTGACAAGGAAATCACCCCAACCCGATCCCACCAATTTTAATAATTTTTGGATATATTGTGATACTCAAAAAAATATTGGACACGTGTTTTTTTTTATCAGCTGACATCCACTTTTGAAAGGTGAAATCCACCCCTGAAAACCACCTCAAAAAATCGTTTTTTTAATATATCTCTGCATCTAATAAATATTTTTAAATAAAATCAACGCCAAAATATTTCTTATAAGTGGGCGCTTATATTAATTTAGCTTTAGCACCAAGGGGTTACAACCCTTTTTTCTATTGGGGTCAAAGTTCTATTTGTTTTTATATTTTGCGATTCAAAATCTGTTAAATGAGGTCGAGTAGGTTAATAACTGCATTTATAATGAGAAAATAAGAAATTAAAATTGACGTATTTCAGCGTTTTTTAAGAAAAAATTTTTTGGGGGTGTGTTACCCCAAAAAACCACCTCTACCAAATCACAAGCAGGCTAACCTACCTAAACCTGGCCACAGTGTGTCTATTAATTATTTGTTCTGTTATATGTACCATATGACAAGCGAAATATGTTAGATAACCAAGCTACCCCTAATCTCTGACCCCTAACCTCAAAAACCCAAAAAACCACCCCGTTCAAACCACAAGCAGGTGAACCCGCGTAACCCTGGCCACAGCATGTTTATCTATTATTTTTTTAATAAATATATCCTACATCACAAGCGAGCTATGTCCGCAGAAATCCGACCTTTGACCCCTAACCTGCTCAACCCCAAAGAACCTCCCCTACCAAACCACAAGCAGGCTAACTCAACTAATTCCTGCCACAGCATGTTTATTAATTATTTTTTCTGTTATGAAATACATCCCATAACACTAGCGAACTATATTAGCAAACCTGGCTACTCCTAACCCCTTACCGTTCAAAATCTAAAAAACTACCCCTATCAAAGCACAAGCAGGCTAATCCATCTTAACCTAGCCCCAGCGAGTTTTTTATGACAGCAAACCATTGTACCATTAACCCAATGAATCCCTAAAGAACTCCCTTACCAACCCACGAGCAGGCTACCGCCCTCAACGCTGATCACAGTGGCGTCTATCGTTCATTTCTTTTTGAAATAATTGTCAAATCAAAAACTGGAATTAAAACAGTCACGTCTAAAAATAAGTATCTAATGTAATACGTTGTCTTATTATTTTCAAATGAACTTTATTCAAAGTTATTCTTATAAAAGACTATATTTTTGACTCATATGTGAATTAAAATGTATTATTTGACATAGTTTTAACAGTAATGATAATCTTCAAAGAAGTGCTTAAAACATAATGACGTTTTACACCAACCACATCGTATTATTGCAACATTCTTACATCCTTCTACTTCGCAGTTGACATTACAAGATTCTCCAAAACTAAAATCAACAGGATTATCAGTTTTATCTGGTTTTTGAGTAATATAGCCGCTTTGATACAAGCAATATTTAAAAATATACGTATATCTCGGTGAAGAACACTGGTTATGTACCACCGATTGTAATGTTATAATGTTATTGCTTACATGTAAATTCAACTCATAATCCATCAGCATTACTTGATCTGAAAATTGCCCCACGAAATTTTTCCAAACTCTTAAACCATATACATCAAGAGGTTGGATCTTTCCTGTCGTTCCAGTGGGAATTTTTTTAATATTAACAATTTTATTCGTTGGCATCGTTTCCTCTATAACTCTATTACAATGTCCACTCCAAGACTCAAGTAAAAGAATAGATTGAGGACCAACATTTGGAAAAAATACTCCTTTTAACCAAATTTTGAAGTGATCTGAAATAAATAAAATGTTGCTATAGAATACTTTTTTATATTATTGCATTATTATACATAAAAATAATCTCACTTGTAGTTAATTTTTCAGATTTTGATGCTTCCACATGCATATTAATTCGTTTTATCAAAGTTAATTGTACTATAGGTCCGAATTCACCATTTTATTCTTTTAATACTAAAAAAAGTGGTGATAGAAATTTCCCTGTAGCTGATATAGTTGGTTGAATTGTGTTATTGTGCGTTGTCGATGAAACTGACTGTACCAAACATTGCCCTTGTTTTTCTCCTTCTATCGCTAATGTCCTTTCTGAATGCATTTCTAATTGGAGACCACTCTGATCTAAATTATAAGTATTTGCTATTCCGATTCTTGGTATACACGATTTCACGTCAGCAACAAAAACTGCAGCACTAGCTTGAAGCTCTGAAGCACCTTCTAATGGTTTTTTTAGTAAAAAATTTATTTATTTTTCTGGACACAATTCTATGAGCTTTTTTAAACTTCAATACCCAATTCGCAGAAGCCTTGAATCTTACATCTTCTGAGCCGAGTTCTTTTTGTGCTTGTAACGCCCATTTACGTATATTCTTGTCATGCACTATCGAACCAGCTTTAATAGCCGCTTTGAAATGGCCTAATGTATACTGGCCGATTAGGGCAATTTTTTCTCGATAAGTACCACCTTTATTTATTGTTTTGGCCCAACGTTTAAGTTGACTTATTGATAAAACTTTTTTAAATCTATTACTTACAGTTTCTACTTTTAAATTTCTTCCCTGTTTTCCGCTTCTCCAATATTCTACGGCATTATTTTTATATTCAAATGATACTTTTACAACATTATTTGTACAATGATTCGTTGGTGCAAATTCGGGATCAGGAAAGTGATGTTGTATTTTATCTTCGACTATTTGAGCATCACTATCTTTATATTCTTCATTGAAATCCAACGTTTTTTCAACAATCATGTCCACATCATTGAACTCGTGTGCTGCATCTATTAATATTTGTTTCAACTTCTCTGATTATTTAATGTCTTTGAAATTAATCTCACTGCTTGGTATTTGTGAGTTTTGAAAATATGGGAATAATAAATTCAATACGTTCAAAGCATTAACCTTCATAATTAAATCCAAAATAAAAGCACTAAATAAATATTTTTTTAGCAGTTGTGAAGTATTAAAAAAAAAAACCTAGTCTAATACATATTTTGTTTTACAAATCAAAACGTGTGATTAAAATTATACGTGAAAAGTGACATATAAATATTTACGTAGTAATCAAAAAATTTTCTTCTGATTTTTATTTATAATATTCTTGTGCTAAGAAAATTTCATATAAAAATACAAGTAAATGTGTTTATACATCCAGCACAATGAATAATTCGCTTGAGTTGAACCGTTATTATTTATCAAATGCAAGCCGGATGTTTTCCCCAACGATGTTCACACAAGAAATTATCTTCCTCGAAACATGGGTTAGATAAGAATGCAGATAAGGTATGCTTTGTAAACATTATAACTTTCTTAAAAGAGCAATGATGATAGTAGTAATCTAATCAAACTTTGTTATAAATTATTCTTTAAATGAAAAATAATAGAACAATACATTATATTATTACACTAAATTACAATAAATATAAAATTAATAAATTGAAGTTTTAATATATAACACTCATTCCATTTTCTAAATGGCGAAGAATTGAAGACTCGTCTTTCAATTTACAATAATAGCAAATAATAAATTATTTCGAATATATATATATTGTAACGGGGTGGCAGATTCAGCGTTACCTGCCACAGGAGCAATTAGCTTCGGGGAACGCGCAGTCCACAAAAGGCGCGGAAATGCCCGCTGCGCCCCCTTGGTAGAAGCTAAAGTCTTGGACGACTTTGCTCCTGGGTCCAGGCTCGACAAGCCGGTCTACGGACCCAACTTACCCGCTGCAACGCCGCGCAATCGTCGTCGCGCGGCTCGTTCGTCGTCCTCACCTGACTAGTTGATCTCGGAGAGGGCGGTATCCGCGAGGAAAGCTGAAAGCTCCTCGTCGCAAAAAAATAATGAGAAAAAACGAAAAGAAAAGTAACGTAAACAAAAAAAATAATAAAAGAAAGAAAAAAAGATTAAATAATTTAAGCGAGAGAAGCTCGCACCAAACAAAACAAAAACGCAGGAGAAATAATATAGGAAAAGAAACAAAAAAAACAAATCAAAAATATAAATAAAATAATTTAATAAAAAAAAACGGAAAAATAAATAATAAATTAATTGACAATAATAATTACAAAAAAAAATAAAAGAAAGTAAAATAAATTGTAATTGCCGCGTACGAGGAGCGCAGGCGGTGAGGCGCGATATAATGCGCGAGGATGGCTCCCGCGCGCGGCGTATTCCACGAGTGCGAGAGAGAAAGAACGCCTCTCGCACTACGCCTATGAGAGTGAGAGAGAGAGGCCTCTCTCACTCGCGTGCGCCGTCTAACGTACGGGTGCGAGAGAGAAGAACCCTCTCCCGCACGGAGCCCGTTGGAGCGAGAGAGAGAACGCTCTCCCGCTCTTGCGCGCCGCTGCTACTGCGAGTACGAGAGAGACAACGGGTCTCCCGTACTACGCCGTAGGAGTGAGAGAGAAAGCGCTCTCCCACTCTTGCGCGCCTAACCCTACGCGGGTGCGAGAGAGAACGCAACTCTCTCGCGCCGATCTAACTCGAGTGGGAGATAAAGATTTCTCCCACTCGCGCGCGCGCCGTATACGCCGCAAGTGCGAGAGAGAAAGCGGCTCTCCCGCACTGCCACCACTAGAGTGAGAGAGATACCGCTCTCTCACTCGCACGAACCGCGAAAACGAATTTAATAAAGAGTGGAGTAACCGGCGGAGGTTACTCCAACGCAAACAAAAGCGAACAAAATTTACCATAAACTTACGATGGTGGCTGGCCAGCCGCGCACGCCAAAAATCAAGATAAGGCCGCTAGTAGCGGGACGCCGCTGCCGCCCAACGAAATCGTTGGTGCCGTTGCCTTGCTGCTACGCCCCTGTGGTCTGGTGGCGGTGCCCTGCGGGCCGCTGATCGCAGCTACGCACCTGCACTAAAAAACACGACTGGGACGCGCCAAGAACTCGCGATAACGTCGCGCAAAAACTTGTCGAGACGCGGGAAGAGGGCACGCGTCCGAACTGTGAAAATGGCGGAAGAGAACTAACTCTAAAAATGCGGGAAGGAGCTAGCTTGCTTAGCCTGGACTCGCCTATATTTTCTATACGGCACACGACTATTCTATCTATCGGCGTGTACCGTATTTTCCCGCCTGGGGCCGTCACGTTACCGAAATTACACTCGGCTCGTGGACCGCGGAAGCGCGCGAAATATAAACACGCGCGGAATACGGAGTATTCTCCGTGACAATATATATATATATATATATATATATATATATATATATATATATATATATATATATATATACACATAAAATTCGAATGTTATTACAGAATTATTTTATGAAATGATTCTTCAATAATTTTGGAATTCTTTTATAATTATTTTATGAATCAATTCTGAAGGAATCAAAAAGCGGACAAAGCATTAATTTAGAATTCATTTAGAAATGATTTTTTTATATCATGAAATAATTCAGAATTAATTCAGAATTAATTTATGCTGTGTGGGTACCCCTGAAAATCCTGAAGCAGGCTTAATTTTTTAAATTTCAAACTTAAAAAAATTTAAATTTTTCAAAGTAGCACCATAATTTATTATTTGCAATTATTGTAAATTGTAAGAAGACTCTTCAATTTCGTAAGGCAATTTTTAGATGAAGTAATGTTATTGGATTATGAGTTGAATTCACATGTAATAAATAACATTATAACATTACAATCACTGGCCCATAACCAGTTTTCTTCACCGAGATATACGGATATTTTTAAATACTCCTTGTATAAAAGCGGCTATATTACTCAAAAACCAGATAAAACTGATAATCCTGTTGATTTTAGTTTTGAAGAATCTTGTAATGTCAACTGCGAAGTAGAAGGATGTAAGAATGTTGCAATAATACGATTTGGTTAGTGTAAAAAGTCATTATGTATCAAGCGCTTCTTTGAAGATTATCATTACTGTGAAAACTATGTCAAATAATACATTTTAATTTAAAATTAGAAACTGTAAGTGATAGATTTAAAAAAGTTTCATCAATAAGTCAACTTAAACGTTGGGCCAAAACAATAAATAAAGGTGGTACTTATCGAGAAAAAATTGCCCTAATCTGCCAGTATACATTAGACAATTTCAAAGCGGCTATTGAAGCTGGTTCGATAGTGCATGACAAGAATATACGTAAATGGGCGTTACAAGCACAAAAAGAACTCGGCTCAGAAGATGTAAGATTCAAGGCTTCTGCGAATTGAGTATTGAAGTTTAAAAAAGCTCATAGAATTGTGTCCAGAAAAATAAATAAATTTATTACTAAAAAAACCATTAGAAGGTGCTTCAGAGCTTCAAGCTAGTGCTGAAGCTTTTGTTGCTGACGTAAAATCGTGTATACCAAGAATCGAAATAGCAAATATTTATAACTCAGATCAGAGTGGTTTCCAATTAAAAATGCATTCAGGAAGGACATTAGCGATAGAGGGAGAAAAACAAGGGCAATGTTTGGTACAGTGACTTTCATCGATAACGGACAGTTACACAATTCAACCAACTATATCAGCTACAGGGAAATTTCTATCGCCACTTTTTTTAGTATTAAAAGAAAAAACTGGCGAATTTGGACCTTTAGTACAATCAACTTTAGTAAAACGAAATAGTGTGCATGTGCAAGCATCAAAATCTGGAAAATTAACTACAGGTGAGATTATTTTTATGTATAATAATGCAATAATATAAAAAAAGAATTTTATTGCAACATTTTATTTATTTCAGAGCACTTCAAAATTTGGTTAAAAGAAGTATTTTTTAAAAATGTTGGTCCTTAATCTATTCTTTTACTTGAGTCTTGGAGTGGACATTGTGATAGAGTTATAGAGGAAACGATGCTAACGAATAAAATTGTTAATATTAAAAAAATTCCCACTGGAACGACAGGAAAGATCTAACCTCTTGATGTATATGGTTTAAGAGTTTGGAAAAATTTCGTGAGGCAATTTTCAGATCAAGTAATGCTGATGGATTATGAGTTAAATTTACATGTAAGCAATAACATTATAACATTACAATCGCTGGTACATAACCAGTGTTCTTCACCGAGATATACGTATATTTTTGAATATTCCTTGTATAAAAGCGGCTATATTACTCAAAAACCAGATAAAACTGATAATCCTATTGATTTTAGTTTTGGAGAATCTTGTAATGTCAACTGCGAAGTAGAAGGATGTAAGAATGTTGCAATAATACGATGTGGTTGGTGTAAAACGTCATTATGTTTCAAGCACTTCTTTAAAGATTATCATTACTGTGAAAACTATGTCAAATAATACATTTTAATTCACATATGAGTCAAAAATATAGTCTTTTATAAGAATAACTTTGAATAAAGTTCATTTGAAAATAATAAGACAACCTATTACATTAGATACTTATTTTTAAACGTGACCTTTTTCATCCCAGTTTTCGATTTGACAATTATTCCAAGAAGAAATAAGCGATAAATGCTGCTGTGATCAGGGTTGAGGGCGGTAGCCTGTTCGTGGGTTGGTAAGGTTGTTCTTTAGAGATTCATTGGGTTAAGGGTACAATGGTTTGCTGTCATAAACTGCTTATTATGTAGTATATCCTAGGTTGTTCAAAAAGTTTTGAAAGCGACATCTATAGAGCAGTAGAAGAACCAAAATTTTTACGCCATTTTAATATTTTATTTTTTATATTAACATACCCAAAGTTTCATTCCACTCTGTCAATTTATTGTTTGTTTACAGGCCATTTGAAGTTGACGTGTCAGTGTATTTTTTTTACAATGGAAAAAACCGAATATCGTGCAGTGATAAAATTCTTTGTTTTGGAAGGTTTATCAGCAACAGAAATTCATACAAAAATGGTGAAAGTGTTAAAGGAATCTGCTCCTTCATTTCCAACTGTGCATGGATAGGTTTTAGAGTTTAGACGTGGTCGAAAAAGCGTTGAAGACGATCTACGCTCAGGACGTCCAAAAAGTGCATCAACACCAGCATTCATAGCAAAAGTACAGAATATGATTTTGGAAAATCGTCGATTGACCGAGAGAGATTTAGCAGAGGCCCTAGACATCTCATTAGGCAGTGTGAATCATATTTTAAATGAAGTTTTGGGTTTCAGAAAGCTCTGTGCACAATGAGTGCCGCATTTGCTCACAATGGAACAAAAACACGTTCGAATGCGACTTTCTAAGCAACATTTGGAGCGTTTTCGAAAGTATAAAAAGGATTTTTTGCGTCGATTCATCACTATGGATGACACTTGGGTCTACCATCATGACCCTGAATCAAAACAAGAGGCTAAAGAGTGGTGTCAACCAGGCACTTCGGCACCGAAGCGAGTTGGTGTCCACAAATCGACGAAGAAGGTGTTAGCGTCAGTTTTTTGGAATGCAAAAGGGATTTTGTTGGTGGATTATCTCCAAACTGGCAAAACATTAAATTCTGAATATTATTGTAACCTTTTGGACCAATTAGATAAAAAAATTAGTAAAAAAAGATCCGGTTTGCACAAGAAAAAAATCATTTTTTATCATGACAATCATCCGCTCACACAGCTCAAAAAACCATCACTAAAATAACCGAATCAGAATACGAATTATTGCTGTATCTACCTTATTCGCCTAATTTAGCTCCCTTTGACTTCTGGCTGTTTCTACACCTCAAGAAATTCCTTCGTTGGAAGCATTTTTCATCAAACAAAGAGGTTATAGCCGTCGTAGAGGAGTATTTTGCAGGCCTTGCAGAAAGTCACTTCCATGATGGGATGAACAAGTTGGAAGACCGTTGGACCAAGTGTATTAAACTTATGGGAGATTATACTGAGCAATAGAAGTGATTTTACCAACAAAAAAAAGTATCATTTCCGCTTTCAAAACTTTTTGAACAACCTAGTACGAGGTCTGGCTATTAAATAACGCGACTGGTTACGAAAAAGGGTTTTATCATAAAAATTATTCTACATCCGAATGCTCCCCTTTAATATACTCCCCTTCCCTCACCACACACCTTTCCATACGTTTTTTCCATGGATCGAACAGTGCTGGAAGTCTTTTTTGGTGAGGGCCTTTAGGAGCTGTGTCGTTTTTTGCTTTACCGCTTCCATCGACTCAAATCGGGTCTCTTTTAAAGCAGATTTTATCTTCGGAAACAAAAAAAAGTCGCACGGTGCCAAATCTGGCGAGTACGGCGCGTGTTCAAGCACTGGAGTGCGCTTACTAGCCAAATACTGCTTCACAGATAGCGCGTTATGGGCATGTGCGTTGTCCTGGTGCAAAATTCACGAGTTGTTCTTCCACAACTTAGGCCGTTTCTTACGAACTCGTTCTCGCAGTGTTGCCAAAACTAATAAATAGTAAGTCTGGTTGACAGTCTGACTCTCCGGAACCCATTCAGTCATCAAGATACCGTTAATGTCGAAGAAAACGATCAACATTGCCTTGAATTTTGATTTGGACATCCTTGCTTTTTTGATTCTGGGCGATTCAGGCGTCTTCCAATGCATCGATTGCCGCTTTGTTTTAACATCGTATTGAAAAAACCACGTTTTGTCGCAAGTAATAATGTTTTTCATCAGCCCGGAATCTTTATTTAACCTTTTAAAGAAATCTGTGCAGACCTGTTGACGCAAGAGCTTTTGGTCAGGAGTCAGGTTTTTTGGCACCAACTTTGCACAGACTTTTGTCATGTGTAATTCCTCGTGTAAGATTCGTCTAACCGTTTCTTTATTGGCGTTTACAGCCTCGGCAATCATCCGGATGCTCATTCGACGATCTGCACGCACAATTTGGTTGATTTTGGTCACTGTTTCCGGAGTTAAAACAGTGACAGGGCGACCTGGGCGTTGGTCATCTTCAGTGCTCACTCGGCCCTCACTGAAGCGCTTACACCACTCAAAAACACGCGCACGAGATAGAAAATTGTTCCCATAGGCCTCTTGCAACAATTTACAGCACTCAGTCGGAGTTTTTTTCAATTTAACGAGAAATTTATGATTGATACGTTGCTCCTGTTTTTCGTCACACATGGTTTTCGGCACGAGAAAAAAATACGTTCGTTTCAAACTGCTACTGCACAAATACAATAATAGTGACGAGAACGTGTTTTGGTACGTGCATAGACAAGATATCTAGATACCCAACGCACTACTCGCTTTTTTGCCCACCTCTCTACGGCGCCCTCTAGGCGCGCAGTCTCGTTATTTAATAGCCAGACCTCGTATTTATTTAAAAAAAAATCTTTAAAAAACACGCTTAGGCCAGGTTAAGATGGATTAGCTTGCTTGTGGTTTGATAGGGATAGTTTTTTGGATTTTGAACGGTTAGGGGTTAGGAGTAGCTTGGTTAGCTAATATAGTTCGCTTGTGATATGGGATACATTTAATAACAGAAAAAATAATTTATAAAGATGCTGTGGCAGGGATTAGTTGGGTTAGCCTGCTTTTGGTTTGGTAAGGGAGGTTTCTAGGGGTTGGACGGGTTAGGGGTCAAGGGTCCGATTTCTGCGGACATAGCTCGCTGGTGATGTAGGATATATTAAGTTTAAAAAATAATAGATAAACATGCTGTGGCCAGAGTTACGTGAGTTTACCTGCTTGTAGTTTGATAGGGGTGGTTTTTTAGGTTTTTGAGGTTAGGGGTTAGAGGTTAGGGGTAGCTTGATTGTCTAATATATTTCGCTTGTCATATGGTACATATAACAGAACAAATAATTAATAGACACACTGTGGTTAGGTTTAGGTGGGTTAGCCTGCTTGTGATTTGGTAGAGGTGGTTTTTATGGGTAACACACCCCCAAAAAATTTTTTCTTAAAAAACCCCGGAACTCGTCAATTTTAATTTATTTCCTTATTATAAATGCAGTTCTTAACCCATTCGATCTTATTTAACAGATCGCAAAAAGCAGAATCGCAAAATAGCAAAAAAAAAATAGAACTTTGACATCTATAGAAAAAGGGGTTGCAACCCCTTGGTGTTAAAGTTATATCAGTAGAACCGCCTACTTATAAGAAATATTTTGGCGTTGATTTTCTTTAAAAATATTTATCAGATGTAGAGAAATATTTAAAAAAAACGATTTTTCGTGGTGGTTTTCAGGGGTGGACTTCACCCTTTAAAAGTGGATGTCAGTTGATAAAAAAAAACATGTATCGAATATTTTTTTGAGTATTACAACATGTAACGGAGTTGCAGTTTTAACGTTAACCGCCACAGGAGCAAGTAGCTTCGGGGAACGCGCAATTTGCATAAGGTACGAAAATGCCCGTTGCGCCCCCTTTTTAGGTAGTTAAAGTCTCGGAAGACTTTGCTTCTGGGTCCAGGCATGAGAAGCCGTTCTATGGACCACTACCCAACTTACCCGTTGCAACGACGCGCAATCGTTGTTGCGCGGCTCGTGCGTCATCGTTGCCTGGCTAGTTGAATCTCGGAGAGGGCGGTATTCGGGAGGAGAGCTGAAAGCTCTTCATCGCAGAAAAAGTAAAGAAAAATAAAAAAAAATGATGAAAAGAAAAAAAGAAGTTAAATAAATTAAATGGAAAAATCCATAAAATAAGAAGAATGTAAATAATCTATTGTTACCTTAAAAAAAAAATTAAATTATTAAAAAAAAAAACATAGCAGAAAAATCGATACTATTAAATAAGAAAAGAAAAGAAAAAAAGAAAAGAGTAGATTATAATAAATAGAATAATTTAATAAAATTTAACATAGAATAAATAGAAACAATAGACGTTGTAAACAAAAAAAAGCGATAAAACAATAAAAGGAAACTATAAATAATGCTTACGAGAAGCGCAGGTAGCAAGATAAGCTATCATGCGCGAAAACGGCTTCCGTGCGCAGCGTACTATACGATTGCGAGAGAGAAAGAACGTCTCTCGCACTACGCCTATAAGAGTAAGAAAGAAAGGCCTCTCTCACTCGCGCGCGGAGTTTAACGTACGGGTGTGAGAGAGAAGGATACTCTCGCGCACGGAGCCCGTTGGAGCGAGCGAGAGAGTGCTCTCCCACTCCTGCGCGCTGCGTCTACTGCGAGTACGAGAGAGACAACGAGTCTCCCGTACTGCGCCGCAGGAGTGAGAGAGAAAGCGCTCTCCCACTCTTGCGCGCCTAGCCTTACGCGAGTGCGAGAGAGAACGCAACCCTGCCGCACTGATCTTACTCGGGTGGGAGAGGGAAGCCTCTCCCACTCGCGCGCGCGCCGTATATGTTGCGAGTGCGAGAGAGAAAGCGACTCTCCCGCACTGCTGCCACTAGAGTTGGAGAGATACCGCTCACGTATAAGAATAAGTGCGCGTGAGTGAGAGAGCGGTATCTCTCTCACTTACGCGCGCTTATTCTTATACGGGTGCGAGAGAGACCGCAAATCTCTCGCACTGACTATACGAGAGTGAGAGAGATAACGCTCTCTCACTCGCACGAACCGCGAAAAAAAACAAATTTAATAAAGAATGGAGTAACCGGCGGAGATTACTCCAACGCAAACAAAAACGCAACTAACTTACGCGCGCAAACTTTAATTTACAATAAACTTACGACGGTGGCTGGACAGCCACGCACGCCAAAAATCGTGATAAGGCTGTAACGGGACGCCGCTACCGCCGAACAAAATCGTTGGTGCCGTCGCCTTGCTGCTACGCCCCTGTGGTCTGGTGGCGGTGCCCTGTGTGCTGCAGATTGCAGCTACGCACCTGCACTAAAAAACACGACCGGGGCGCGCCAAAAACTCGCGATAACGTCACGCAAAAAAACTTGTCGAGACGCGGGAAGAGGGCACGCGTCCGAACTGTGAAAATGGCGGAAGAGAACTGCCTGAAAAACGCGGGAAGAAGCTAGCTTGCCTAGCCTGAACTTGCCTATCTTTTCTATACGGCACACGACTATTCTATCTATCGGCGTGTACCGTATTTTCCCGCCCAGGGCCGTCACGTTACCAAAATTGAACTCGGCTCGCGGATCGCGGAATCGCACGAAATATAAACACACGCGGAATACGGAGTGGTCTCCGTGACAAACATATCCAAAAATTATTAAAATCGGTGGGGTCGTGTTGGGTTGGTTCCCTTGTAAGTAACCATGAGTCAAGAATAAGCTTCCAATATTTGTAAAAAGTACTCTGGCTTGTACTTTATCCGCTTCTTCTCACCATTGGTAAGAAAATAAATAATTCGATTAATAATATTTGATAAAAAATAGAAATCAATTTTTATTTATAAAATAATTAAGAATATGATAAGTAAACTTAAAATAAAAGCACGCGTTTGATTATTTTAACAAATATAAGTAAATTTAAATCGATACAGCAATAAACATTTTTATTTTTATATTAAAAAAGTGTTATAAATATTTCAAATTAAGAGTTCAAAACTAATAGTGGATATTGTACGTGTTTGAAGAATTTCGTTAGAACAGCACACGTAGGCTAAATAAATTTAATGAATATTTTTATTTAATAATAATTTAAAATGAGAGCTGTAAAAATTTTACAAAGAAGTTGAAAAAAAAAAAAACTTTTAGAGTAAAAAAAAAAATTATCGTAAGCTGAGATTGTTTATTTTAAAATAACGATATAGTATATAAAAAAATGTTAAAAAATATGTTTTTTTTATTATTTAACCAAAAATGTATTTGTTTTATTTAATAAAATACATATTGCATTAGTATATATCAGTAAAAATCATGCGCTGTATTAGAGTATTTATTAATTTTTAATATAATTTTTTTTGCTAAGTCAAGTAATTTTCAATAATTTTACGTGACATATTTATTGTTAAAAAAGTTCAATTAATGTTTGGGTTAATGTATGTTTACAGTCTGTCAAGTAAGAGCGTGGTCGTGTTAATTTATAAAAAAATTTATTTGATGAAACTTTCATATTTATATATACATTGTACACATTACAAACAATGATGCAATTTGGTCAATAATGTGTCCAGTCACCACCGGCGTCGATAATTGCCTGGCATCTCCGAGGCACGCTTTCTACTAATTGGACGGCGTATTCTAGTGGCAAGGATCTCCAGATCCGACGAATTTCGTAAGACAACTGCTTCAAAATGTATGTGCGTCTTCCACGAAGCTTACGTTTAATATATGCCCACACATTTTCAATAGGATTTGCATCGGGCGACTGCGATGGCCAATCCAATGTAACGATGCCAGATTGAGTCTTCCACTGAGTACAGAGCTTGCTGCGGTGTTTAGGATCGTTGTCCTCCTGCAGAATCGAATCTTCATTTTTTGTGATGAACCATCGTTTGGCAGATGGCAGTGAAGCCTTTTTGTAGATTTTTATCATTTTCTTGGCATTTAGGTTGTCAGTAAAGAGGTGCAAAGTGCCGAATCCCTGCTTTGGGAAGCAGCCCCAAAGATGCACCTTTATTCCATGTTTTACGGTCCGCTGAACAAGCCTATTAGTGAAAGTTGACCAGGCACGCGTGAGGATAGAACGTGCCCATATAGAACATTCATCAGTATAAATGACATTTTCAAAATCTCTATCAATATTCTCATGCGCCCAAGCGAGTCGCTTTGTCACATGTTTTTCAGTCAACAGAGGCTTCTTCATTGTGTTGCGCCATTTCAGATGATGAGTACGAAGATGGGTTCAGATAGTTTCGTAGGATATATCTAAACCTTTTGCCATTAATTTTGCTTGTCCTTGCCGCAGTGTGAAAGCAGGATTCCGCGAAAACAGATTCACTATTCTTTTTTCATCTTTTTTGTTCACTTTTCCTATCGAGCCACGTTCTGGTAAATCATCGACATTTTTAGCCACTTTATATCGCTGTATCCACTTCTGTACAAACGCCTTCGACTTTTTCATACATTTAGCTGCCGCTGATTGCGACATTTTGGGACCTTTCGGGTGGATGCAAAGGAACACAGCCTCGTAGCGCGACGCGTACTTAGCACTCATGGCGTTTAACGTGATTCTCTTTTAAGAGATCAACGACAACTGAATTTTTGTTGACTATGCATCAAGGACAAAGCTTTTTTCTATCGGTTCGCGAAAGAATTAGAGCAAAATCTTTTATTACCTGTCGGTGTAGTCGACCACGCTCTTACTTGACAGACTGTACGTACAGTTAGTATAAGAAGCCTAATAATAATAATATTGTTTATATCAAACAAAAATATGTGTATCAAAAAAATATATATATTATTGCTATAACCTAATAGTTTATTTGTAAAATAAATAAAAAAATAAAAATTCTGCGAAGCTTTATTTCAAATGATTGAAGTGGAATCGTATTACGAAGTGCATTCTTTTATGTTTGACTTTGATTACAGATTTTTTTCCAATAGGTGATATTTTTGCTGCGAAGAGCAAGGCAAAGAGAGAAATAGAAATAACAATCTTTATTCTTTTCAATTTCTTTTTTATTATCTTTTCTCTTCATTTATCTCTTAATTGACTTTTTTGTCATTAATTCATTATTCCCTTTAATTATTTCTAAAAAATTCAATTTTTCCAGATTGAAGAACTGAAGAAAAAGACATTCAACTTACGAAAGAGCTCGATTAGTACGGTCAAGACATACTTAAAAAAAAAACGGAATGACAAATCTGTGACCCCAGTACAACGGCAGCGTTTCTATCAGCAGCATCCTACTTCAGCACCAATGTACTGTAACGAAATCAACAACGGCGTGCACAATGGTAATGCTAACAGTACCTCCATTAATTTTAGCAATCCAACACTACGCGATCCTGATGGTCAATCAGATCAAAAAACTGAAAATATCGCTCTCGGTGGAGGATGTCAAAACCCAGATATACTAAGTCATGAGCTGAATAGCAATACTAACGGCTTCGTCAATCGCGATGCTTTAACATTACACATTCTTGATGGTGAAAGTCGTCAAAATCTACCGAATCATGAGAGGGATGTCGGTATTAGTTCTGCCGCTTCACCATCACATCTTGCGGGTAAAAGAAGTCAAATTAGAGGCTACGTGAAACAAAATAATGGTGCCAACAATGTCTCGATTAATCGTAATAATCCACCACTACAATACGAGAGTAACGGCAATGACAACGGCTTGGCTGATCTTGATTATCCACGTGCAATGAATGGTGTAGCTGACGATGAAGATGATAGTGATCAACGTAAGTACATTAAGAAATCTTTAAACAAAAACACATTCCTTTTAATAAATTTTTAAATAACTATAACGTTTTATTCGCAGCACTGCTGCCAGAAGAGGATCTAGAAACTGAAAAAGAGAGAAACGATTAGAATCAACTGTTAACTGAAAGAACTCGAGAAAGGACTACAATAGTAGAGGTATCGTCGTGCGATGAAAAATTTATTTTGCTCAAATGGTTTTTTTATTGTTTGTTATTATTCCTATTGTTTTATTTTAATAAAACTTTTGATTTCAGGTATACATGGGATTGAATACAGTCTGTTAAGTAAGAGCGTGGTCGACTTCACCGACAGGTAATGAAAGATTTCGCTCTAATTCCTTAGCGAGCCAATAAAAGAAAGCTTTGTCCTTGATGCATTGTCAACAAAGAGCTAGTTGTCGTTGATCTTTTAAAAGAAAATCACGTTAAACGCCATGAGTGCTAAGTACGCGTCGCGCTACGAGGCTGTGTTCCTTTGCATCCACCCGAAAGGTCCCAAAATGTCGCAATCAGCGGCTGCTAAATATATGAGAAAGTCGAAGGCATTTGTACAGAAGTGGATACAGCGATATGAAGTGGCTAAAAATGTCGATGATTTACCAGAACGTGGCTCGATAGGAAAAGCAAACAAAAAATATGAAAAAAGAATAGTGAATCTGTTTTCGCGGAATCCTGCTTGAACACTGTGGCAAGGACAAGCAAAATTAATGGCAAAAGGTTTAGATATATCCTACGAAACTATCCGAACCCATCTCCGTACTCATCATCTGAAATGGCGCAACACAATGAAGAAGCCTCTGTTGACTGAAAAACATGTGACAAAGCGACTCGCTTGGGCGCATGAGAATATTGATAGAGATTTTGAAAATGTCATTTATACTGATGAATGTTCTATATGGGCACGTTCTGTCCTCACGCGAGCCTGGTCAACTTCCACCAATAGGCTTGTTCAGCGGACCGTAAAACATGGAATAAAGGTGCATCTTTGGGGCTGCTTCCCAAAGCAGGGATTCGGCACTTTGCACCTCTTTACTGACAACCTAAATGCCGAGAAAATGATAAAAATCTACAAAAAGGCTTTACTGCCATCTGCCAAACGATGGTTCATCACAAAAAATGAAGATTGGATTCTGCAGGAGGACAACGATCCTAAGCACCGCAGCAAGCTCTGTACTCAGTGGAAGACTCAATCTGGCATCGTTACATTGGATTGGCCGTTGCAGTCGCCCGATGCAAACCCTATTGAAAATGTGTGGGCATATATTAAACGGAAGCTTCGTGGAAGACGCACATACACTTTAAAGCAGTTGTCTTACGAAATTCGTCGGATCTGGAGATCCTTACCACTAGAATACGCTGTCAAATTAGTAGAAAGCATGCCTCGGAGATGCCAGGCAATTATCGACGCCGGTGGTGACTGGACACATTATTGACCAAATTGCATCATTGTTTGTAATGTGTACAATGTATATATAAATATAAAAGTTTTATCAATTAAATTTTTTTATAAATTAACACGACCACGCTCTTACTTGACAGACTGTAAATATGTTTTGGCAGAGGAGTATGCTAAAATGCTAAAAAATCTTTCATCAGTATCAAAATACTTTCGATAAATGTTAAAGATACATTACACATCAGCGGAATTGATGATTAGGTGCATAGAAATTAATCGAACAACGGTTCGATTTGAAAACCATCCAACCGCCAGAAAAGAGATCACTCCTAAAAAGTATAGGCTTTTAAAAGGTGAGGTTAATGTTTTGAAATAAAATAGTAAATAAAATTATAAATTAATTTAACAATATTAATCTTTTTAATACTTACTTTTTTCGGCAGAAGTTACTCTTTGTTTTTGCGATAAATTAGATAACACAGGAAGAAAGCGCACCAAATACGATTGGTCGGTTTTTAACCCATTAAGGACCAAAAGGACACTTTTTACATATTTTTTTTCAGCGGCATAACTAACTGTATAATCGTTTGTGAAAAACATCAAAAAATATTATTTTCGATGTAACATTTCCTGATCTTCCGATTAGTGAAGTCAGAATTTCAAAAAACTGCATATTAAAAAATTTGTTATTGTTTATTTAACAAAAGACACGAAATTTCGATTAAAAGAAATGTTTCGTTCTATATTTTCGCATCGAAACTAAAAGCCAATATTTTTCAACTGTGCATTTTTGGCGTCCATGGTCCCTAACCTCTAAAATTCTTTATAAGGTTTTTTGAAATTAAACATGGCGGTATCCAATGTGGCGGCTTAAAGATAACATTTTTTTGCTTATTCTAGTATTTTTGAATAAAACAACATTTTTGTGATGACTGTTTGTGAAAATTAGATGGTAGGGGTTTTTTGGGTCGCTGATCATGAATCTGCTATTAGCTTTTCCAAATTCAAAATAGCAGATCCAATATTGCGGCTAAATTTTTCAAAATTATTCAAATTTTATGAAAATTGGTATGTAGGGGTTTTTAGGTCGCTGATTATGAATTTGGTAATTATTTTTTTTAATTTAAAATGGCGGATCCAATATGGCTTCTGAAAATTTTCAAAATTATTTAAATTTAATGAAAATTAGTATGTAGAATTTTTTTGGGTCGCTGATTATGAATTTGATAATTATTTTTTTAAATTCAAGAAGGTAAATCTAATACGGCGATGGTTAATGTTGGAAACCATTCTTATGACATAAAAATTAGAATGTTAGAGTTTTTACGATCACCAATTCTATGAAAATATCGTCTTTTAGCCGTAAATTCACGTTGCCCAGCTCTTACCACGTAGAGGTAAACGACAAGACTAAGAGCCTCTTGTTTCTTTTTTTTTTTTTTAGTTTTTATATTTTTTTATTTTTTTTGTTTTGTTTTTTTTTTTTGTTTTTTTCTACTATTATTTATGTTATTATTTATTGGTGTAAAAGAAGAAAACATGAGGAACATACATGGACTTTGCAGTCTACACATTTTTGTTGTTCTAGAAGCGCATTTTTTAAAATTGCTATATTATTTTCTTATGCCTTTAAAATATGTAATTCACTTATGGGTAGTGTTGATTTACATAATTTACATTGCAGTAATTTGATGCCAAGTATAAAATTAAAGAAATGGACTTGGCCGATATTTATGAGATTCAATCAATCTTCGATGGCTAATGCAACAGTTCTTTGGAATTACGTACATGAAAAAAAACTTGGTACAAAAGATCTTGCTATGGAGATTGCAAAATATTACCTTGCAAAAGCAAAAATAAGTAAATCACACACATCTATAACTATTTTTTTGATAAAAATTTGTCAAAATTTCAAAAATGCTTTTCCAGAACAACAAAAATGTGTAAAGACTGCAAAGTCCATGTATGTTCCTCATGTTTTCTACTTTTACACCAATAAATTCTAACATAAATAATAATAAAAAATGCAAAAAAAAAGCAAAAAAAAAATTAAAAAATATAAAAACTAAAAAAAGAAAAAGAAAAAAGAGGCTCTTAGTTTTGTCGTTTACCTCCACGTGGTAAGAGCTAGGCAACGTGAATTTACAGCTAAAAGACGATATTTTCATAGAATGATGATCGTAAAATCTCCTACATTCTAATTTTTATGACATAAGAATGGTTTCCAACATTAACCATCGCCGATTGGATCTGCCTCCTTGAATTTAGAAAAATAATTACCAAATTCATAATCAGGGATCCAAAAAAAACCCTATATACTAATTTTCATGAAATTTGAATAATTTTAAAAATTTTTAGCCACCATATTGGATCTGCCATTTACAATTTGGACAAATAATCACTAAATTCATAATCAGCGACCTAAGAAACCCCTACATACCAATTTTCATAAAATTTGAATAATTTTGAGAATATTTAGCTGCCATATTGGATTCGCCATTTTGAATTTGGAAAAGCTAATAGCATGATCAGCGACCCAAAAAACCCCTATAGACTTATTTTTACGAACATTCATCACAAAAAAGTAGTTTTATTCAAAAATAATAGAATAAGCAAAAAATGTTATCTTTAAGCCGCCATATTGGATACCGCCATGTTTAATTTCAAAAAACCTTATGAAGGATTTTAAAGGTTAGGGTCCATGGACGCAAAAAATGCACAGTTTGAAAATATTGGCTTCCAGTTTCGATGCCAAAATATAGAACGAAACATTTCTTTTTATCAAAATTTTGTGTTTTTTGTTAAATAAACAATAACAACTTTTTTAATATGCATTTTATTGAAATTCCGTCTTCACTAATCAAAAGACCAGGTGATTTTACATCCGAAATGATATTTTTCGATGTTTTTCAAAAACGATTTCATAGTTAGTTATGCCGCTGAAAAAAATATTTAAAAAGTGTCCTTTTGGTCCTTAATGGGTTAATCTGATGCTGGCAAGAGCAATCAATGATGCTGGTAAATATACTAGGACAAGACTTTTCAAGGAAAGGATTGCCGCTAGGCGACGTCAAGACAGAGAACAAGAAAGGGTTGCTGCTAGGCAATGTTAAGACAAGGAACGACATACATTTTCTGTTCATCTTGACATTTTATAATTCATTTATGTCATCATTTTGCAATAAAAAGTATAGCTTTCTTGTAATTAACCCATTAAGGCCCATGGCTAGAACATCGTAGACAGGACCAAACTATTGTATCTATTGGAATCAAAAAATGGCTAAAAAATAAGTTTTACGTGTTTTTTCATAGTTTTAATTGATTATAAAACAATTAATTAAACAATTTTATTAGAAATGCATACACGTAAATTTTCCTTTTTAATTATATTTAAATACTACTGTGATCAAAAAGTAAGGTAAAATTGTCATTTAAAACTCCCGGGCATTAGGAAGGCAGGTAAATTTTTTTTCCGAGGTTGGTAGGACTGTCTATAACATTTACCAAGCATCTGTTTGTCAAAAGGTTTAATTATCTGCGAGTTACACGTGTTTTTGTAAACAACCAAAAGTGAATTTTTCGATTTTTACAATGGGTGATTTTGTTGAGCAAAGAACTTGTATCAAATTTTGTTTGCGGAACGAATATTCTTGTGCGGACACGTTGAAAATGTCGCGGAAGGACTTTGGTGATCAAACAATGGCACAAAAAAACGTTTATAAGTGGTACAACGAGTTCAAAGTAGGCTGAGAACGCGTTAAAGACAAACCGCGCTCTGGACGACCATCAACGTCTACCGACGTGGGCCACGTCCAAAAAATCGAAGATTTGGTGCTTGAAAATTGTCGATTGACAATAAGAGACCTCGCTGATAGTGTTGGAATATCATTTGGCTCAGCCCAAACTATTTTGAAGGATAATTTGTGTCTCAAACGCGTCAAGTTTCGATTGATGCCAAAATCGCTCAATTTTTTGGAAAAAAAACGTCGCGTTGATGTGTGTGAAACTTTGCTGTCTGACTATCAGGACCACTTGAAATGCATCATTACTGGAGACGAGACTTGGATTTACGCATATGACCCTGAAATCACCGACCAATCCAGCGATTATCGTGCAAAAGGTGAAGCAAGACCGAGAAGACCACGGCAAAGTTAAACGAAAATCAAGGTCATGTTGATAGTTTTCTTTGATTATCGTGGTGTGCTGCGCTATGAATTCCTTTTGCCGCGCCAAACTGTCAACAAAAAATATTATTTGAGCGTTATGCGTCGTTTGCATGAAGCTATTCGTCTGAAACTGCCGGAATTATGGGCCAACAACCCTTGGTTCCTTCATCACGATAATGCACCATGTCATACTGCAGTGGTTCTTCGCGACTTCTTTGCCAAAAACTAGACTCATATCGTTCCGCAACCACCGTATTCGCCTGATTTGGCTTCGTGCGACTTCTGGCTATTCAGCAAACTCAAAAGGCCAATGCGGGGACGCCGTTTTGACACGATTGAGGAGATAAAAACCGAATCGATGGAGGTCTTGAAGGCTATACCGGAAAAGACTATTCCGACTGTTTCGAGGACTGGAAAAAGCGTTGGCAAAAGTGCGTTTTATCGGACGGGGATTACTTTGAAGAGGATGATATTGATTTGAAAGAATAAATAAAGAATTTACATTTTACTAACAAATTCACCTTACTTTTTGATCACAGTAGTACATTATTTATAAAGCAATAAAAATTGAATTATTAATAATAATATACATTTTTTATTTTATTTGCTTATCTAAATCATATTTTTTTTATAATGAACGCTAACTATTCTTTTTATGTATTGTACGCACTTATATCTACTAGAAGTATATTAATAACAATCTTTATTTCATAGAAAATGTTATAATTAAAAATTGTTTAAATAATTTTTTTATGAACAATTAAAAAAAAAAAAATACAACACGTGAACCTTATTTTTTAGCCATGTTGTAATTCCAATAGTTACATTGACCCTATCTACGCTGTGCTAGCCATGGGCCTTAATGGGTTAACAGCGTAGGTATACTCATTACGATGTTTTTAATAATAATAATAATACTGCGCTCATAATGATATACATACAATAAGTTTTGTAAGAGTTTTTATGCAAAAAAGACATAAATGTGAGGAATAAGAAATGAAAATAAGAAGTGAAGAGAAGCAAGAATTAGATGGAAATAAGAAAATAACATGGAAGAGTATAGACATAGAAAGAGCACGTATGCATGAAAATAGTTCTCTTATTTTCTTATTTCAACCTTGTTCTTACTTATTTCTAATTTTTATTTCCATTTCTTATTTCTCACGTTTTATTTCCTTTTTCTTTTTTTTTCGTGTAATGGCCCTGATGCTTTAATGTACAATGTTTTTTACTCTGCTAATTAATAATTTATTCAAATTTTGTACAAAATATGTGGTAAATAAGTTAATTTTCTATTAGTCGTGTTAAATTTAATATAATAAACAATCATATTATAATTTTCAAAATTTTGAATATTTCTTTTTTTTTTTTTCGTAAAATTTTTTGTAAAAATTATTTTGCACGAATAAAATCGTATGTTTATTATATCAGATCTTATATCAGAAATTATGATTGGAGCGTTCTGTTTCTTATATCAGATCTGATATGAGAAACAATTCTTGTATCAAATCTTATATCAGAAGTTACGAGACGAGTTTTGTTTCTTATATAAGATCTGATATGAGAAACAATTCTTATATCAAATCTTATATCAGAAGTTACGAGACGAGTTTGGTTTCTTATATAAGATCTGATATAAGATTTATTTCTTATATCAGAAAGGTCGAATACGACATGTGAGATCTTAGATAGGATCTCATATAAGATCTAATATCAGATCATTTATTAGATTTTTTTTTCATGCCCACTGACAACATGCGAGTAAAAAATAGTGAAACAAACAAGCGCCGCCAGATGAATAAACAACTGATAATTTCGACCCCACCGATAATACGGACTTCGAAAAAATGCGCCTGGTAGAACGTGTTAAATTTCAATTTCGGATTCATGGAAAAAACAAGGACAATTGTGGTACCCTTGAGAAGTAGCAGTTATGAAATGTAATGGCAATTTCGTTAAATGCGATAGAGGCAATAAAAGGTCAAGAATGCAGATTTTTACAAAAATGGTAATTTATAAAGAAGATTGCTTTTTGCTACATTGGCATCGCAGCAGGTTTAGGAGTCACAAGCCGTGGACATATTGTTGCTGTGGATAGCGTATCTATCCTGTATTAGGGACTTTCTAATGAATTCTCAGTACGTTTTAAAGTCGAGTTTTATTTTTTTTGAAAATTTGTCAACTCTTAGTTTATATCAAAATAAGATATTATTCCAAGTATTAGCTAAAAATATTAATTTTTAAAAAAGTTATGTATATTCAAAAAAAAAAAAGGAGTAAAACTTTTAAACTGTTGTACTCAAATACTAGTGTACCTCAAAAGTAGTGTATCTCAAATACTAATTATTGGAATGACGTAAATTTTTTTTCGGATTGCGCCAATAATATTGAACTTATAAAATGTATATAATTTAATTATAAACATTTTTTTAGAAACAGATTAAGAATTTCAATCAAGGGGCATGTAACGTCTGTGTTGACGCTACGGCGCATTACTTTGATATAACGCAAGTGGTCGCTACCTTTTAGAGCCTAAGCAGTCAAGCTTACGGGCTCGGGATAGCAGAGGAGTATAGAAGCTTTATTTTTTCTTTGCTTGTAAGGATGCGGTGGTGAAGTGCAAAACTGAGCGAACGTCTAGATCGAAACTCAGGCCAGTTACGTCGCTATGGAAAAGGACCTAACCAATGTTATATGAGGTAAAAGGTAGTTAGCCGAAACTCAGGCTAAACGCTACCTTTGTGAGGATATAGGATAGATTAGAGAATACTAGGCTGTTCAATAAGTTTTGCGGTTCGATAAGAGAGGGTGTTGCTACTAGCCTAAATTTTTTTTGTTATGTTGGTACACTCTTCATATGAACGTATGTGAAGTTTCATTTCAATCTGTCAATTCATTCTTTGTTTACAAGCCATTTAGTATCGACGTGTCACAGTATTTTTTTAAAATGGAAAAAATCTAGTATCGTGCAGTGATTGAATTTTTATTTTCGGAAGGTTTAAAAGCAAAGGATATTTATTAACCAATGTTGAAAGTGTATAAGGACTCTTCGCCTTCAATTAGTACAGTAGAAAGATAGGTTGCTGAATTTAAACGTGGTCGTACAAGCCTTGAAGACGATCCACGTCAAGGACGTCCACAAACCGCAACAACACCAGAAATCGTAGAAAAAATACAGGATATCGTATTGAAAAATCGTCGAGAGACTGAAAGAGATTTAGCAGAAGCCCTAGGCATCTCATTGGGCAATGTAAGCAATATTTTGACTGAAGTATTGGGTTTCAGAAAGCTGTGTGCACAATGGGTGCCGCATTCGCTAACAATGGAACAAAAACACATTCGAATGCGACTTTGTCAGCAACATTTAGAGCGTTTTCGAAAGGAAGAAGTGGATTTTGTGCGTCGATTCATCACTAAAGATAAGACTTGGGTCTATCACCATAATCCCGAATTAAAACAAGAGGCTAAAGAGTGGTGTGAACCTGGTTCTTCGGCTCCGAAACGAGTTCGTGTCTAGAAATCGGCCAAGAAGGTGTTAGCATCAGTTCTTTGGGATGCGAAAAAAATTTGGTTTGTGGATTACTTGCGAACTAATAAAACAATAAATTCTGCATATTACTGTAACCTTTTAGACCAGCTGAAGGAAAAAATTCGTGAAAAAAGACCCGGTTTGCAGAAGAAAAAAATCTTTTTTCATCAGGACAATGCACCGTGTCACAAGAGCATTTTGACAATGGCTAAAATCCATAAATTAAAGTTCGAATTGTTGAAGCTTCCACCGTATTCACCAGATTTGGCCCCTAGCGACTTCCATCTGTTTCCAGACCTAAAAAAATTCATGTGTGGAAAGCGTTTTTCATCATATGATGAGGTCATAACAGATGTGAAAGCGTATTTTGCATCCCTTCCAGATTCTCACTTCAGGGATGGAATTCATAAATTGGAATCTCGTTGGAACAAGTGTATTAATGTTCAGGGAGACTATACTGAATAATAAAGTGTATTTCAAACCATAAAGTTTTGTTTTTCTTATCGAACCGCAAAACTTATTGATCAGCCTGCTAGAATAGAAAGAGAAATCGTAATTTTAATTTAACTTAGTTTTATTTCCGTTGAATATGCGGAGACAAATCCTCTCTCCCACTCTCTCTCTCTCTCTCTCTCTCTCTCTCTCTCTTTCTCTCTGCAGTCTGCTGTTGTCCTCGATGTCTTCTTCTTGATATTTTAATTATGAATAGTTTTTATATATTGTTCTTAAAAGAACAGTTTATACGTTCAAATATATATTTATATGTATATATGTGCGGCTCTGGAACTGATGACTGGCGAAGTGCTGTAGCTCTGGATGCTCTGCGAAGTGTTTCCAACTTGCTCTCCGAGGTCTGCTGCTCGTCTAGATGAACTATATACGTAAACTTAACTTTATTCACTATAAACTTAAATTCTCATAAAAAAAAAGTAATATGTAAATTATTTGTTAAAAGCCATAAAACTTTTGATTATTATAATAAAAATCACACACACATGCATGTATATGTATATTTACAAATATATGCAAGAAGAATCATTATAAAACAAACAAAAATCAATATTTTAAGTATAAACAAGAGAATCGTATTCACTAGATATTAATTATATTTTGATAAAATATAATAAATCAAATAACAGTAAATTTTAATAGTTATTTTTTAAAAGCAGGTACAAAATTGCCTTTATTTAGCTTTTTGAAAAAATAATTTGGGGAGTGGTGTTGTTAGTCATTTAATTTTTTTCATAAAAATAGTTTTCAAAAGAAAACAAGTTTTTTGTATTGAAAAAATTTTTATATTTTTCAAAATTTTTTTATTTACTTATAAATAGCAGGTAAAAGTTTAAGACAAACAATAATTTGCAGTGTTGTAAGCGTTTGAATTTTTTCTTATAAATAGGTTTCAGGAGAAAATAATTTTTTGTATTGAAAAGAATTATTGCTAATTTTAATAGTTTAACTACAGTCTGTCAAGTAAGAGCGTGGTTGACTTCACCGACAGGTGATGAAAGATTTTGCTCTAATTCTTTCGCGAGCCGATAGAAAAAAGTTTTGTCCTTGATGCATTGTCAACGAAAATTCAGTTGTCGTAAATCTTTTAAAAGAGAATCACGTTAAACGCCATGAGTGCTAAGTACGCGTCGCGCTACGAGGCTGTGTTCCTTTGCATCCACCCGAAAGGTCCCAAAATGTCGCAATCAGCGGCTGCTAAATATATGAGAAAGCCGAAGGCATTTGTACAGAAGTGGATACAGCGATATAAAGTGGCTAAAAATGTCGATGATTTACCAGAACGTGGCTCGATAGGAAAAGTGAACAAAAAAGATGAAAAAAGAATAGTGAATCTGTTTTCGCGGAATCCTGCTTTAACGCTGCGGCAAGGACAAGCAAAATTAATGGCAAAAGGTTTAGATATATCCTACAAAACTATCCGAACCCATCTTCGTACTCATCATCTGAAATGGCGCAAAACAATGAAGAAGCCTCTGTTGACTAAAAAACATGTGACAAAGCGACTCGCTTGGGCGCATGAGAATATTGATAGAGATTTTGAAAATGTCATTTTTACTGACGAATGTTCTATATGGGCACGTTCTGTCCTCACGCGAGCCTGGTCAACTTCCACCAATAGGCTTGTTCAGCGGATCGTAAAACATGGAATAAAGGTGCATCTTTAGGGCTGCTTCTCAAAGCAGGGATTCGGCACCTTGCACCTCTTTACTGACAACCTAAATGCCGAGAAAATGATAAAAATCTACAAAAAGGCCTTACTGCCATCTGCCAAACGATGGTTCATCACAAAAAATGAAGATTGGATTCTGCAGGAGGACAACGATCCTAAACAGTGCAGCAAGCTCTGTACTCAGTGGAAGACTCAATCTGGCATCGTTACATTGGATTGGCCGTCGCAGTCGCCCGATGCAAACCCTATTAAAAATGTGTGGGCATATATTAAACGTAAGCTTCGTGGAAGACGCACATACACTTTGAAGCAGTTGTCTTACGAAATTCGTCGGATCTGGAGATCTTTGCCACTAGAATACGCCGTCAAATTAATAGAAAGCATGCCTCGGAGATGCCAGGCAATTATCGACGCCGGTGGTGACTGGACACATTATTGACTGAGTTGCATCATTGTTTGTAATGGGTATAATGTATATATAAATATAAAAGTTTCATCAAATAAATTTTTTTATAAATTAACACGACCACGCTCTTACTTGACAGACTGTATATATGTATTAAATATTTTATGAAATATGTAATAAATTATATATATGTGTATATGTAAATAAAATATAAATATGTAATTATTTAGTAATTAATCATAACACGATTGAAAAATGATTAATAATAATATAATTAATTTGAAACGAAAAATAATGTGAATAAATTAATTTAATAAATTTACTAGCCGCAATCAAAAAATCAATTATTGATTGAATAAAAAATGAAATATCTACTATATAATAAATTAAAAAAAGAAATCGATTAAAAATAAATTATAATAATCTTAAATTAAGATGAAAATTAAAAAAAAAAGAAAACCTAATTAATTTTAATTTATGTAAAACGTAACAACTTAAAATTACAAGTTTAATGAATTTATGAAAGAGGTTGGAACGAAGAATTAAGAATTTAATTTTAAGTAATGTTTTTGTAAAAATTTAATTAAAAATTTATAAAAAATTAAAAAATATACTTAAAAAATACTTAAATTAGTTTATCTGCGATTCGACCGTTGAAAACCGTCGCTTCGTGGAATCCGTGATCTCGCTGAAGCACTAAGTCACCGCCAAGTACCTCTGCGTCGTCGCCAAATGCCACCAGCTTGCTTCCTCGATGATCTTCTTCTTCGCTCTACCTCATAGGAGGCACCAAAAAATGTCGCGTCGAAAAACAGTGCTTATGTGCGCTCTTTTCCTGGTTCAGGTTTTCTTCGTAGGATGAGCATGATGACTTGGGTAAATAAAAAATGCGTCGATTTTGAGCCAATAGGAAATGTTTCTTTATTGGCTCGTGGAAAAGCACTAAGGCATAAAAATGCCACGAAATATTGATTGTACAATCAATTGGTTGTGTGTGTATGTTTTGTCTGTATATAAGTTGAGTAGATCAACCTTGATAGAGGTATCTATATTCAAAGAATTGAATCCCGCGGAATGCTGCGTGATGATATGTTAATATCGAATCGACGCTCGCCGCAAATTGAATCGTTCGAAGCTTCGGGGTGTGTACGTGAAGAAAGACAGAATGAGAAAAGAAAGGAAAGATTCAAGACGTAAGCTCTGTTCAGTTTATCTGAGAAACTACCGTGACCGTGGTCCGAACAGTACTAACGAGTCCGCGCATATTCGTCTACTAGACAGTTGTCCCCACTGATCGCGTCTCGCGTCCTTCTCTGCCCCGCGACGATCGGTTTTTGTTTAACGGAATTTTCCGTGGTAAATACGCGAGACCCATAGCCACGCGAATGTACATGAATGCGGCGATCCCCCCCCTGTTTCCCCCCGTTTACGCGCGTACGTAAACACGGCGCGTCTTTGCATCTCAAAAATACGAGCGCAACGAAATAATAAAATAAAATAATATTTCGTTCGACCGAACAAAATATTTATTTGTATTGATTAAACGAACTTCAGAAATATAACTTGAAAATTCCTCGAGAAATTGTTACAGAATAGCTTTACAAAATACTGTTTTTTTGTCATTTAATAATATGACTTACCATAAATACAACAATCATTGTTAAAAAGTCATATTAAAAATAAAAAATTTAAAGGGTAAAATGCAACTACGATATGATATGGCTTTGTTACACGCAGTTTCAAGGTGACCATGCATAAAAAATACAAATTTTAAAGCAAAAGAATTGTTTAATAGTTGCATAGGATTTTTCTTAACAATAGACAATTTTGATAATTCAATTCAATTTATACGAAATTTATTTATGTTCGTTCGTAGTGATGTTTACCACGACAATTGCTCAAAGGCTTTGAATTATATTATTAAAAAAATTCAAACTTTTAAATTTGTTGAGAATATTCATAGAGTAAAAAATCGCATAAACACGAGTGAAATAGAAAATTCAAATGATTATTTGATGAAAAATTTAAAAATTTTCGACTTCATTGAACAATTAGAAAAAGATATGGAACTAAATAAAAGCTCTGACAAAAATAAATTTCTTCAGGAAAATATTTATTTTTCCCCGAACTTTAAAATGTAATACAGAAATTGTCAAATCTTACACTAGTTTTGAATTTGGAAACCGTTTGTATTTGCACGATTATACTAACAGTTTCAATATTGAAAATGCAGAAGCATAAAATGATTTCCAATTTGTAGAAGAGGATGTAATAACTTCCTCCAAGAAAGAAGATATTAGTGTCTCTGAAAATATTTTAAATTTAAAAGAAGAAAATCATTAGAGTTGGTCCTTCTATTGGTCCAGGCTCCTTGTTGCGGGATTTCCTTTTCTATGAGCCGGACATTTTTGCGACTATACTCTCGGTTATTCGGTTTATAATTTATGCTGCCTTTGCCTTTTAGATAAAATCTATCGTTTTTGCGGTTAAATGATCTTGATAGCTCATTATCTTCTTCGTCTTCTTCAATTCGTCTATGGCTAGGTTTGGCATCAGGCAAGATGTTTCTTTTCATTAGATTTTCTAATTCCACAGCGGTTTGATACAACTCATTTAAATTAGCGGGACGTTGTCTATGCACAGTAGTGGCAATTTCTGTCGGCAGCCCCTTTTTGAACATTAATAACGCTACTTCTTCTAAAGGTTTGATCCGAAATCCGGGTTTCTTAACCCAGCGTGACTTCATCATAAATAGCAGAACCGATCAAACCTTTAGAAGAGGTAGCGTTATTAATGTTAAAAAAATAAATAGCTGAATGCTCTTAGAGCTCCCATTAATAGTATGTTTAGGCTATCATAGAACACTTCTACTGATTCTCCTCTTTTCATTGTTATATTATGTATTTTCACGGAATAATATGAGTAGTCCTTTCCGGGCGCTCCCATCGCTCTTCTAGATGCTATGTTAAAGACTATGTCTTGAAACGCATGTACATATATGCAGTCTCGGGCTTCTCTTTCCGAACATCCAAGTACGATTTTTATATAATTTTCTTGTTGATTCTCTGAGAGCTGGGAGGCCACGTTCCTCACATCTATCAAAAAATCTTTGAGTGGTCTGTTGTTACCATTGAAGATTTTTAAACCTTTAATTGCGTTTTTCAGCTTAATGCCTGACGCCATTATTGTCACGAGAGCTCGGATAAATTCATCTGCGTTTTCATCGGTTCCTCGCGAAGCATCAGTCGTCTCTTCTCCTTCGGTATTCCGGTTCAGAGGTTGTGGCATTTCATCATTGACGGCCTTGGTCATAATTGTAGTTTGGTCTTATTATTTGGTCTTATACACACATATATATATACAGGGTGTCCGATTTTAACTTAGTTAGCTGAATAACTCAAAATTGCAATGTAATAGAAAAATGTTTTTGACAAAAGTTGTTGGGTATTGAAGGGCTGACTCTACTATGTCCTTGAACATGTCCTCAACCCTCATTTTCAAGGTCATTTGAAGGTCAACTTTTGTTTTTTAAATAAAATTCCCTATTTTCGACCTCGGATTCTGAAAGAGCGCGAAATTTTACTTCCAGATGAGCTTTCGCGTTAGGGGTCAAAGTAAACTCTACAAGTCATTTCAAGGTCGAATTTCTGTTTCGAGCAGAAAGCTTTTAAATCATAATATTTGCCCCTCAGATGAAAGACTGCCATACATCAGTCACCATGTCCAATGATATAATATGTACTTTTATTGTGGATGGACTGGGCACTAAAGGACAACGTAATGCCTCCCATGATGCAGTGCAAACCTAGCCACTAGGTACAAGTCAACACAGATTCGAAGATTTATTGAAAAGCAGACCACTTCTCCGTGATGTTTACACGTGCATATTTTTATGAAACGTGCAAGCACCTCCGGAGCCGACGACGGGGACGTAGAAGGCCTCCCGACTCAATTTCTTTGACCCTAAAAAGGGCCGATTTGTGGTTGTGTTGCTCTGCAAAGACGAAGCCAATTAAGATCATGTAGTGACCCAACCAGTCAAGACAAAATTGTGTGGACATCCAGCCAGGTAAGGTGAGATCGTGTAGAGACCCAGCCAGTTAAGACAAGATCGCATTGTTATTCAGCTCTTTCCATATCGAGTAGATGCTCAAAGTATGCACCATTATTTTTTAAGCATAACAGTAATCAACGGCGAAAGTTACGTTGTAAATTTCTAAGCATTTAGGGGGTTATCGCTTCACAAGCTCTTCTTATTCTTTCCATCATATTCAATCTTGTCGTTAGAGCTTCCCTATACACAGCATCATGTATCCCCATAAAAAGAAATCTAGCGGGTTTAGATCCGGTGATCTAGGTGGCCACGCAACTGTTCCACCTCGTCCTATCCATCGATTTATGAATCGTTGATTGAAAAACGTCCGTACAATATGAGCAGAATGAGCAGGAGCACCATCCTGTTGATACCGTAAATGTAGTCTTACTGCAAGAGGAATATTCTCTAGGTATCCTGGCAAATCATTTTCCAAAAATTCCAAATAAAATGGAACATTAATGGTACGTTCAAAAAAATGTGGTTCAATCACTTGGCCATTACAAATGCCGACCCATACATGTGAACTTCAACGATGTTGATTAAGCATCTCTTGATACCAATGGAGATTTTCTGGTGACCAATAATGGCAATTATGCCTATTAAGACTACTATTGCTTATGAATGTCGCTTCATCACTGAAACAGACATTCTAAAAAAAATCTAGATTTTGATCCAACATCTCAAGGGCCCATTTACAAAACTGTACTCTGAGTACGTAATTAACCTCACTTAATTCCTGTACCAAAGTAATGTGATACGGATGGTAATTTACTGATCGTAATAATCTGTGAGCCGTAATTCGAGGGACTCCCAGTTCCCGCTCTATTTGATGGGTACTAATAGGGGAATTTTGGTGAACCATAGCCAAAACTGCAAGCAACCTAGGGTCGTTATTATTCTGAAGTTTATTCCTGTGTCTTGGGCAATGCAATGGTTTATTGCAAGATCTTCTTTCAATGTTTATCACTTGTTGAGCAGTAGAATAGCGGCAATTTGGAAACCGCTCCGCATAAGTTCGGGCAGTAACTCTGTAATTCCTACCATATTCACCGAAGGTTATAAGAATATCGACTACTTCATTAGGCGTATAATTTGCTATTGTGATGCCAAGAATTTTATCAGATTAATTAATGTTTAATTACAAATGTGCAAAAAAATACATAAAAACAAGTGACTGAGGCGCTAAATGGATAAAATTTTGTAGAGATACTATAGGAACTCAATCGGATGGGAAGATTAATTATCGTTTCGAAGGTAAAGATTTGTTCTTCGCTTATCTATGGAGAACCACGATAACAGAATACAATAAAATAAGATGTAAGCACCTTGAATATTTGAAACAATCACTAGTCTAACAACACACTGTAGGGTCAGAATTCGAATAAAAAGTTTACGTATTCGATAATCGATAAAACAATAAAAAACTACTATTGCGGTGTCATTTCGAAATTTAAATAGAAAACGATCTATTATGATTTTTTTACATGAACATGAAACTGCTGCTTCATTTAAAATCGATCTGCGGAGCATTAGAGCACGTTAGAGGTCATGGTGTAACTCAGAAGGAGTTCACAACGTTCCCTAACGCGAAAGCTAAGCCTTTGCACTCTTAACGGACGAAAGACTTTGCACTCTTTCAATTTTCGAGGTCAAAAATAAGGGACTTTATTCGAAAAACAAAGTTGACCTTCAAATGACCTTGAAAATGAAGGCCAAGGACATGTTCAAGGTCATAGCAGAGTCAGCCATTCAATACCCAATAACTTTTGTCTGAAACATTATTTTATTACATTGCAATTTTTTGAGTTATTGAGATGTGTAAATTAGAATAGGACAACCTGTATATATACAGGGTGGTCCGTTTTATTCTATCGGTCGAAATAGCTTCAAAGGAAGATAGTTATATCAAAAAATGTCTTAGACAAAAGTTGTAAGGGTTGAAGGGGGTTGACCAACGCTGACCTTAGCGTTAACCTTGAAATCATATTTCAAGGTTATTTGAGGGTCAAATCGCGAATTTTAAATAGAAATCCCAATTTTTTATCACAGATTCTGATTCTGCGTCAAAGAATATCAAAGTTTTGTCATACCCATTTTTTTCGATACGTGACAGATGGCGCTGTAATCGGCAGTTTTAATCTATCGATACGAATATCTCAACAACTACGCGTATGAAAAGGTAGAAAACGAAAACTTGTTAATCTGAATAGGGGACATGCAATGACACCACACTCTAACCCTCCTCCCCCTCCCTTTTACCCCCGTATAGAGCGGTTTCAACTTAAAAATCTGAAATGGGTACCCCAATTTTATATTGCAGATTCTGATTGTGCGTCGAAGAATATTGAAATTTTATGTGGAACATTTTTTAGATTCGTGGCAGAAGTCGCTGTAATCGACAAAATTAAAAATGCGTACAAAAATCGCTACCGAATTAGAATTTCTCAAGGAATACACATCGTGTTCTGCAAATTAGAATTCTGTAGATAAATACGTTTAAAAAAAATCTGTTTTGACGAAAATATTTATTCTACTTTTAGCGTTACCCGGGGACAACGACTTGGACGTAGTAGAATCATGTCCCCATGGGGTGCTATTTTAATGTGAGTCCCATTGCCTCTCACAATTTGGCCTTTAGAACCAGGCTACTGATGCTGCAATGCTCGACAAGGGAGAATGACACGTGAGCGCCCTCATCACGAATATGACGAATATGACGCACGTGCTATTACTGTTCTTGCACTAGTGCATATAAATCCCAATATTAGTAGCCGTCAAATACAACGAGCATCAGGCGTATCTCGGTCAGTGGTGCTATAAATTTTGAAGACAACAAAGTATCATGCTTACCATATTGCATTAACGCAAGCATTAACACCAGCTGATATGGTAGCACGTGTTCGGTTTTGTCAATGGGCTTTGCGAAAGATTCAACGTAACAACCAATTTTTTAGGTACGTCCTTTTCTCTGACGAAGCTACCTTCCAAAGCATTGGGCATATAAATAGACACAACAGTCATTATTGGTCAGACGTTAATCCTCACTGGCATAGATCTATTGACAATCAACATCGATGGTCTGTAATGGTCTGGTGTGGTATTGTACATGGGTACTTAATTGGACCCTACTTTTTTGATGATAATGTAACTGCTGCAAGATATTTGCATTTCCTCAAAAGTGATTTGTTTAATTTAATGGAGAACGTAGATCTAGGAACCAGGCGACGGATATGGTTTGAACAAGACGGGGCACCTCCACATTTTGCACGCATTGTACGAGATCACTTAAATAAGCAATACCCCAATCGATGGATTGGACGCTATGCACCATTTCAATGACCTCCCCGTTCACCCGATTTAACATCACCTGCTTTTTACTTATGGGGGATGTTGAAACATTGCGTTTACGCACAGCGGCCGACGACGCCTGATGATATGAAAGAACGCATACGAACAGCTTGTACGGCAATACCCCGGACTGTGATATTACAAACAGTGGACAACTTTCATAAAAGATTAAACTTGTATTTACAGGAAAATGCAGACAATTTTGAACAGCATCTTTGTTGTTAGTTCTTAAGGCCGAATTGTAAGAGGTAAGGGGACTCACATTAAAATAGCACTCCATGGGGACATGATTCTACTACGTCCACGTCGTTGTCCCTGGGTAACGCTAAAAGTAGAATAAATATTTTCGTCAAAACAGATTTTTTTAAACGTATTTATCCACAGAATTCTAATTTGCAGAACATGATGTGTATTCCTCGAGAAATTCTAATTCGGTAACGATTTTCATATGCCTTTTTAATTTTGTCGATTACAGCGACATCTGTCACGAATCTAAAAAATGTTCCACATAAAATTTCCACATTCTTCGACGCAGAATTAGAATCTGCAATATAAAATTGGGGTACCCATTTCAGATTTCTAAGTTGAAACTGCTCCATACAGGGAGTTAGAGGAGGTGGGTTCGAGTGTGGTGTCATTGCATGTCCCTTACCCAGATTAACAAATTTTTCTTTTCTACCTTTTCATATGCGTATTTGTTGAGATACTCGCATCGATAGATTAAAACTGCCGATTACAGCGCCATCTGTCACGCGTCGAAAAAAATGTTTGAGACAAAACTTTTCATATTTTTCGACGCAGAATCAGAATCTGTAACAAAAAATTGGGATTTCTATTTAAAATTCGCGATTTGACCCTCAAATAACCTTGAAATATGATTTCAAGGTTAACGCTAAGGTCAGCGTTAGACGACCCCTTTCAACCCCTACAACTTTTGTATGAAACATTTTTTGATATAACCATTTTCCTTTGAAGTTATTTTGACCGATACATTAAAACGGACTACTCTGTATATATATTGGTCTTTGTTTTTTTTCTCCACTTCTTTTTTTTTCCAGGTATTATTTGATCCAATCATCTTGTGGTGATTTGTATCAATATTTATTTATCCTATTATGTGGGATAATGTCCCAGTACATATAATAATAACTGGGTCTGTACTGGTTTTGCTCTCGATCTTATTTATAACTGAGAAATAAATCGGGTAAATATATAATTTAACCTGAGCTTTCTTACCTTTTCGTTGGAATAATGGGCGTAGGTAGGTATTAATATGTATAAATGATTAGTATGTAGATATACAGGGTCTTCAAAAATTCTCGGACCGGTTAAATAATTTGAAAAGTAGACCTCACTCAAAAAATAGTTAAGATAAGTTGTCGGAAATTTCCCTGGCTATCCAACCGCGACCTTGGCCGTGATCTTGACTTCGACCTTTAAGGCAATTTCAAGGTCAAGTCCATTTTTTCATGTCAACTCCCAATTTTGACACCGGAAATAAAAAGGGAGGACAATTTTACGTCCAGATACGATCTTTACTATTGGAAAAATTTGACATCGAAGGTCAAGTCACGGCCAAGCAGTGACCAGCCGGATATCTTGAAAAGTAGGCGTCGCTCAAAAAAATGTTTCAGCAAAACATTGAAGGAAATTACCCTGGCTATCTCATGGTAATATCTTGATCTTCAAAGTAACATTAAGGAATAATTTTTCTAAAGTACTCGATAAAATGAGGCTTGAATTCATACGAGCTAAATAAGGTTGGGTAGCGTAAAGGAACTAAGATTTGCATTTATTCCAGTCAACTAAGACAAGGTGGCGTGATGCCCAGCCAGTAAAGGCAAGGCTAGAATCTACCCAAGTCAGTTATGGCAAGGTGGTAAGATGTCCAGCCAGTGCAGGTACGGCAAAGAGCTACACCAGCCAGTTAGAGCAAAGTGGTGTGATGCCCAGCTAGTAAAGGCAAGGCAGAGTGAAGATCATCAGGTGAAGGCAATGTTGAATCACTTTAGTCAAATGTCAATCAATTTTTTTTATTTTTCAAAATATATTTCTCAAAGTTTCCACCCTCAACTGCCTAGCAATGTCCTATGCGGTAGTAAAATGCTACTACAGCTTCACGGATTATGCCTTCATCAATATTAATAATTTCATTCCTTATTTTCTTCTAGAGTTCATCGAAGTTCGCTGGTTTTATTTGATATACCTTATCTTTAAGGTATTTACACAGAAAATAATCAAGCGAACTCAGGTCAGAAGATCTGGCTGGCCATTCTATTGCACCTCCTCTGCCTATCCGCCTTCCTGGAAACGCTTCATTCAAATAAACACGTACACCTCGCCCATAATGAGGTGGTGCACCGTCTTGCTGGAACAACGTTTGATCAAAATCATTGCCCACAATTGCGTGAATCGCTGGGATGATTTCATTTCGGAGCATGTCTTCATACTTAATCGCAGTAAGATTTCTTTCAATAAAGAAGAGCCCAAGAATACTGTTGTTTATAACGCCAGCCCAGATATTCACTCTCTAAGGGTATTAAGTACTGCGAGTATCCGACATCCATCTTGGATTTATATCACTCCAGTATCTAAAGTTATGTCTATTGATATTGCCATTAAGCTCAAAGGTAGCTTCGTCTGAAAATATAATATTATTTGAGAAGTATTCATCAGCCGTTATTCGGGTCATCATCAGTCACAAAACTCAACGCATCTAACTGGATCATGTTCAAGCAATTCATGTACAAGTTTCACCTTATATGAATAAAACTTCAACTTTTTTGTCAAAATATTACGCACTGATCCGACACAAATATCATGTTGCTCATGCAATTTCGTAACTGTTTTGTGATCATCTTCATTGATTCAAAGAGCAATATCTAGCCTGATTGTCCTGATAAAAAAAGATTTTTTTCTTCTGCAAACCAGGTCTTTTTTCACAAATTTTTCCCTTCAGCTGGTCTAAGAGGTTAGAATAATATTCAGGATTTATTGTTTTACCAGTTCGCAAGTAATCCACGAACAAAATTCTTTTCGCATCCCAAAAAACTGATGCTAACACCTTCTTGGCCGATTTCTGGACACGAACTCGTTTTGGAGCCGAAGAACCAGGTTCACACCACTCTTTAGCCTCTTGTTTTGATTCAAGATCATGGTGATAGACCCAAGTCTCATCCATAGTGATGAATCGACGCACTAAATCCACTATCCTTTTGAAAGCGCTCTAAATGTTGCTGAGAAAGTCACATTCGAATGTGTTTTTGTTCCATTCTTAGCGAATGCGGTGCACATTGTGCACACAGCTTTCTGAAACCCAATACTTTAGTCAAAATATTGCTTACACTGCCCAATAAGATGCCTAGGGCTTCTACTAAATCTCTTTCAATCACTCGACGATTTTCCAATACGATATCCTGTATTTTTTCTACGATTTCTGGTGTTGTTGCTGTTTTTGGACGTCCTTGACGTGGATCGCCTTCAAGGCTTGTACGACCACGTTTACATTCGGCAACCCTTTTTTCTACTGTACGAATTGAAGGCGAAGAGTCATTATACACTTTCAACATTCGTTCATAAATTTCCTATGCTTTTTAACCTTCCGAAAATAAAAATTTAATCACTGCACGATACTTGATTTTTTCCATTGTAAAAAAATACTGTGACACGTCGATACTAAATGGCTTGTAAATAAAGAATGAATTGACAGATTAAAATAAAACTTTACATACATTCATATGAAGAGTGTACCAACACAACAACAGAAAATTTAGGCTAGTAGCAACACCCTCTCTTATCGAACGGCAAAACTTATTGAACAGCCTGGTATTTGTACAAGTCTTAAGAAGTTTTTCGTAAATTTATAGCTTCTTATTTTTTATTCATCAAAAGTATTGTTTATTTTTTCATGAGCACGACGTTGCACGCGCGACATATTCTCACCTCGGCTCGACTTCCCGTATATCATAAGAGAAAATATACATTTGAAATGACTTTATTAGTCTCTTTTCTATCAATAAAATATATAAAATAATTATGCGACATAAAAATAGTTCATTTATCATTTTTAAAGGAGTATTTTTTATTATAAAATATTAAAATAAATAAAAATTTTCAACTTTTATACGTATGATTATTATACTTATAATTATTATATTATATAATTATTATATAAGTACTATACTGTCTGTCAAAGAAGTACCGGGAATTCTAAATTAAAACAACATTTTTACGTTTAATAATCAAAATTTATTGGGTCGCCTTCAAAATAGGCTCCATTTGCTCTGATACATCTATGCCAACGGCACTTCCAATCATCGAAACATTATTTATAGGCGCTTTCCGGGATGGCTTTCAGCTCGCACGCCGAATTTTGTTTTATGGCTTCAATCGACTGAAAACGGGTGCCACGGAGCGGCAATTAAAGTTTTGGAAAGAGGAAAAAGTCACAGGGAGCCAAATCCGACGAATACGGTGGTTGTTCAAGCGTGTTCGTTGAGTTTTTGGCGAGAAAGTCGATCACAATCGTAGCTCGGTGAGACGGCGCATTATCGTCGTGCAAAATCCACGAGTTGTTCGCCCACAAATTTGGCCGCTTCTTACGGATACGCTTACGCGAACGTTTCATAACGCCTAGTTATACTCTTTGTTCATCGTCTAAACCTCTGGAACGAATTCGTAGTGCACCACGCCATGGATATCGAAGAAAACAATGAGCATCACCTTTACTTTTGAGCGGCTTTGGCGTGGTTTTCTCGGTTTCGGCTCGTTTTTTCTCACCCATTCCGAAGCTTGCTGGCTTGTTTGCATATCGTACTCGTACACCCACGTTTCGTCACCAGTTATGATGCATTCCATAAATGCGGGATCGGAATTGGCGTGATCCAGCATGTCCGAAGTTCGCGATAGCGTTTTTGAAGAAAATTAAGCTCTTTTGGAACGAGTCTTGCGGCCACCTTTCTCATGCCCAAAATATCAATTAAAATCGTACGTGTGGACTCGTGGGATATCGCAAGTTCATGTGTTATCTCTCTCAAGCTGGTATGACGGTTTTCAAGCACTATTTCCTTAATTTTATCGACGTTATCTGCGGTCGAAGCCGTTGATGGGCGTTCGGAACGAGGCAAGTCTTTGACGACTTCACGACCCTCCTTGAAGGCTTTGTACCACTCATACGCACGGGTTTTCGATAGTGCTTTATCATCAAAAGCCTTTTGCAACATTTTCAATGCATCGGCACACGAAATTTCATTCGCAACGCAAAATTTTAGACAAATTCTTTGTTCAATGTAATCACCCATTGTCAAAAATCGGCACGCATTATTGACATCGACTGACTTAACCAGCTACTGTAAACACACTCCTTGACAGATTCCGATCAAACTTGGCATAGTCATTAAGGACAGTTGTACCAACCTAGAAAAAAAATTTTACCTGCCTAAATTGCCCCACCAGATTTAAATCGACAATTCCCGGTACTTTTTTGACAGAATGTATAATAGTGTAATACTTATTCGTAATGTTAGTTTTACAAGACATTTTTTTATATTGGTCTAAAAATTCTAAAGCGATGATTATTATGTACAATTTTGCATAAATGTCTTCGAAAAGACGCATTATTTAATACATATAAAATTGATATTAGATTTTAAATAAAAATGTATAATTATATATATATATATATATATAGATAGGGTGATTCACTATGAGGTTTGGTTTTGAATCTCAAATAAAAGGAATAAAATTGAATTCTTTAGTAAAATTTTTATTGTGAGTTGAAAGAAAAATCTATGACATTTACTTTTTAAAGATTATCTCATTTGCATGTTGACCGCGACTACGCCGTAAATGGTCCATCCTGAGGCTCCAATTTTGGACGACGCGTTCCAGCATAGCGACCAGTATCTAGAGAACGACACGAGTAATATTGGCTTGCAAAGCGTCGATTGAAGCTGGCTTATCTCTAAAGACCAAAGACTTCGTGTAACCCCGAAGAAAATAATCTAAAGGTGTGATATCACACGATCTAGGCGGCCAATTTACTGGTCCAAAACGTGAAATCAGGTTCTCACCAAAATGATTTCTCAATAAGTCCATTATTTCTCTTGCTGTATGCGAAGTAGCGCCGTCTTGTTGAAACCAAAGTTCACCGATAACACAGGTTTCAATTTCAGGTAGCAAATAATCCGTTATTATGGTGCGATAGCGGTCACCATTGACGGTTACGCTCTGACCGGATTCATTTTGCAAGAAATATGGACCAATGATTCCACCGGTCCATAAACCACACCAAACTGTGCATTTCTGTGGCTTTAGTGGTAGCTGTTGGAGCTCTTCAGGTTGTTCATCAGCCCAAATACGGCAATTCTGCTTATTGACGTATCCATTGAGCCAAAAATGCGCCTCATCACTGAACGAAATTTCGCGATAAAACAGCGGATTTTCATTGAGATGATTCAGAGCCCATTCACCAAAAACACGACACAAACCTAAGTCGCCCGGCTTCAATTCTTGCACGAGTTGAAGTTTGTATGCCTTAAAATCAAGATTTTTACGTAAAATACGCCAAGTTGTTGCGTACGACAAACCAAGCTGTTGAGAACGACGCCGAATCGATTCGTCACGGTCGTCAGCCACACTCTCAGCTACAGCCACTATTTCTTTTCACTACGTGCTGGATGTGGTCTAATCGGTCGAGTATCATCCAATTATGTATGCTGGGTTTCAAATTTGCGGATGGTATTAGCTATAGGGGTTTCGGTAGGTCGACGATGCACTCCATAAGTTGCTTTAAGAGCACGAAAAACATTTCTCACAAATCGCTGATTTTCGTAATACAGCTGAACAATTTGGATACATTGTTGCGGTGTAAGTCTTTCCATGATGATTTGTCAAACAATACTAAATAAAAATTACATTAGTTTGACAGAAGTCACACGTGATCTGTAAAAAAAAGCTTATTGAAAATCAAACCTTATAATGAATCACCCTTTATTTATGCACGTTTTTAGTTCGCATATACTTATTTCAATGTTGAAAATCGGTCGTAAAAAAAAAAAAAAAAATAATAAGTTAAAATTCTAACGCATGTGTTTATTTAACTAGATTAAATTTTAATAATTTGTTAATTGATAAATGTTCATCTCGATTATAAAAAGATAAAATGATTTATTCATAACTTCAATAAGTAAGTGTTTATAAATGAAACTTTTCAAATATAAATAAAGAAATGCGGCGAAAATTATTACATGGTTCTTTATCTTTTTATTTCGAGAGAAAAATAGAAAAATTCGTTATACATTTTTTTATTTTGATTGTAAAAAAAACATAGTCAATCCGGTTGTATATTTTTTAAATTATTAGATTTGCTGTAATATTTCTGTGAAATTCCTTTTTTATATATGTTTGTATTGGTATATACAGGGTGCGTACGGTATTTGAGGACATGCATAAATGTGACTATAACTTGGCGAATTTTTTTTTTAATTTATTTTCCTTTTCAGATAAGAAATGGCGGTCTACAACATCACTCAAGAAATAAAGAGACATGCTGTCATCGTCGCTATATGTGCGAACCATACAGATTTAGAGATCTCTAATTTTCTTAATTGCGCCCGTTCATTCGTGCATAAGGTTCGCCGTGAATTGGAAGCATCAGGAGGCGATACAGAATCGGTTGCAAAACGCAAAAAGCACGAACACCGTTCTGACACTGTCCGATCTGCAGAATTTTTAGAGCAAGTGCAAGCGATCATAGACGAGGACCATTCAAAATCAATGAGGGTCCTTGCGAGTGAGCTTCATGTTTCTGAGCGCCTTATACATAGAGTTGTCCACGAAGACCTTCGGTATAAGTCTTACGTGATGCGCAGAGGACAGTTCATGTCGGAACGAACACGGGAACAGAGAGTTCTCCGATCAAAACGTCTTTTAAACAAAATAAAACACCCTGAGGCGCCCAAAATGTTATGGTTTTTTTCCAACGAAAAAAATTTTGACCAAGATCAAAAGACCAATCGCAAAAATGACAGATGGCTATGTTCAAACCCTATGGAGGTTCCTGTTGTTATGCACACAAAATTTCTAGCCACTGTATTGGTTTTAGGTGTTGTCAGCAACGAAGGACATGTTATGCCACCACACTTTTTTACTCAAGGACTCCGAGTGAACTCTGCTGCATACATCGAGGTTTTGGAAACGGTAGTGAAACCCTGGATAGACAATGTAAGCGGAGGATGACCATACATTTTTCAACAAGACTCTGCTCCTTCACATAAAGCGATGGCGACACAAGATTGGATGGCCGAAAATTTTTATGACCACATAACACCGAACCTATGGCCACCTAGCTCCCCAGACCTTAATCCTTTGGATTATTACGTATGGGGCATAGTTGAGCGTGAGACCAATAAGCGTCCTCATAACACCACTTCTTCGCTGAAGACTGCTATTAATGCCGTTATGGTCAATATGAACAAGGAGCATTTGATTTGGGCATGTAATCGTTTCCGGACCCGGATCGAAGAGGTTATTGCTGCTAATGGCGATTTTATTGAATAACTTTATAGCCATATATTAATTTAACGTTGCATAAAAAATTCCTAAAATTTCATTTAATTTTATTAAAAATACAAGCTAATTAATTTTACTCTCAAGTTGTCCTTAAATACCGTACGCACCCTGTATTTAAAAAAAAAGGACAGTTGCGTTGTCTGAAATCTAAGCATAATTAGATATCAAAAAAATAAAAATATATAGACGTAATATTATTCAAAAAAAAGAAAAATAGTTTGATGCGGGTATTTTGTCGAAGAAAAATAAAATATGTAACTGCAAAAGTTTATTTTAAAATTAGAAGTTGTTTAAAAGATTCGAAATTTAATTTAACATATATTTCATAATTTAAATGAATGATATTGTTTTATATTCTGTGTGAAACTTTTATATATTATTTTTCTTTTACGGTGTTTTTATAAAAAGGTATTATTATTTTAGTTAAGTTACACTTTGATTCTGTGATTAAAAACAGTTGACTTTTTTATTGAGCTATTTTACTTATTGTGTAACGATATGCCTTGTGTCGTATTTTTGGACATCGCATTCTTCATTCTTTTGATAACCGTCGTGATTCTTTTACTATTTTAATAATTTTTGTAATTAACTAAGTAAAAATATTCGTTACTTTATTGCGCAGTGTTGGAATGCGTTACGCAAGGTAAAGTACGGGAAAAGAGAATACGCTTTTTAAGGAGAGGTTCTCATCAAGCACGACCAAAAAATCGATTTTTTTTTGGTTTGCCAAAAAGTTGGCAAATGTCTCGTAGAATACGCTCGTGAAACCCGTTTTGCCGAATTCAATTTATTTCGAAAGTTATAGTCAAAAAACCTAAGTCGTCTTTTTACGTACTAAATCGCGTACTAAAACTTTAAACGCGTTTTCCTCGAAACCATGTTTTTTTGAGGCGGGCGGCAATATATCTCAAAAACTATTATAGATATCAAGATGAATTTTTTTTATTTCGAAGGTAATTAAATTTGCTGGATCTTGACTTAAAATCATAATTTCACAATGATTATTTTTATTGTTACTGCACTTTTTAGAGCAAAAAAAAGTGCAAAAAAATATTTTTTTTTTGCAAGTCCGCCATTTTGTTAATTTTTAACTTTTTTTGGTGATTTTAGTTCAAGATCCAGCAAATGTCTTCTAGTTTATAACAAACTTTGATTTTTTGATTTCAGACAAAAATTAGATGAGTTACCTTGCCGCCCGTGGAGGTGTCTTTTTTATCGATGACTTTTCCAATGCATATAACTAATAAACTATTCGTTATTTTTGTTGAAAAAAATTTGTAAAAGTAGTTAATAACATACTTAATAAGTACCAAGAAACTTGACTACTTTATTTATTTCCTTCCATGAGAAAAAAAAACGCGAAAATCACGTAATTTTTGGGTCGCTAGATGAGAGCCTCCCCTTAAATGGGAAAACTATGTGTAAAAAAAAGAGTATTTATGGGACATTTTTATTGTTTTGGGCCCCGAGTTGACGTGCATGTGTTTGGCCTGGCATCTTTGGCTTCGGTAAAGTGCATGTACTACTTTTTTTGGCGTTCCGAGAAAACTCATAAACTCTTGGCCCACGCTTAGACCGAGTTTCACGACGGCCTGGGTCAGTGAAGAGTACGTCGAGTAGGTAATGGAGGGAAGCTTTTTCGTGGTAAAGCACTTGGGTATAGATCTATTGCGGGCAATCAATACGATCGATGCGCATCTTTCCCATTGACGAGCGAGGGCAAGAAAAGCAGAGAGAAAACTTATCGGCTGACACAGGAAAAAAAACGGAGGTCATGTACCGATGTTACAAGTATTAACATTTAGTATTAATAAACGAAAGCAATTTAGAGATATTCTAAATTGTATTTTTTCGCTCACACAATTATTACTTTTTGTTGATTAAGATTCTAAAGTCAGATTTTAAGAATTTTAAAATTCGAAATGGCGAATCCAACATGGTGGAGGGAATATTTTGAATTTGTTCAGAAGTGTACTAAAAACTGTACACATGGGTTTTTGGGGTCGCTGATTACTAATTTGAGATCAGATTTTAAAAACTTATAATTTTAAGATGGCGGATACAACATGGTGAATGAAAGAGATAAAGGTCAGGGTCATGTTCACGACTATGATCGCCGTCGGAAGGCCAGAGAAATTTCCTATAACTTATGTCTTGACCATTTTTTTGAACGACGCCTACTTTTCAAGATATCCAGCCGGTCACGGTTTGACCTTGACTTAACCTGACAAGTTCAAACTTTTCCAATGGTGAAGATCATATCTGGACGTAAAATTGTCCACCTTTTTCATTTCCGGTGTCGAAATTGGAGGTTGCCAGATAAAATGGACTTGACCTTGAAATAACCTTGAAGGTCAAGATCAAGGTCATGGCCGAGGTCGTAGTTGGATAGCCAGAGAAATTTTCTACAAATTTTGTCTATACCATTTTCTAAACAACGCTTACATTTCAAGTTATTCAACCAGTACGGGACTTCTTGAAGACCCTGTATATATATATACTAGGTTGTTCAAAAAGTTTTGAAAGCGACATCTATAGAGCAGTAGAAGAACCAAAATTTTTACGCCATTTTAATATTTTATCTTTCATATAAACATACCCAAAGTTTTATTCCACTCTGTCAATTCATTGTTTGTTTACAAGCCATTTGAAGTTGACGTGTCAGTGTATTTTTTTTACAATGGAAAAAACCGAATATTGTGCAGTGATAAAATTCTTTGTTTTGGTAGGTTTATCAGCAACGGAAATTCATACAAAAATGGTGAAAGTGTTAAAGAAATCTGCTCCTTCATTTCCAACTGTGCATCGATGGGTTTTAGAGTTTAGACGGGGTCGAAAAAGCGTTGAAGACGATCCACGCTCAGGACTTCCAAAAAGTGCATCAACACCAGCATTCATAGCAAAAGTACAGGATATGGTTTTGGAAAATCGTCGATTGACCGAGAGAGATTTAGCAGAGGCCCTAGACAACTCATTAGGCAGTGTGAGTCATATTTTAAATAAATTTTTGGGTTTCAGGAAGCTCTGTGCACAATGGGTGCCGCATTCGCTCACAATGGAACAAAAACACGTTCGAATGCGACTTTCTGAGCAACATTTGGAGCGTTTTCGAAAAAATAAAAAGGATTTTTTGCGTCGATTCATCTTTATGGATGAGACTTGGGTCTACCATCATGACCCTGAATCAAAACAAGAGGCTAAAGAGCGGTGTCAACCAGGCACTTTGGCACCCAAGCAAGTTCGTGTCCAGAAATCGGCGAAGAAGGTGTTAGCGTCAGTTTTTTGGGATGCAAAAGGGATTTGGTTAGTGGATTATCTCCAAACTGGCAAAACAATAAATTCTGAATATTATTGTAACCTTTTGGACCAATTGGATAAAAAAATTAGTGAAAAAAGACCCAGTTTGCACAAGAAAAAAATCATTTTTCATCAAGACAATGCACGCGCTCACACAGCTCAAAAAACCATCACTAAAATAACCGAATTGAAGTACGAATTGTTGCAGCATCCACCTTATTCGCCTGATTTAGCTCCCTCTGACTTCTGGCTGTTTCCACACCTCAAGAAATCCCTTCGTGGGAAGCATTTTTCATCAAACGAAGAGGTTATAGCCGTCGTAAAGGAGTATTTTGCAGGCCTTGCAGAAAGTCACTTCTATGATGGGATAAACAAGTTGGAAGACCGTTGGTCTAAGTGTATTGAACTTATAGGAGATTATACTGAGCAATAAAGGTGATTTCACCAACAAAAAGAAGTATCTTCATTTCCGCTTTCAAAACTTTTTGAACAACCTAGTATATATACACAGTGTATCCCGTGGAAAACGGAACTTTTTCAAAACATCGATTTATATTCGCGCCACCTATTGGTGGATGTTAACAATGGAAAGGTCCATTCTTAACTGACATTCTGTTAAAATTGTATGATATTTGGTTCAATGGAAACCAAAATATCGCGCTCAAAGTGATAGTGTGTTTGTGGCATCGGTCGAAAAATGAACTTCGAACAAAGAGCAAATATTAAGTTCGGTTTTCAACTCGGTAAATCCTTTACTGAGACGCATAATTTGCTAAAACAAGTTTATGGCGATAATTGTCCATCCCGTACCAGAGTGTATGAGTGGTATAAGCGGTTCCAGGAAGGTCGTGAAGACATTCAGGACGACGAACATCCAGGTCCTTCGAATACTGTGGTTACTTAAAGTAACATTGAAAAAGTGCATGAATTTATAAAAAATGAGCCAAAACTTTATTGCGATACATGGAAATGGAATTGAATATGTCCAAAAATTCAATTCATCGCATTTTGACCGATCATTTAAATCTACGGAAGGTGTGTGCACGCTTTGTTTCACACAAATTGACCGACTACGAAAAATTGCTCCGAATTTAACATTGTAAGGATTTGATTAAAGAGTCAAGAAGGACCCAAACTTAAAATATTCAATTGTGACTGGTGACGAGACATGGTGTTTTCAATATGATCCCGAAACCAAGCGTCAAAGTGCTGAATGGAAGCACCCAACCGAGCCCAATCCGAAAAAATGTCGTCTTGAAAAGTCAAAAGTGAAGACAATGTTGATTTGTTTCTACGATTCGGAGGGTATTATTCATCGTGAATTCGTTCCACTTGGTCAAACGATTACTGCTGTGTTTCATCTTGGTGTTATGAAGCGTTTGCTCAGCCGTATTTGTCGTGTGCGGCCACAATACCGTGAAGAAGGGAGCTGGCGTTTGTTGCATGATAATGCCTCGTCTCATCAATCGAACTTGATCACGGATTTTTTGATCAAAAATTTTATTTTAACCATCAACCATTCACCGTACTCGCCGGATTTGGCTCCGCGCGACTTCTACTTGTTCTCCAAATTGCACTTGCCTATAAAAGGAAAACGTTATGCCAACGTAGAGGCCATCCAAAGAGCGACGACCGACATACTAAAGTCGATGGATAAAAATGATCTCAAAAACTCATTCGATATGTTAATTGATTGTGGAAAACGTTGTATTGATGCGAAGGAGACTATTTTGAATAAAATAAATGAGATTTGCCGGAATATTGAGTTTTTGTCTTTATTTTGAAAAAGTTTCGTTTTCCATGGGACACACTGTGTGTATATATATGTATATATATATATATATATATATATATATATATAATAAATAATAATTATAATAGTTAGATAATAAAATATGCTGAATGATAAAAATTTGGAGCCGAGGCGTCGCAAATATGGCATTCAGTTGTTATTGTATACACATCGCTTATAATACTTACCTGCTTTGCACTTCTTGCGTTCATTTCTAACGATTTACCATCAACTTGCCTTGTTCTGTTGTTGTATTAGGGGCAAAGATGGGAAACCAAAAGACATCAGTTTTAGGCACCCGTTTTCAACATAAATTGGATTATTTTAGGCATTCCTGGTCATCATTTGTCTCAGACGAAAGAAAGGTAAAACACTGGCCAGTAGGATGTTAGTAGGATGTGGGTGGTTTTAGTAAAAAGTTTAGTTTTGCCTTAACGTGCCCACGCCTACACTTGAGCGAGGCTGATGGATACTATTAGCTTTAACAATCCCTTGCAGCTATCGCAATAGATAGGCTTTTCTAATTCTTGTCTATGGTCCGAGTTTTTTCATTGTTTCACCACTAGGTTTACGTCCAACGCTCCGTTAGCTATGGTCAGTTAGGCAATGGCAGTTTGCATTTCTCATACTGCCCCTTCGAGTATGGTGAAAGTGGAATAACCTCGGCCCATTTGCGAGTACTTTCTACCGACGATGCGTGGTGCTAATCGGCTTAATCGTCATCCCAAGGTTCTTCTCGATATATGGTAATAGGTCGTAACTTCTAGCATTTTCTGCATGAGGTTGACAGCGTCAGTTCTTTTTGGCGGTTAAAATAACCACATCCCCAAGAACTTGGGTAGACATTTGGATAACCATACACTGCAATCCCGCCACATAAGTAGCGGCTGTTGACATGCTATGCATGCGCCCTGGACTATGGACAACCCAAAATATTGTGTTCCGTATGTGAGGTGGAGCGTGAATAAATGTGTTACCACTTACAAGGGAACCACCCCAACCCGACTCCACCGATTTTATTAATTTTTGGATATGTTGTGATACTCAAAAAAATATTCGACACATGTTTTTTTTTATCGGCTGACATTCAGTTTTAAAGGGTGAAATCCACCCCTGAAAACCACCTCGAAAAATCATTTTTTTAATATATCTCTGCATCTAATAAATATTTTTAAATAAAATCAACGCCAAAATATTCCTTATAAGTAGGCGCTTCCACTGATATAACTTTAACACCAAGGGGTTGCAAACCTTTTTTCTATAGAAGTCAAAGTTCTATTTTTTTTGCTATTTTGCGATTCAAAATCTGTTAAATAAGGTCGAGTCGGTTAAAAACTGCATTTATAATGAGAAAATAAGAAATTAAAATTAGCGTATTTCGGCGTTTTTTGTGAAATAGTTTTTTGGAGGTGTGTTACTCCTAAAAACCACCACTACCAAATCACAAGCAGGCTAACCCACCTAACCCTGGCCACAGTGTGTCTATAAATTATTTGTTCTGTTATATGTACCATATGACAAGCGAAATATATTAGATAACCAAGCTACCCGTAACCTCTGACCCCTAACTTCAAAAACCCAAAAAACCACCCCTTTCAAACCACAAGCAGGTAAACTCACGTAACCCTGGCCACAGCATGTTTATCTATTATTCTTTTAACTGAATATATACTACATCACAAGCGAGCTATGTCCGCAGAAATCCGACCCTTAACCCCTAACCCGCCCAACCCCAAAAAACCTCCCCTACCAAACTACAAGCAGGCTAACCCAACTAATCCCTGCCACAGCATCTTTATTAATTATTTTTTCTGTTATTAAATATATCCCATATCACAAGCCAACTATATTAGCTAACCAAGCTACTCCTAACCCCTAACCGTTCAAAATCCAAAAAACTATCCCTATCAAACCACAAGCAAGCTAATCCATCTCAACCTGGCCCCAGCGTGTTTTTCGATGATTTTTTTTTTTAAATAAATATATCCTACATAATAAGTAATTTATGACGGCATACCATTGTAACCCACAAGCAGGCTACCGCTCTCAACCCTCACCACAGCCGCGTTTATCGCTCATTTCTTCTTGAAATAATTGTCAAATCGAAACCTGGGATGAAAAAAGTCACATCTAAAAATAAGTATCCAATGTAATACGTTCTCTTATTATTTTCAAATGAACTTTATTAAAAGTTATTCTTATAAAAGACTATATCTTTGACTCATATGTCAATTAAAATGTATTATTTGACGTAGTTTTCACAGTAATGATAATCTTCAAAGAAGTGCTTCAAACATAATGACTTTTTACACCAACCACATCATTTTATTGCAACATTCTTACATCCTTCTACTTCGCAGTTGACATTTCAAGATTCTCCAAGACTAAAACTAACAGGATTATCAGTTTTATCTGCTTTTTCAGTAATATAGCCGCTTATATACCAGGAATATTTAAAATATCCGTATATCTCGGTAAAGAAAACTGGTTATGTACCAGCGATTGTAATGTTATAATGTTATTTCTTACATGTAAATTCAAGTCATAATCCATCAGCGTTACTAGATCTGAAAATTGCCGCACGAAATTAAAGGCTCTTTTTCCAATTTACAATAATAGCAAATAATAAATTATGGTGCCACTTCGAAAAATATGTTTGAAATTTAAAAAATTGAGCCTGCTTCAGGACTCTTAGGGGTACCCACACAGCATGAATCAATTCTAAATTAATTCTGAATTAATTCATGATATAATAAAATTATTTCAGAATTATTCTGTATTAATGCTAACACATCGTTCAATAAGTCCCGAGACTAACAACGAAAACTACATTTTTTTTTAAAAATCATTTTTATTCATCAATATAATCTCCTTTTAGAGTAATACAATCTTTCCAACGCCTTTCCAACATTTCTATACCATGTTTATAGAACGATTTATTCTTTTCTTCACAATAGGCTTTAGTTTCGGCAATGACCTCCTTACTCAAGCCAAATTTTTTTCCCTGGAGCATTTTTATGAGATCAACAAAGAGCCAGTAGTCGCTGGGGGCTAAATCTGGCGAATACAAGGGGTGGATAAGCAAATCAAAGCTCAATTCGTTCAATTTTGCCATTGTTTTCATAGACTTGTGGCATAGTGCATTGTCTTGGTGAAAAAGGATTTTTTTCTTCTTCATGTGCGGTCGTTTTGCTGCGATCTCCTCCTTCAAACGTACCAACAAGTCAATATAATAATTACTGTTGATCGATTTACCTTTTTCCAGGTAGTCAATAAAAATTACGCCATGTGTATCCCAAAAAACAGACGCCATGACTTTGCCAGCAGACTGCTGCGTTTTTGGACGCTTAGGGCGGCTTTCGCCAGCTATGCGCCACTCAGATGATTGCCGATTCAACTCCGGAGTGAAATAATGTATCCATGTTTCATCCATGGTCACGTATCGACGCAGGAAATCCTTTTTATTGCGAGTAAATAGCGATAAACAGCTCTCTGAATCGTCGACTCGTTGCTGTTTTTGTTCCACTGAAAGCAATCACGGCACCCACTAGGAAAAAAACTTTTTCATGCTCAATTTTTCATGAAGGATTGTAAATACGCTTCTAGATGATATCTGTGTCATTTCTGCAATCTCACGAACCTTCACTTTGCGATTTTTCATTACAATTTTTAACACTTCACACACATTTTCCTGTGTAACGGCTCCCAATGGCCTATCCGAACGTTCCGCATCGTTTGTGTCCGTACGACCACATTTAAACTAAGCATACCAACGACAAATCGTTGGTTTGGATGGATAGGAGTCTAGGTAATGTTTTTCAAGCCATTGCTGGGCTTCTACGGTGTTTTAACCGATTAAAAACAATGTTTTATCAACACGCGAAACTTGCTTTTTTCCGTTTTTCAAACAAATTACAAAGTGACTTTACTCTAACCTCGATAACTCTGCTGTCTGTGATCCGATCGACGTGAAATTTTTACACGTTTAATGTAAAGGTTTGCACTCTAGGGAAACGTGGCCAGTTTGGTACTACTAGCACTATCTCTGGGTTAGTCTCGGGACTTATTGAACGATGTCTTATGTCCGCTTTTTGATTTCTTTAGAATTAATTCATAAGATAATTATAAAATAATTCCAAAATTATTCAGGAATCATTTCATTAAATAAATCTTTTATAACATTCGAATTTTATATATATATATACATTCAAAATAATTTATTTGCTATTATTGTAAATTGAAAGAAGAGTCTTATGAAGGTTAATTCTTTGAACGTATTGAATTTATTATTCGCATATTTTCAAAACTTACAAATACCAAGTAGTGCGATTAATTTCAAAGAAATTGAATTATCAGAGAAGTTGAAACAAATATTAATAGATGCAGCACACGAGTTCAATGATGTGGACATGATTGTTAAAAAAAAGGTTGGATTTCCATGAAGAATACACAGTGTGTCTCATAGAAAACGGAACTTTTTCAAAATAAAGACAAACACTCAATATTCCGGCAAATCTCATTTATTTTATTCAAAATAGTCTCCTTCGCATCAATACAACGTATTCCACAATCAATTAAAATATTGAATGAGTTTTTGAGATCATTTTTATCCATCGGCTTTAGTATGTCGGTCGTCGCTCTTTGGATGGCCTCTACGTCGGCATAACGTTTTCCTTTCATAGGCAAGTGCAATTTGGAGAACAAGTAGAAGTCGCACGGAGCCAAATCCGGCGAGTATGGTAAATGGTTGAAGGTTAAAATGGAATTTTTGATCAAAAAATCCGTGATCAAGTTCGATCGATGAGACAGGGCATTATCATGCAACAAACGCCAGCTCCCTTCTTCACGGTATTGTGGCCGCACACGACGAATACGGCTGATCAAACGCTTCATAACACCAAGATGAAACACAGCAGTAATCGTTTGACCAGGTGGAACAAATTCACGATGAATAATACCCTCCGAATCGTAGAAACAAATCAACATTGTCTTCACTTTTGACTTTTCAAGACGACATTTTTTCGGATTGGGCTCGGTTGGGTGCTTCCATTCAGCACTTTGACGCTTGGTTTCGGGATCATATTAAAAACACGATGTCTCGTCACCAGTCACAATTAAATATTTCAAGTTTGGGTCCTTTTTGACCCTTTAATCAAATCCTTACAATGTTAAATTCGGAGCAATTTTTCGTAGTCGGTCAATTTGTGTGGAACAAAGCGTGCACACACCTTCCGTAGATTCAAATGATCGGACAAAATGCAATGAATTGAATTTTTGGACATATTCAATTCCATTTCCATGTATCGCAATGAACTTTTGGCTCATTTTTTATAAATTCACGCACTTTATTAATGTTACTTTGAGTAACCACGGTATTTGAAGGACCTGGATGTTTGTCGTCCTGAATGTCTTCACGACCTTCCTGAAACCGCTTATACCACTTATACACTCTAATACGGGATGGACAATTATCGCCATAAACTTGTTTTAGCAAATTATGCGTCTCAGTAAAGGATTTACCGAGTTGAAAACCGAACTTAATATTTGCTCTTTGTTCGAAGTTCATTTTTCGACTGATGCCACAAACACGCTATCACTTTGAGCGCGATATTTTGGTTTTCATTGAACCAAATGTCATACAATTTTGACAGGATGTTAGTTAAGAATGGACCTTTTCATCTGCTAACATCCACCAATAGGTGGCGTTAATATAAATCGATGTTTTGAAAAAGTTCCGTTTTCCATGGGACACACTGTGTATAAAGATAGTGATGCTCAAATAGTCGAAAATGAAATACAACATCACTTTCCTGATCCAGAATTTGCACCAACAAATTATTATACAAATGATGTTGAAGAAGTATCATTTGAATATAAAAATAATGCCGTAGAATATTGGAGAAGCGGGAAAAAGAAAAAAAATTAAAAATTTGAAACTGTAAGAAATAGATTTAAAAAAGTTTCATCAATAAGTCAACTAAAACGTTGGGCCAAAACAATAAATAAAGGTGGTACTCATCGAGAAAAAATTGCTCGAATCTGCCAGTATACATTAGACAATTTCAAAGCGGCTATTGAAGCTGGTTCGATAGTGCATGACAAGAATATACGTAAATAGGCGTTTCAAGCACAAAAAGAACTCGGCTCAGAAGATGTAAGATTTCAGGCTTCTGCGAATTAAGTATTCAAGTTTAAAAAAGCTCATAGAATTGTGTCCAGAAAAATAAATAAATTTATTACTAAAGAAACATTAGAAGGTGCTTCAGAGCTTCAAGCTAGTGCTAAAGCTTTTGTTGCTGACGTGAAATCGTGTATACTAAGAATAGGAATAGCAAATATTTATAATTCAGATCAAAGTGGTTTTCTATTAGAAATGCATTTAGAAAGTACATTAGCGATAGAAGGAAAAAAACAAGTGCAATGTTTGGTACAGTCAGTTTCCTCGACAACGCACAGTTACACAATTCAACTAACTATATCAGCTACAGGGAAACTTCTAGTACCACTTTTTTTTGTATTAAAAGAAAAAACTGGTGAAGTCGGTTCTATAGTACAATCAACTTTGATAAAGCGAAATAATGTGCACGTGGAAGCATCAAAATCTGGTAAATTAACTACAGGTGAGATTATTTTTATGTATAATAATGCAATAATATAAAAAAGTATTCTATGGCAAAATTTTATTTATTTCAGAGCACTTCAAAATTTGGTTAAATAAAGTATTTTATCCAAATGTTGGTTCTCAATCTATTCTTTTACTTGATTCTTGGAGTGGACATTGTGATATAGTTATAGAGGAAACGATGCTAACGAATAAAATTGTTAGCATTAAAAAAATCCCACTGGAACGACAGGGAAGATCCAACCTCTTGATGTATATGGTTTTAGGGTTTGTAAAAATTTCGTGAGGCAATTTTCAGATCAAGTAATGCTGATGGATTATGACTTAAATTTACATGCAAGAAATAACATTATAACATTACAATTGCTGGTACATAACCAGTTTTCTTTACCGAGATATACGGATATTTTTAAATATTTCTGGTATAAAAGCGGCTATATTACTTAAAAACCAGATGAAACTGATAATCCTGTTGATTTTAGTTTTGGAGAATCTTGTAATGTCAACTGTGAAGTAGAAGGATGTAAGAATGTTGCAATAATACGATGTGGTTGGTGTAAAAAGTCATTATGTTTTAAGCACTTCTTTGAAGATTATCATTACTGTGGAAACTACGTCAAATAATACATTTTAATTTACATATGAGTCACAAATATAGTCTTTTATGAGAATAACTTTTAATAAAGTTCATTTGAAAATAATAAGAGAACGTATTACATAAGATACTTATTTTTAGACGTGACTTTTTTCATTCCAGGTTTTGATTTGACATTTATTTCAAGAAGAAATGAGTGATAAACGCCGCTGTGGTGAGGGTTGAGGGCGGTAGCCCGCTCGTGGGTTGGTAAGGGTGTTCTTTAGGGATTCATTGGGTTAAGGGTACAATGGTTTGCCGTCATAAATTGCTTATTATGTAGGATATATTTATTTAAAAAAAAAAATCATCGAAAAACACGCTGGGGCCAGGTTAAGATGGATTAGCTTGCTTGTGGTTTGATAGGGATAGTTTTTTGGATTTTGAACGGTTAGGGGTTAGGAGTAGCTTGGTTAGCTAATATAGTTGGCTTGTGATATGGGATATATTTAATAACAGAAAAAATAATTAATAAAGATGCTGTGGCAGGGATTAGTTGGGTTAGCCTGCTTGTAGTTTGGTAGGGGAGGTTTTTTGGGGTTGGGCGGGTTAGGGGTTAAGGGTCGGATTTCTGCGGACATAGCTCGCTTGTGATGTAGTATATATTCAGTTAAAAGAATAATAGATAAACATGCTGTGGCCAGGGTTACGTGGGTTTACCTGCTTGTGGTTTGAAAGGGGTGGTTTTTTGGGTTTTTGAGGTTAGGGGTTAGAGGTTACGGGTAGCTTGGTTATCTAATATATTTCGCTTGTCATATGGTACATATAACAGAACAAATAATTTATAGACACACTGTGGCCAGGGTTAGGTGGGTTAGCCTGCTTGTGATTTGGTAGTGGTGGTTTTTAGGAGTAACACACCTCCAAAAAACTTTTTCACAAAAAACGCCGAAATACGCCATTTTTAATTTCTTATTTTCTCATTATAAATGCAGTTTTTAACCGACTCGACCTTATTTAACAGATTTTGAATCGCAAAATAGCAAAAGAAATAGAACTTTGACCCCTATAGAAAAAGAGGTTGCAACCCCTTGGTGTTAAAGTTATATCAGTAGAAGCGCCTACTTATAAGAAATATTTTGGCGTTGATTTTATTAAAAAATATTTATTAGATGCAGAGATATATTAAAAAAACGATTTTTCGTGGTGGTTTTCAGGGGTGGATTTCACCCTTTAAAAGTGGATGTCAGCCGAAAAAATAATCACGTGTCGAAAATTTTTTTGAGTATTACAACATATCCAAAAATTTCAAAAATCGGTGGGGTTGGGTTGGGGTGGTTCCCTTTTTAGAATGAAGAATTTTATTTTATGATGGCATGTGGGCGATAGTTTGTAAAAATTGCATCGTAGTAAAACTGAGTTTAACGAGAGCGGCTATTTAACTCTTTGTTTAGCTTCGGATGAGTTTCCCAATGGTTTATGTCAGTGCGGAGTGCGTCGAGTTGGTTATAGTGAGGATTATTGTGTTAGGAAAGACAGTAAAGAACTTTTCAGCTGACAAAACACAAAAAAAACGGAGGTCATGCACCGGCATTACACATAACCTTTGGTATGGTTCAAAACGGCAGACTTCAATACTAGGGTCCAAAAATGGTGATTTAAGTTATCTGCATATGACTATCATATAATTTACAAACCAGGAAAGTTAAACGCTAACACAGATGCATTATCGCGTAACCCAGTTGAAGAAGGTGACGTTAACGTTGTAACATGTGCACAATTAGGAGGGAAAGAACCAGTCTCTGATGAAACCCAGGAATGGCGTTTGTCACTCAAACTTGTGAAACCAATACGAGAGAACCCTAGGGAGACCTAAGAAAAGCCAGAAGGTCTGCCTTAATACGGAAAGAGTCGTCACGCGACCCAAAAAAGACATCAACTACGAAGAGAGCGAAGACGATGATTCCGACGAAGTCGCGAACCACATGAAGTATTAGAAATCCTCACATCCGATAATATAAGGATACGTTACAAGAAAAGTGACAAAATCGTCCACGCAAATAGGCTCCGCAAATCCCACATAAATCGAGAATTTAACCACAAACGGAAAAAAAGAACAGCAATAGCGAGAGCTAGCTATAAACAAGATAAAGTCACGTAAAACAATCAAATTGACTCTAATTAAAAAAAAAAAAAAGCATTTACAAAAATAAATACGCATAAATACAGATAATAAAAAATCGCGAGTAATAATATTGTTAAATCATATTAATAAAGTAAATAAAAAAAAACATAAAACGTAACCCAAAAATATTAAGCAAAAAAAATATATTGTATATAAACACGAAATCAAAAAAAAAACTCATAGACACTAACCTCATATCATACGATTATAAGACTAACCAAAAAGGAACAGAATTAAATTATCATTATTTTTCAGATGGACTTGACGAAAATAATTATTCTCTTATATCTTTTTGTTTCAATTTATAGTCTAATTGGTTACGACTGTGGACCACAACACCTAAACGTAACCACTGTATCTCTACTAAAAGTAGACGAATGCGACTTCCCCATTAACTCTGTCAATGTAACCCGTCGTTATATACAGTTATTGCAAGTAGTAAATTATCGTCGAACCTATGTAATACAATGTAAAGTAGAGATACAGTGGACAGTTTACCATTGCGGAATGTCTTCACACAACTCTATAGTTAATCATGGTCAGGCCGAATACATACGTGAAATTAGTAGGCACGCGTGTACACAGATGTACGAAACCGGATTGTTTAAATTTGGAGATAGTACAGTAATTAGCGCAATTAAAATCAATAGTACCATAAAGCATCCAATCGCCTACACAGGTACACTCTCTGAGGATGGGCGATGTTCTGGAAGCATTTACCGAGACCCTTATAGTGCTTGGGAGAACGTAGTTGTACAGGGATTACTAAAAATCACCTTAAGAGAACATTTTGCGAAAATAGACCTGGACAATAACAAAATACATTTAAATTCCGGAACATCGTGCACCCTCTCTGAAACATCTTGTATCGACTTCGAAAGCAGTAATTCTTTTTGAAACGCCCTACCCCTGGACCAATGTAAATTCGATCGTTATGGACTCTTATACGAGGGGTTAGCTAACAAAATCACAGACAATAATTTTAACCATGTAAGAATCACATATTCCCTCACCACAGACGACGTAACCTTTGCCCTATCCAGCAAAGGCACCGAGAACTTATGCGGATACATGGTGATCAGGACAAAACACCCTAAGCTGTTTATCCTAGAAACTACCAAAGGATATTCGTTCGCGAAGCCAGGAAGGATAGCGATAGAAAACTTGGACATCTTCGCGTATGTGAATTCTAAATTCATGTACGTCGAAAAACACATCAAAACACAGATCAAATCTCTGTACCATAACATCTTAGAAAAACAATGCAGGATTGAGAGACAGACATTGCTCAACGCCCTAGCCATAGCCAACCGATCGCCTGACGAATTTGCTTATAACCTAATGAACGGACCCATCATCAAGAGCATACCCGTAAAAGTAAAACTTGAACACGGAGAATACTGCTACACCAAATTAGAAGTCTCTTGGAACAATCGGACTCAATATCTAACACCCCAAAACCCACATCCTGAATGATCATGGCACCAGGGTATGATGCAATGCCATCCTGCCATCATATTACAAAGTAAACGAGGAATGGCTAAAAATCATGCCGAGACCCATGGAAGGCAAAACACCTCGAACACTGAAACCCTTCAGATAAATGACATGGAAATACACTGATCCGGTTTCTCTTGCCACCAGCGGCATCTATACGGAAAAAGATCTGGAAAAACTACAAGAACGAATTATGTTTCCAATCGAAAAACCATCACTACTTAAGGAATTTGCCAAAAAATACGTGGCCAACCTATAATGGACAATAGAGGCACCATCTCTAGACTTCTAAATGAAGACATGGTAGGAAAAATATTAGACTCAGTATGGATAACAGCCTGGAATAGGTTAACCACATTAGGCACCATCAGTTATCGATAGCTATCCTTTTAATAATACAAGCAGTAAAAACAATAATAGGAGCCATAATCGACGGCTTCCTTTTTCGCCGTATGTACGGATGTTTAATGCACCTCCTAGCAGTACTCTGTGGCTCTATAACTCGTCTATTTATCACTTAGATAACGGATCCGCCCTCAAGACCATCTACACGACAAGGCGACATAGAAATGGGATTCCTGGGACCGGACAATGTAACCAAGCATCCGGAAGGAGGCCCAATACATCCTACACCAACAATCACTAAGAAACCAACCCTAGCCGACTCAATTACCAGCAGCCTCACAACAAGTCCTGTCGTCCAGAAGTTTCTTCTATTACAGTCATTAAAAAGGACCACCTAACGTTGTACAAGTTGTCACCGTTTTTCTTCCGACTACGTCAGTACGATTGCTAGTTGATGCTACGATCACCTAGCAACCATTTTAGCATGGGAGTGTAACGTCGGTACACGACCTCCGTTTTTTTCTCGTGCCTCTCCTACCACAATAAAGCCCCCTCCACTGACATACTTAACCCAAGCTAAGCCGAGAGTTAAATGCGCAAATGACCTATAAAAAAATAGCCGCTCTCGCTAAACGCAACTGATTACAATGCAATTTTTACAAACAAAACTATGTAACACCGAAAAATATTGTGCATCACGCAATTACACACAAATAAACATAAAATCATGCATACACAGCTGAAAACGATATTCTCCTTTCTAAGTAGATCACTAAGTCGGTCAATACAAATATTTTTCAATTTTTGCAAGGCAGTTCTTTTTTTAGTAAGCATCTATAGCGTAATTTGGAACATCACACAATAACCTGGTATGTCCTGAATTCTTCTTGTAATATACTCATAATAATTTTTTAAATAAATAATTAATTAAATAAAAAAAAAATTTATATATATATATTATAATAAATAACTAATTAATAGGCCTATGACCAGTTGTTACACGCACCTATTATTTCCTCTAGTTTAACCTTTAAAGACTATTATTTGGCGACAATTCGACGATCCTATTTATTACTGGTCTTATATTTTATAGAATAAAATTTTTATATTTGTAATAATAGTCCGTGACATGCTACATTATAAGCGAAATTGTACAAAGATAGTTGCGTTAAAACTTACATTTTGTAATTAAAATTAATTCTTTGTCCAACCGAATAATTATTTTCATATTATTTCCAATATTAATTGAACTAATGAATATTTGAAAACAAAGCTAATCAAACAAGTACTTCTCCAACAGTCCATTAATTAAAAATTATAACTTCTAAAGAATGATTATTTAAACTATTATTCTACAACTATTTCTTTTTTGTAATTATAAATCACTCGTGTCCATAGTAGCAACCTTTTTGTTATTTAAATAATCATTCTTTATCTAAAAATCATTACGTAAATTATTCACTCAAAATGCGACGAAAACTTCTTTCTTTTTTGTAACATGCGTTAAATTTTAAATAGAACATTATCGTACAATTGAAATTAACATAATTTTATCGTAAATAATGAATAATGAATTTATGTAAAAATTCTGTAAAAATGGATGATCTCTCTCTCTAATTCTCACTCTCCCTCCGTCGGACTGAGAAGCCCGCCAGGAAGAGGGGGCCCGAAAAACTTGGCCTCTCCCAGAATTTCCCAAATTGCTGAACAAGCTTCCCTGGCGCACTTCAATACAGCTCAAAATTTTCACCAAGCAGCAGACCTCAGGCAGCACTCGAGGGAACAAGTTAAAAAAATATTACTACAAGGAAACATTTCTACGCAATCTACAAAGGAAACATTATAAATAAATAAGAAAGAGAAGACGACGAGAAGTCACCCACAGCAACAGGAAGAGAGAGAGAGAGAGAGAGAGAGAGAGAGAGGATTTGTCGCGCACCACTAGATTCTTAAATAAAAAGTGAGTTCGGATTTAAATGTTTTAAAATCTTTTCTTTATCTTGAAATTCTCCGACAGAATTATTGACCGAAACGCAGCCGTCTATTCTGCTATCCACTATCATCTTAGTAGGACCTTATCCAGAGCAGGGCTCGAGGCTGATTCCAATTTCAGGAACCGAACCTCTTGCATCTGCCCAATCCTGGAAACACACAACTCTCCCAAACAAACGTTTACAAACTATATCCTCGCCGTCCCGAGCCCATATACTTCAATGTTTAAGCTTAAAAACAGCAAAATAGCAGTGTAGCTTAACCACAGCTAAAAGAATAACACCCAACGTTACATAAGCATTTTCAGAACGAAGATTTTTAACTAAATCTGCCGTGTATTAACATCCATCTCTTATGATACGTATAAAAGAAATAGTTGCTTCGTCACAAGGGTGATTTAATTGCTGTAATAGCTGTTTATCGCGATTTCCAAAATATGTTATGTTGTTTAACTTGATACTTTTTTGTATTCTGGCTTTATCCATACTTTCGTAAAATGTTCTAACAATATCAGAGCAATGCCCAAGTACGTTTTATTCTAGAATACTGACATAACGTTGTGAATTAACGAATCTTATGATTTGTTCCTTAACACCTTTTGCACAGTTAATCGCTTGTAAAATAATGTAGTTTTCTGATTTAAACGGGTATTAAAAATGTGTCCATGCAGGGCTCCAATTCATATTACTTCTTGGCAAGTGCGATAATTGATGCATATTACAGGTTACTTCATTTATCCCATATATCCGTTTAGTTCTTTTTGCAAGTTCAATCAATTTCTTCTCTGTGTTTTCCAATTCTACTTGCGTCATTTCGTCCTTTAATAAAATATAATAACTTTCAACATAGAGTCCCCAATAACGAAGGAAGCCATCATCTTTAAATATTGTTGCAAGAAGTGGTAAACACATGAACGAAATGAAATTTTCCCACTATCGTGCTTTCCAATATGAAATATCATTTAATGATCTAGTCAAACGTGATAAATGAGTCGGAACTCTAATCTTCTTTAAATAATAATCTATAGTTACTTTTTGTTGAGGTTCACATTGCGCTAAAAGTTCTAGTGCCAATCTCTTTCCTGACCATAATGAAGAGCAATGCATTATATCAGGTGTCATACCTTCTATCAAATGGAACTAATCTAAATTTATTAATTCAGGAGCATAATGTAATTCTTCAACTGACTCTCTTTTTTCTTGTACAAGTATCAATATGCGTTTTATTGTTTTTACATTTGTTCTCAATTCTGGAAGAGGATCTAATACTGGATATCTACTGCTAAAATTATGATGTTTTCCGAGATGTAAACACCAATTGCATCCAAATCTTCCATCAAATTGTAAAATGCCTGACATAGAAGCTCGTGCAACTGTATCTACACAGCACACTAATGGATACAGTTTTATTTTTTTAATTTGACCTTACAAATTACAATCGAAACCATCTTTTCCATAACTATTCATATCCCGTACGAACGGTTCCAAAAATGTATTCATTATTGGAGGCTTACCTCTACCATACCAGGTGCCACAAACAATTACATTATTTATTCTCACTTGCGGCGGAAACTCATTTATAATCAAATAAATGGGCCAAATAGAATATCTAGAATCTTTAAATTTCGGTGCACCATCTGTATTGAAGACAGCTGTGACGTACATTTCTTTTCTGTTATTCGATACATTTGTAATGAAATCTTGATAACATTTCCTATTATAGATATCTCTGTACACTCCTTATTCGTGTGACCATTCGTTTATTACTCGCTGATAATAATCGCAGTATTCATTTAGTAGATTTTCAATTGCTTTAACAGGACTCACAGTTATAAAGCAATCTTTACTAGCGAAGTCTCGTTCTGAGTAAGTTGTTTCACATCCGTTGCAAGTAAGTCGGCCACTTTTTTCAATAACACCAAGATATTTGTTACAGTGAGGACATGATCCATGATAAGATGCTATACCTGGTAGATTAAATAATTTATCCATCATGTAAGACGTATCAAACATAATTGGCCGACTAAAAATTTGATTACTTATTTTAAATAGGCCCGCGGTACTATTTAGAGACAGTATATTATTTAAAGCATATTTTGATATCATTAAAAGAACTTCTGCTGGTGTCTTTGCCTTCAATTCAATTGGCTCTGAAAATGGCTTGTTACTCCAAAGATTAAATAGATTTTTGGTTTAAACATTTTATCGGAAGCCTTATCGTCATCTATCAACGTTTTTCTCAACTCTTCTGGTAAAATTTCATCTGTTACCGACCCTGTGTCCTGTACAAATAGAAACTGTAATGAAATTAATAAAATGTTATAATATTTTTGTTATAATTTAAGTAAGAGAATGTCTATTCTAACGCAGCCTTCTGTGTGTCTTGCTCTACTGGCCTTACCTCTCGTTTATTGTCCTATATACACGCGCATCGTGTTCACAATTTTTTTCGTTATTAAATATAGATGTCGACAGAGGTATTGCCTTAATGATTAATTTAGACTATATTTAACACCCTTCCTTAAATTAATCATTTCAATTTTTTTTTTTTATTTTATTACTTACATATCATTGTTCGTTTATTGTTTCAATACAATTTTATTACAGTTGTTTATTCTTATTTATTACAGTTTGTTTCATTGCGCAATTACAATCTTAATTTTTTTTTTTTTTTTTTTAAATTAGTCTGAGTGATTTCCGAATTTTAGTAAACCTGTCTTTACTTAAACTCTTAGTTAGTATATCTGCTATATTTTTGTCAGACTCAATTTTAATAATGTCTATTACACCTTTATCATAATTTTCGTTGATATAATGGTATTGCACTTCTATGTGCCTAGAATTTTTTGTGAAATTACCATGTTTAGCTATTGCTAAGGCTCCTGAGTTATCCTCATAAATTTTTGTAGGTGCTTCTAATTTAATTTTGAACGTTTCTTTTAATAACATTCTTATAAAAATTATTTTGGTGACTGCTTCAGATAGAGCTATATATTCAGCTGACGTTGAAGATTTTGCTACTGTATTGTTTGTGCGTCTTCCAATATATAACGTTGTTGTAAAATCTTATTAAAAAACCTGTTGTTGATTTTCTGTCATTTTTATCTCCAGCCCAATCTGAATCTACCATACAGTCCAATATATTATTCACGAGATTTCTTTTATATGTTAATTTTATATCTTTGGTCCTATATAAATATTTTAATATTCTTAAGGCGTATTGAAGGTGTGTTTTGTTGTAACTTGCTTGAAAACGACTCATGTAATTCACACTATAAGTAATATTTGGCCTAGTACCAGTGCTTATGTAGAGTAATTCGCCTATTAAGTTCCTATATTTAATACTTGCATCTATCTCTTCTGACGGATCTATATGTAGTCGTGTTTCCATAGGCGTGTCGTATAAGTTTGCATCTTGTAAATTATATTTTCTAGCTAATAATTCTATATACTTCTTTTGACTTAAGGTTATTGTGTTGTTTTTCAGATCATGATTTACTTCAATGCCTATGTATTTAGTTAGTTTTCCCATGTCCTTCATGTTGAATCTTTTTGCTAGTTTATTTTTAATTTAACTTATTATATCGTAGTTTTTACTGCAAATGAGTAGATCATCTACAAATAATAGTATATATACACTTTGTTCACCTTCTTGTTCAACATATATGCAATAATTATATTTACTTCTTACGAAACCTAATTCTGTTACATATTCGTGGAAGCAATTATACCATGATCTTGGACTTTAGCGTAGTCCGTACAATGCTTTTATTAGTCTACAGACTTTATTTTCTCCTTCAGTTTCATAACCTGGAGGTTGTTTAATGTATACTTCAGAAGTTACTTGTCCATTTAAAAATGCTGTAACTACGTCCATTTGATCAATAATAAGACCGTTTTGATAGCAGTATGATATTAATAACTTTAGTGTTTGCATCCTGACGGCTGGCGAGTAAATGTTTTCTACCATTTCCTTCTGTTGAAATCCTCTTGCAACTAATCTTTCTTTACATGTTTGTTTATCTTCTTTCTTGAAAAGCATTTCACATCTATTACTTCTTTATTAACTGGTCTATCTACAATTTTCCATGTACCATTGATTAATAAACTGTTTATTTCAGAGTCCATAGCTTTTATTCAGTTTTCTGAATCTTCACTATTTATTGCCTGATTGTAGTTTTCTGGGACGTTTGAGTCACAATAATTTACATAGATAAAATTTGAATTCCTATCGTCTACACCTAGTCTATCTACAGAACTCCTTTTTCAGGTTGAACGTCTAGGTGGTATAAGTTCATTTTTCTTTGCCCCACCATTATTCTCTTGACTTTCACTATCAAATTTATCTAAATTTTCATCAAATTTATTTCGACTTTTTACATCTTGCTTTTGATTTCTATTTTCATTTCTATTGTTTTCAATTGTGTCTTTATTTTCATTATTATTTAAACAAATTAAGTGCGTACCTGGTTCTACTACATCTGTATGTCTAGCACTTACCATTTTATTATCAACTAGTACTCTATAGCTATTCTCATTGTAGCCTACAAGTATACCTAAATTGGATTTATCATCCCATTTACTACTCCTAAGTTGTTCGGGTGTTCTAACAAAAATCTTACTTCCATACATTTTTAAATTGCTAACATCAGGTTTCTTATTAAACATAATTTCATACAGGGTCTTATACTCTAGCGTATTTGTTAAGTTTCTATTTTTTAAATAAGCTGCTGCCTGTAGTACTTCAGGCCAATATGACTTACTTATATTTGCTTCCTTTAACAGACATCTAGCTGTATCCATAATGGATCTATTATATCTTTCGGCCACACCATTAAGTTCATGTACATAAGGTGGGCACGCATAAATTTTTATTCCTCCGTTACGTGCAAAATCTTAAACGTCTTTATTTATGTATTCTTTACCATTATCACATTGTAATATTTTTACTCGTTTATTTAATAAGTTTTCTACTAAATTTGCATATTCAATAAAATATTTACAAACTTCCGATTTTGATTTAATACAATATACCTTAGCACATTTACTATAATCGTCAATAAATGTTAAGAAATATCTTTCTCCTAAGTTTCCTAAAGTTGGGTGAGGCCCATACAAATCTGTATGTATTGTAATACTTCTGTGGCTTTATTACGATTGCTTTTAAATGGTTTATTTGACATTTTGCTTTCTATACATACGAGGTCTGGCTATTAAATAACGAGACTGGTTACGAAAAAGGGTTTTATTATAAATATTATTCTACATTCGAATGTTCCCCTTCAATATACTCCCCTTCCCTCGCCACACACCTTTCCATACATTTTTTCCATTGATCGAAGCAGTGCTGGAAGTCTTCTTTGGTGAGGGCCTTTAGGAGCTCTGCTGTTTTTTGCTTTACCGCTTCCATCGACTCAAATCAGGTCCCTTTCAAAGCAGATTTTATCTTCGGAAACAAAAAAAAGTCGCACGGTGCCAAATCTGGCGAGTACGGCGCGTGTTCGAGCACTGGAGTGCGCTTACCGGCCAAATACTGCTCCACAGATAGCGCGTTATGGGCAGGTGCGTTGTTCTGGTGCAAAATCCACGAGTTGTTCTACCACAACTCGGGCCGTTTCTTACGAACTTGTTCTCGCAGTGTTTCCAAAACTGACAAATAGTAAGTCTGGTTGACAGTCTGACCCTCTGGAACCCATTCAATCATCACGATACTGTTAATGTTGAAAAAAACGATCAACATTGCCTTGAATTTTGATTTGGACATCCTTGCTTTTTTGGTTTTGGGCGATTCAGGCGTCTTCCAATGCATCGATTGCCGCTTTGTCTCAAGATCGTATTGAAAAATCCACGTTTCGTCGCAAGTAATAATGTTTTTCATCAGTCCGGAATCTTTTTTTAACCTTTTAAGGAAATCTGAGCAGACCTGTTGACGCAAGAGCTTTTGGTCAGGAGTCAGGTTTTTTGGCACCAACTTCACACAGACTTTTGTCATGTGTAATTCCTCGTGTAAAATTTGTCTAACCGTTTCTTTATCGGCGTTTACAGCCTCGGCAATCATCCGGATGCTTATTCGACGATCTGCACGCACAATTTGGTTGATTTTGGTCACTGTTTCCGGAGTTGAAACAGTGACAGGGTGACCTGGGCGTTAGTCATCTTCAGTGCTCACTCGGCCCTCACTGAAGTGCTTACACCACTCAAAAACACGCGCACGAGATAGAGAATTGTATCAATAGGCCTCTTGCAACAATTTACAGCACTCAGTTGGAGTTTTTTTCAATTTAACGAGAAATTTGAGATTGATACGTTGCTCCTGTTTTTCTTCACACATGGTTTTCGGCACGAGAAAAAAACACGTTCGTTTCAAACCGCTATCGCACAAATACAATAATAGTGACGAGAACGTGTTTTGGTACGTGCATAGACAAGATATCTAGATACCCAACGCACTACTCGTTTTTTTCCCTACCCCTCTACGGCGCTTTCTAGGCGCGCAGTCACGTTATTTAATAACCAGTCCTCGTATAGCACATTTGACATATTTAGAATTATCAAGATTTTTCTGTAAACCTTCTACTAAACTGTCCTTACTTAATTTATTAAGATATTGAAAATTAATGTGACCTTAAGTTCTATGCCACTTTTCTTTCTTACTCATTTCACTATTTTGTGCTACATTTACTTGTATTTGTTTTAATTTTGGATTTAACGTATGACTATACATAATATATAAATTGTTTAATTTTTTAGCAAACGTTATTAAATCTCTATATCTATCATAAATTTTCGTATAATTACCTTGAGAAACTATTTTATTCGTATTTGTGATTTTAGAATAACTTAATAAATTTTGTTTCATTTGTTCTATAAAATAAACATCGTGTATCTCTACTTCATAATCATAAAAACGTGTTTTGAATACAGTCCTAATATTTCCTAATTTCGTAGCCATAACAATTTTTCCATCTCCTAATCTAACCTAAACGGGTTTTTTTTAAACTACGTATTCATCAAAAAAATTATCTGAGTTTATTATGTGGTCAGTGCTACCGCTATCTAAAAGCCACTTTATTTTATTTTTATTTATATTCACATTATTCGCATTGCACGCTGTACTTAGATTGTGATTCACTTCAACTGTAAACGCTGTATTACCAAGTGCGTCGCGTCGATCTTGCCTCAATGCTGTGTGTGCGCTACTATTATTGTGGTTGCCTCTACCCCTTCCTCGGCTTACTTGATTTTGGTCGCGTCCGAAATTTCCTCGTTGATAGCCTCTGGCTCGGCTTCTACTATTGTTACCTCCTCGCTGTGTATTACATGTATTGTAGCTTCGTTCTTGACTTGGCTGTTGCTGTTGTTGTTTACATTCTCTTTAAATATGTCCTGTTTTACCGCATCTATAGCACGTTGGCTGTGTGTATGCTGTAAAGGCGTTTGAACTATGATTTCTTTCCTTTTAGTCATTTTCTTTTTCTAATAACCTCATTAAAATTTTTGATTTTACATATTCACACGTTCTTTTTTTAGGTTTTAGAACGTCAATAAGATCGCTAATATAATTTTATTCATTTGGCAGAGCTTTGATAATATATCTAAGCTTTTCTTGCTCTTCTACTGTTGCACCCGCTGACTTTAGCGCATTTAGTGCTTTTTTAAATCCGTCGAAAAATGTAGTTACGTTTTCCAAATCTTTCAGCTTTATGTTTTTCAATCGGCTTCTACACAGGATTTGTAATGATGTGGATTCTTTCAGATACATTTCGTCGAACTTTTTCATTATGTCGTATGCTGTTGCGGCATTGCTTAAATACACATACTCGAGTTGCCGATTTGATATTGAACTGTAGATTACATTCACGGCTTTTATGTCCTTCTTTATTCAATCAGCTTCTGCATCATTTTGTGCAAGTTGACGGATAGCTTGTGTATTACATTCTTTACAGTCTGTCAAGTAAGAGCGTGGTCGTGTAAATTTATGAAAAAATTTATTTGATAAAACTTTCATATTTATATATACATTCATATTTAGACTATATTTAACAATTTTATTTTTAACAACTTATTTATAAAAGCTTATGTATATTAGTTATTCAACAAAAACAAACATTTTTAGCGTTACAGGTTTTATTTTCTTCTTTTTTTTTTGTATTTTAATTATTGAAAAACTTGTTCTTTAGCATGGAATCAAAATAAATTTGTTTTGTAAAAATAATGTATCCAAATGCATAAAATTTGTAAAAGTTAAGTTAATACCAGTATTTTACTGAATTACTACACAATCGATATTGAAATTTGTATTAAATCTTAGACTATACTTTATTGTGTAATATGGGATAAAAGTGGCAGTCACTTTATGGCACCTATAATTAATTAATATCCGAGTATTCTGAGTCGATAAAAAGTAAATAATATTATACATTGTAGTAATAAATGCAAATGTGCACTTTTCTGCCATGCAGTTGTGTCTAATCTGAAATTATCGCTACGTAATATTGGTACAGTCTGTCAAGTAAGAGCGTGGTCGACTTCACCGACAGGTAGTAAAAGATTGCGCTCTAATTCTTTTGCGAGCCGATAGAGAAAAGCTTTGTCCTTAATGCATTATCAACAAAAATTCAGTTGTCGTTAATCTTTTGAAAGAGAATCACGTTAAACGCCATGAGTGCTAAGTACGCGTCGCGCTACGAGGCTGTGTTCCTTTGCATCCACCCGAAAGGTCCCAAAATGTCGCAATCAGCGGCTGCTAAATATATGAGAAAGTCAAAGGCATTTGTACAGAAGTGGATACAGCGACATAAAGTCGCTAAAAATGTCAATGATTTACCAGAACGTGGCTCGATAGGAAAAGTGAACAAAGAAGATGAAAAAAGAATAGTGAATCTGTTTTCGCGGAATCCTGCCTTAACACTGCAGCAAGGACAAGCAAAATTAAAAGCAATAGGTTTAGATATATCCTACGAAACTATCCGAACCCATCTTCGGTCTCATTATCTGAAATGGCGCAACACAATGAAGAAGCCTCTGTTGATTGAAAAACATGTGACAAAGCGACTCGCTTGGGCGCATGAGAATATTGATAGAGATTTTGAAAATGTCATTTTTACTGATGAATGTTCTATATGGGCACGTTCTGTCCTCACGCGAGCCTGGTCAACTTCCACCAATAGGCTTGTTCAGCGGACCGTAAAACATGGAATAAAGGTGCATCTTTGGGGCTGCTTCTCAAAGCAGGGATTCGGTACTTTGCACCTCTTCCGTAATGCCGAGAAATGATAAAAATCTACAAAAAGGCTTTACTGCCATCTGCCAAACGATGGTTCATCACAAAAAATGAAGATTGGATTCTACAGGAGGACAACGATCCTAAACACCGCAGCAAGCTCTGTACTAAGTGGAAGACTCAATCTGGCATCGTTACATTGGATTGGCCGTCGCAGTCGCCCGATGCAAACCCTATTGAAAATGTGTGGGCATATATTAAACGGAAGCTTCGTGGAAGACGCACATACACTTTGAAGCAGTTGTCTTACGAAATTCGTCGGATCTAGAGATCCTTGCCACTAGAATACGCCGTCAAATTAGTAGAAAGCATGCCTCGGAGATGCCAGGCAATTATCGACGCCGGTGGTGACTGGACACATTATTGACCGAATTCCATCATTGTTTGTAATGTGTACGATGTATATATAAATATGAAAGTTTCATCAAATAAATTTTTTTATAAATTAACACGACCACGCTCTTACTTGACAGACTGTATACTGCTATACGCTGCTCAGTGTGACAACCTCAACGGTATACCCACAATGTTTGAGACGTTCATGCGCTCGTTGAATATACGAGAATACCTATTTATAGTGTATGAAATGTACAAACCTCGTCTAATTCTTCTACAATGGCTTTAACTGATGGATGTGCGTGCATATCGTCTATTCGTTCACGTTCATGTCCAGCTTCCGAAGTGTGTTCAAAATAGAGATCATTTTCTTGTTCTATTCTTAGTATATCAGCATTATATTTTACAGGTGCATTTTGTTGGAGTATTGGACGAAATAAATTGTTTCCATGTGATCCTTGTATTTGATCAGCATTATTTGAATTAGCAACCTTTAAGATAAAACGTATTAAATTATTTTTATGATACTCCGTAAAAAATAAATCGATTTTACACACGCCGAAAAAAAACAGCGTGCAAAAAATTTAGTGTTGTTTTATTTAGATTAATTAATAAACTCACGATATATAAGGATTTGTAAGTAATAGCAACAACGACAGTTAGCCATGTGAGCGTTTTTATACTTAGTAACGAAACCAAAAAACAATAAATATTTTACATCTTAAAATACCGTAGACGTAATTTGCATTGCGAATATAATAAAATATACATGAATAAATTTAAACTATGTCAATCCTAACATATACATTTATTTTATTTATTCAACACTCCCACTTAGGATTGACACAAAATATAAACCTTATATAAATTTTAATTATATAACATTTGGCTTCATAAGAATTCAAATCTATTTTTGTTTAAACCTTTGGTGCATATATCTGTAAGTTGATTCACTATTGGAATATAATGAAGTTTAAAGACTTTCTCTTCATAGTGCTGTCTAATAAAATGATACTTGACATCAATATGTTTTGTGCGTTGGTGTAGTTCTGGATTCTTGATTAACTTAATAGCACTTTGATTATCCACCAAAAGAATTGTTTTCTGCGGTGGAAATGAATCACTTAACAATCTTTTAATCCAAATCAATTCTCTCACGGTTTCACAATATATTCTGAGTCTGTTGTTGACGTTGCAACTACCTTTTGTTTTTTTGACCCCATACAATTAGAGTATTTCCTAATTTTATGATGCATCTAGAAGTTGACTTTCTATCAGATTTATCTCCTGCAAAATCTGCATCACTATAAGCAGTCAGTACTAAATTTTTGTTGCTTTGAAAAAACAGTCCATAGTTCATATTGCCTTTTAAGTACTTAATTATGCGTTTTACTGCATTCCAGTGCACTTTTTGGGGGTTTTCAGCATATCTGCTGACTAGACTTACAGCTAATGCTACGTCTGGCCTCGATACTATAGCCAAAAACATCAGGCTTCCAATGGTTTCCTTGTAGGGTACATTTAGTTTCTCATTCTTGTTTTTATCATTCAACGTTAAATCTTGGTGATGATATGCTGGAATTGCAACACTGTGTGCATCATTCATTCTAAATCTACTCAAGATTTTTTTAATGTACTTTGATTGATTAACAAATAATCCTGAACCATTTCGCTGTTGATAAATTTGAATTCCCAAAAACATTTCCAGTTGATTTAATGTAATTTGAAAATTGGTTCCGAGATACTTTATAAACTCCTGAATTAAAACAAAATCAGTGGATGCTATTAATCCATCATCTATATACAAAGCAACTATCAATTTTTTATTTGAATTATCATTAATGAAAACACATGGATCTGCATCTGTGGGCTTCAAGTTGAACCCCTTTAAACAATCAGCGAACTCCGCATTTCAGTTTCTTGCTGACTGCTTCTAACCATACAGGGTCATCCAAAAATCCCTGTACGGCAGAAAAACTTTCGAAAAATGCATTTCGGGAAAAAATGTTGCAGACAGAAGTATAAGGATTTATTTCTGGCTATCTGATGGTAACCTTGGATTTGACCTTTACTTCGACCTTCAAGGTCATTGAAAGGACAAGTTAAGTTTTGTAAATGGGAACCTTTATTTTTTATCGCGGATTTGCAAAGAGCAAAAAATTTTGCGTCTTAACATGACCTTAACCATCTGCTTGACCATGACCTTCTAGGTCAAATGTGGATCGATTGGCAAGAGTCCCAGTACGAATGTACTCTCGACCAATTAAGGCAAGGTAGCGTGTACTTTCGACCAATTAAGGCAAGTTAGTGTGTAGTCCAGACCAATTAAGGCAAGGTAGCGTATACTCCCGACCAATTGAGCCAAGATATTAATAATAATTATGGTAATAAGCAGTCATCCCAACTAAACCAACTGGCGAATAAGTGGTTGAGGTATAGTGTAGCAACGACACTTAGAAAAAATAGTGCTATGATGTTAAACTCATAACGGTTTCTTTAACGCTTGTGTTCAAAGTGTTTACCGTCCACTTCTTGGCAATATGCCATGCGGTTGTAAAAAGTTGCCGTAGCTCTCTGGATCATCTGTGATTCAATGCTATCTATCTCGTCTCGTATCCGTTGTTGAAGTTCCGTAATACTCTGCGGTTTAGTTCTGTACGCTCTATCTTTTAGATATCCTCATAGGAAATAATCCAGCGGCGTGAGATCTGGTGATCTCGAAGGCCATTCTATAACTCCACGTCGTCCTATTCATCTTCCCGCAAATACTTCATTTAAATAATTTTTGACACTTCTTGCGAAATGAACTGCAGCTTTATCCTGCTGGAACTAAATTCGTCACCCACAATAGCCAGAATAGTAGGGATAATTTCGTTTCTTAACATATCCTCATATTTTCTACCATCAAGATTGCCTTCGTAAAAGAATGGTCCAATTATTCTATCATTCGAAATTCCTACCCAAACATTGGCTTTTTGAGTATATTGAGTGGAACGACTATCGATCATCCAGTTAGGATTGGTCTCACTCCAACAAATCGTGTTATGTCTGTTGACGCTTCCATTTAGGAAAAAATTAGCTTCATCGGAAAATACAATTCGTCGCAAAAAGTCAGCGTCAGCATTAATTCTAGTCATCATCGTTTCCGAAAACTCTAGGCGCTTATCGGGATCATCTTCATTCATATCATGCACAAGTTTGACTTTGCACGGATAAAATTTTAGATATTTAGTCAATATTCTTTGCGTTGAACCGTACGATAAATTATGTTCTTGTTTCAGTTTTTTAATAGAACTATGAGGGTCTTCTGTGATTGACAATGCTACATCCAGTTGATTTTCTTCAGTTGACACTGTCACGGGGCGTCCTGACTTAGGAACATCCTTTACCGTACCGTGTTGGTTCAAGCGTAGTATTGTTCTGCTAACGGACATTTTCGAAATTGGCGTTTGTCCTATCCTAAACGACTGATTGAATAAAGACCGCACGTCATCAAACGATCGCCGATTGTCATCCCAGCTCCTCATCATAAGAATGCATATTCGCTCTCGTTCAGTTAACGCAGCCATAGCACTTTGTTATAAAACTCTTAGTTGTGCACTTTAACAAAATATTTGTGGAGTCTTAATTTATTAAATTACTTGTTGAATTGTAAAGACGATTTACCATGCCAAAAAATGAGGTACAGATAAGTGAAATTCTAACGCAACGATGAATTAATGACAGAAGCTAAATTGATCATCTATTAGGAAAAAATAGTGTTTGATTTTAGTTGTCGAAATCACCAAATTAAAAAAATTATGCTCTTTTTTGAAGAGTAGAATTATGAATTACTAAATCTATCAAATAAATAATTAAATATTTAACGTCAAATTGAAAAAGTAGACCGGAAAATACAGTGTAGCACAAAAATATCGAAACTTAAACGGCTGCTAGAGGTGGTAATGTAGCGAAAGTAACTGTTTTTAAATTATCTTTAAAAGGCATATTAAATTAGAGGACGGAAACACCCGTATACGGGTGGCAAACAATATTTTTAAAAATCCAACCAATTTACGCCAAATTTAGTATACGGGGGTTTTTAGGGTCGCCGATCACGAATCTGAAATTAGTTTTTGAAAATTCGCAATCTAAGATAGCGGACCATATTTTGAAAATGAGTTTTAATACCGTCAAGATGGTGCACCTGCTCATTTTCAGGCGGTTGAGAGAAACTACCTAGATGTAGTATTTAATAATCGTTGGATAGGTCGGAGAGGAACTAATAAAAGGGCCAGTTAGGTCCCCTAATCTGTGTTCACTTGACTTTCACCTTTGGGACTACATAAAAAATAAAGTGTACACTCCTAAACCTCGAGATTTAGAAGATCTAAAACAAAAAGTAGTCTATGTTCGCGCTGATATTACATCTAATGTGATAAGGAGTGCAATTGAATATTTTGATGTCCGTCTAGAAATCTGCCAAATTGTTGATGGAAAACATTTTACACCACAGGTTGTAAGCCTTGTCTTGACTGGCCGAGATTGTTAGCCATTCCTTAACTGCCCGGGATTGTTAGATTTGCCTTAATTGGTCGGGCAATCTCCTTGCCTTAATTAACTGGGATCGCTAGTTATCCAATAGTCACTGAAATTTTTTAAAATTCTTAAATCTGTTTAAAATTACCTTAAAATACTGGTTCAAGGCCAAGAGCTTCATTATGGTCATATTCGTACATTTGTTTTTCCGTTCTTCCTAAGTTATCAAAAAAATAGTTAATGCAAATAAATTAACCTAACTTTGACATAATCTTAGGGTCATTGTCAAAATTGTAGTCAAGGTCTTACTTAAAGGTTAAATTTCCACTCTTTCCAAATCTGTTATAAAAAATAGGAGTTACCGATGAAAAAGTAATTTCGACCTTGTAATGACTTTAAAGATCATTGTGAAAGTCATGTTTGAAACCATATTTGGACGTAAATTCTTCTGCTCTTTCCAAATCCGTGATAAATAATAAGGCTTCCTACGTAAAAAACTTAACTTATACTTTAAATGACCTTCAAGATTGACTTAAAGGTCAAATCCAAGGTTATCATCAGATAGCCAGGAAAAAATCCTTATAATTTTGTCAGAAACATTTTTTCCCAAAATGCATTCTTCGAAAGTTTTTCTGCCGTACCGGAACTTTTGGATGAGCCTGTATAATGATTTCTGAAGTTTCTAAACTTGCCCATTGTTCATTTTATATCCTGGTGGCCGATCCATGTAAATATTTTCAGAAAGGTTGCCATACCAAAAAGCCGTTTTCACATCAAACTGTATAAGATGCATATTATGTGCTGCAGCAACTGTTAAAATTACTCTTACTGAAGCATACTTAACTACAGGACTAAAAGTTTCTTCATAATCAATCCCTGGTATTTGCGAACATCCTTGTATGACCCGTCTAGCTTTAAATCTAGCTTTTATATTTTTTGATCCTGGTTTGTATTTTAAAATCCATCTGCTTTTTAATAAATTTGATCCTTTAGGAGGCGATACAACTTTTAATACATCATTTTCCTTTAACAAATACAATTCTTCATTCATTGCTTTTATCCAGAATTCTTTAAACTCACTTTGCATAGCCTCTTCATAAGACTCTGGCTCGTTATACATAAAGTTAGGCTGGCTAAATAAACAATAATCATCATATCTTTCTGGTCTTCTGAGATTCTGTCTGTCTCTAAGCCTACGCCCTTGTTCATGAACTATGGGTTCTTGATTAACATTTCCTTCTTGAACAATAGGCTCTTATTGAAAAATTTGCTTTTCATCTCGTAGATTAGGTCCCTCCTCTTGATCTTCCTCTTGATTAAAGTTTCTGTAATGAACTAAATCTCGATCATGTTTTTTAAATATAACCTTTTGAAAATCATACTTCAATTCTTCACTGTGGTTTTGAGACGAGTTGAGCACACTATGAGACTTTTCTTGCTAAAAAATTACGTTTCTATGAACTTCAACTTTACCTCTTTTTGATAACGATACTCTATAGCCTTTACTCGACTCATCGTAGCCAACAAAAATATTGGGTGTAAAACTTTGCTTTCGCCGTTTTTTTTTCCGAAATTCGAGGCTTTATTGTAAAAAACTGGTTATACATTTATGATTCAAAGTATTGTCCATCGCCGGCCACTACTTTCTCCCATCTTTCGGGCAGCATACGAATCCTGCGTTGAAAAAACTGGTTATCTTTTGAATCGATCCACGAATCAATCCAATTTTTTACTTTTTCATAAGACCGGAAGTGCTGGTCAGCCAGGCCGCATGCCATTGATCGAAACAAGTGATAGTCCGAGGGAGCAACGTCTGGAGAATACGGTGGGTGGGGTAGGACTTCCCATTTCAAAGTTTCCAAGCATGTCTTGACCACTTTCGCAACATGGGGTCGTGCATTGTCATGCTGTAAAATCACTTTATCATGTCTCTCGTTGTATTGCGGCCGTTTGTCTTTCAATGCTCGGCTCATACGCATTAATTGCGTTCGATAACGATCGCCTGTGATTGTTTCAGTCGGTTTTAACAACTCATAATACACTACGCCGAGCTGGTCCCACCAAATACTGAGCATGACCTTGGAACCATGAATATTCGGTTTGGCCGTCGACGTGGAAGCATGGCCGGGATATCCCCATAATTTTCTTTTCTTGGGATTATCGTAGTAAACCTATTTTTCGTCCTCAGTCACAATGCAATGCAGAAATCCCTTCCGTCTTTGCCTTGCAAGCAGCTGTTCACAAACACACAAACGCCGTTTAACATCTCTCGGCTTCAACTCGTACGGCACCCAATTTCCTTGTTTCTGAATCATTTCCATGATTCTCAGGCGTTTTGAAATGGCTTGTTGCGTAACTCCCAATGATCCTGCCAATTCTTGTTGCGTTTGACACGAGTCTTCATCAAGTAATGCCTCCAATTCTGCATCTTCGAAAACCTTTTTTCTTCCACCGCCATGCTAGTCTTCGACGTTAAAATCGCCGTTCTTGAAGCGTTGAAACCACTCTCGGCACGTTCTTTCACTAATAGCGGCCTCACCATAGGTATTTGAGAGCATTTGATGAGCCTCAGTCACAGATTTCTTCATTTCTTTATTCTTTCAGAAAATTAAAACCTCCCACAAATGACGACAATTTGGCTCGTAAGCTGACATGTTTAATCGAGAATAACTTTATGATGCAGACACAAATCGACTAATATTTCGTTGGCGTTATGTTTACAAATATCTAAGCTTATTGTATGACATCTATGATCTATTTATTTCAACTACCACTTATCGCTACAGCCATCTATTGCAAAACGGCGGAAGCAAAGTTGTACACCCAATACCTTTTTCAGCTTTTGGACTCCACTTGTTTCTTTTCAGGTCAGGAATATGACAGTACACTTCTGTGCCAAAAATTTTGAAGTCAGGTTCCAATAGAGTCTTCTTATGCCAAAGTTCATATGGAGTTTTCTTAGGTATGCTGCTTGTGATCTGTTCAACACATAAACAGCTGTGTTTACTGCCTCTGCCCATCAATTTAGACCTAAACCTTGTGCGTGAATCATACTGCGTGCAGCTTCCATGACAGTGCGGTTTTCTCTCTCGATAGCACCATTTTGTTCTGGACAATAGGGAACGCTTGTTTCATGTTTCACACCTTTATCTTGTAATAGTTTTCGAACTTCTTTGTTAATAAATTCCAAACCATTGTCTGTGCGAAATCTTTGTAATCTTATTCCAAATTGTGTATTCACCATACTAATAAAAGATTTAATGCATTCTGGTGCATCTGATTTTTACTTATTGAAAAACACATATTTGTTATGCGAAAAATCGTCTTTGATCAAAAGAAAATACTTGGAACCTCCCACTGATAAATGTTCCATTAGGCCACAAAGATCTGCATGCACTAGTTCACCTACATTGCTTGTTCTCGATTTCCTACATGGAAAGGGCTTTCTACTCATTTTTCTTAATGTGCAGCCTTTACAAACATCATTTACATCAGGCGTATAATTTACTTGCCAATCGTTCAATATAGATTTTACATGTAAAATATTCTGATGCACAAGCCTCTTATGCCAAGTCTGCAACGTTTTAGGTTGAGTACTACTGATCATAGCTTGCTCTACACTTTTATTGTTGCAAGGGTCAATCACTTCAAAAAGCATATGAAACAGCTTTCCTTGCCTCTGTCCTACAGCTAATATTTTATCCTTTTTTATGAAACTACACGTATCACTGTCTCCTTTTATATACATACCTTTGTCTAGTGCAGCAATGAGTGAAAAAAGATTATATTTTAAACGAGGTATGTGTAACACTTTGATCAGATGACATCTTTTCCATTCTAAACCATTAAAAACTTTCACGTCTATTTCACCTTCTCCCACTGCATAAATGATTTGCCCATCTCCTAGAAGTATAGAAATTTGTGATATAAGACTCTTAAAGTTAACAAAATAATTTTTCTTTGGAGACATATGCTGTGTTGCCCCTAAGTCTAAATACCAATTATTAGAATTTTTTTCCAAGACTGAAGTGTTCAGTGCAACAGTTTGTCCAACAAAAGCTGACCCTCTGTCTTCTTGATCACTTTTATCATAAGACTTTTGCTTGACTTCATTGTCTTTGTTTTTAACATTTTGTTTACTATATTTTTCTTGATTTAATTTAACTTTACAGTCCTTTTTCCAGTGACCTGTTTTACCACACTTAAAACACTTTCCTGGTTTCTTACCTGACCCTTTTGTATTTGTGTGTCCTTTGGTTACTGCTGAAAAAGCCTTTTGTGTCTCTTGTATTTCATACGAATTTACTCGCATCTCTCTTTAATCATAAGACTTGTTTTTAACTCAGTTAATGTTCTCTTATCCGCTACAGTTGACTCACATGCGGTATTGAAATGTGCGTATACACTTGGCTAAGTCATAAGTATCTTGGTTATGACCATGTCGTCAGACACATTCTCTCCTGCCATTTTAAGCTTGTGCGCCAAGTCTTCTATTTTCGCTATATGCATAGGGGGAGTATCAGATACAACCTTATTTAACACATACCGACGTTGCAGCAAAAAATGCTTTGAAGTCTCATTCTTGCTTTCGAAAATTTCATGCAGCTTATCCCACATCTCCTTAGCTGAAACGCAATTTATGATATGTAGCATGACTTGCTCGCTTACTGTCGTAACTATGTACTTTTGTGCTATGCCGTCACATTTTTTTCACTTTTTATAATCGGCTTGTGCTTGCAGAGTAGCATTTTCTTCCAGTTCAGATTTTTTAGTACTACCGTCAACTACATCCATCGTTTCGCTTGAAAGAAACATAACTTTAACCTGGAACTTGCATGTTCCCCAGTTATCTGCTACTCGAAGCTTCTCGATTTTAACAACTTCGCCTTCCATTTAAGTTTTTTTTGCACGTGGCTAACCACAAAAAACGATACTGACTTTTCGCCGTATAAACTCTCTTAAAAACGTGAAATACTACTCAAAAAACCGTAAAGCCAACGTGGCCTGGACCCATAACCTGTTGTTTTATTTAGATTAATTAATAAACTCAGGATATGTAAGGATTTGTAAGTAATAGCAACAACGACAGTTAGTCATGCGAGCGTTTTTATACTTAGTAACGAAACCAAAAAAACAATAAATATTTTACATCTTAAAATACCGTAGACGTAATATACATTGCGTATATAATAAAATATACATGAATAAATTCAAACTATGTTAATCCTAACATATACTTTTATTTTATTTATTCAACATTTAGTTTTCAACATAATGTATCATAAAATATAGTTCGATACAGTGTAATATTGAATTCTCCATTCGCGTGTTGAATGTACAAATAAAAAGTTAAATTGACCATTGTATTTAGTGTTAAAGGTATTTTTGCATTATAAAAAATGGCACTTATTGTAAAATATTTAAAAATTTTTTTAAAATCAAGTTGAATTTTAATTCAAGTTTTCATTTTGAACAACAAAAATTAGTTTTTTCCTTCTTACCTCCAAACGATATCCATGTAATCGAAGAAATTTTTTTCTCATATATAAAGATATATCTTCAGAATTCCCAGTGCGAAGATACGATTTGTAACACCCATCTTCTATTTGCTCCATGATGTTCTTTTTAAATAGGATAAAAGAATATTTGTATAATTGACATTTACTATTCTTTTTGGGTGAAATTGAGTCACGACTACCGTTTTATTGGCTACAGCTTGAAACAGCTCCGAATCCACCCAACATTATTCTAACCCCGTATATCTCGTATAAATTTTCTTTCTTGTTCTTGTCGCGATTCGTCGAATTGATGATCGCTTACACACGCTTACACGCACATGAATGAAATCCTCGCATATACCACGAATGCGAATCGCTCGCATACGTATAAATCTAAAAAAAAAAACAAAAAATTTGCATTTTTTGTTTCATGCGTACCATTAGTTAATTATATTAATTAATTATTTTGTATAAATTTTATATTAATTATTTTATATAAAATTATATTAATTATTTTGTATACAATTTTCATGTTTAAATGTTGAAACTTTATAAAAAAAATTTTAATTGAAAATGAAATTTTCATATTTAAATTATTCATAAAAACCTTTGCAAAATTAAAATAAATTTTAAAAAATTTTCAAATAATTTTAAAATTATCCTGCATTATTATTTATTAAATAATAATATTTAACGAGTATAAATTACTGAAAATGAATAAATTCGTGCTTTTTAAACCATGAATTTAATTGAAAATTTTTGTAGCATTAAAAATTAACTCGATAACGATACAAAATATCGACAAGCACATGTTTTTAAAAAGAAAAAAATAAAAAAAATAAATTGTTTATTAACATTACATTATCATAGCAATCAATTGAGATATTTGTTCGACAAGACTGTATATGTACATCTACGTCACATCACGGCACTTAACTACGCGTCCGTCCATGTCTTTATTACCTAATGTACTAAACATAATTATATTGACCAAGAATGATGAAGAACAAACGTCATCAGCCAAGTTCATTTCGAAAGTCTGATCGAAATAAACAATCTAACCGGTCAACACAGCTCAAAACTTGACAAAGAAAAAAAAGAAGAAGAGAGAAAAAAACGCGTAACCATATTTCGTCAGAACGCGGGTATAAAAAGAAAAACAAAACACACGCGTTTACCCGCGCGTACGTCCAAATCCATCCAACATCGTTCTAATCCCGTATATCGTATAAATTTTCTTTCTCGTTCTCGTCGCGATTTGTCAAATTAATAATCGCTTAAACATGCACAAAGATAATATCTTTGCGTGTACCGCGAATACAGTACGAATCGCTCGTGTACGTATACATCCGCGTTAAACTTTGCGATCATTGCGGATTAATTCTCTAATTTATAAAAGTTCTCGCGTTTAAGAGAGAAGAGGTATGAGAACAGTGCCCCCTTCTTACTTCTACTCTTCGTTTTAATGAAACATAAGGCGTTTCAAGAGGTGATTAACAGGACGCGTGGAAAACATTACTTTTACGACCTACGAGTTCAAGTGTATAATTTTTTTCCAGCCTAATAATGTAATGTACGCATGTGAATGTGTCACAGACATTTTTAATTTAACAAAGATGTTGACTCATAATATGCAAAATTCAAACAAAATGTTATACTATTCAATCCTCAATCTCCTTATTAAAAATGATGTATACAATTTTTTTAAGATGCAAATTCAATTGTCCAACTAAAAGTAAACTATGATTAAATTAAAGCGTCTGTTGAAAAAAAAAGGAAAAAAAAACGAACTCGTTAAAAAAATTAAAAAGAACAATCATCAAACGTGAAAAGGAAAAAAAATACACGTACGGTATATTCATCGAAGAAAACAACGAAAGAGCACGAGTTTGAAAGTCAAGATCATTACTAAAGTCCTTCGTAAGTTTTCCTCCTATCTAAATGCTGTGTAAAATCATTAAGTTCAACTTGACTGCTCTCCTGCGACGAAAGAGAGAGAAAGAAAGAGAGATAGAGTAAGTAAACATAGAACGAGAGTCTTGAAAATCAATCCTTAATTATCGACCTATGTGTCTATTGTATATAAACATACATATACATATACATCTCAAGCACACGGATGTGCGCAAACACATGCATATGGATGTAGCTGGTGCACAAATCTCCCAGAGAGTATTGAAAGTTAAAACCCAAATAAGCTAGCAAGAGACAGAGAGAGATACTGAACAATGGCTACGTACCTCAGTAGCCGCGACGCTGGAAATGTATACGTATCATAAAATATAGTTCAATACTAGTGCAAGAAAGTTATTTTTTTCAACAGTGTAAAACGTTAACGCTTCTTGTAAGAAAATTGTAGGGACATAATGTTTTTGTGATAAATTTATTTCATAATTCACCATACCTAGAAAAATGGCAAATAAATCAACCGATCAGCAATTATGCATCGGACCATATATACTCACAGCTGAATGGTTTAGAAATAAAGGTAAATTTTTTAAAACTTTTTTTTCAGTTTTAAAAAAATGTCATTTAAAAGATCTTTGGAATGTCATCCGTAAATTTTTATCTTTTTTAAACTACTTCATAGCAACAATTTTTTACAAACGCATGTTAACCTTAAGTTATAGAAGCATGAAAGAAATTGTATAATAAAATATTAATACGAATAATATGAATAGATTTATTTTGGAAAAAATATCATTACTTAAAATAAAAATTGCAGGTGTATATTTGTAAATATTACATGAATCAAAAAGATCCAACTGGTAAGATGTTGTCATTGCAGAAAACAAAAGTTAATTCTGTGATCACTTCAGCTATAAAATACGCAATTATCAAACAGCGTATAATAGAGAAAAAGGAGGCAAATAAGCAAGAACTTGTCAGTATTTAAAGCAATCATAAAAAGAACTTTGAAGTTGTACAATGAAGTTGTATATGTTACATAAAAAATTTATAATTGTTTCCGTCATCAATATATAATTATATTAAATTTTGAAAAATATGATAGCTTGCATTGATAAACAACAAGTATTTTTCTATCATGCACGTCGCTAAAGAGCAAAATGTTTTTCTTTGAAAGGCACGTCGACATATTAATTGTATGGTTTTAAACGGAAATTTTAATTTTTATTATTAAAAAAAAAAAAAAAAAAAAAAAAAAATAAATGTCAAAGAGTAAAAAATTGAAATTATGTCCACGTACAAAACATCGTGATATGCATCACACTCGAGTTTTTTTAAAATACCAACATATAAGAAACAGCGTAAGATAAGAAAGAGGGCAAGAGCTGTGCATTAATAAGATGCACAGTATATACATTCTATCAAAAAAGTACTGGGAATTGTCGATTTAAATCTGGCGGGGCAATTTAGGCAGGTAAAATTTTTTTTTCAAGGTTGGTACAACTGTCCTTAATGACTGTGCCAAGTTTTAGCGGAATCTGTCAACGAGTGTGTTTACAGTAGCTGGTTAAGTCAATGGGTGATTACGTTGAACAAAGAATTTGTCTAAAATTTTGTGTTGCGAATGAAATTTCATGTGCCGATGCATTGAAAATGTTGCAAAAGGCTTTTGGTGATAAAGCACTATCGAAAACCCGTACGTATGAGTGGTACAAAGCCTTCAAGGAGGGTCGTGAAGTCGTCGAAGACTTGCCTCGTTCCGGACGCCCATCGACGGCTTCGACCGCAGATAACGTCTATAAAATTAAGGAAATGGTGCTTGAAAACCGTCATACCAGCTTGAGAAAGATAGCACATGAACTTGAGTTATCCCACGAGTCCACACGTACGATTTTAATTGATATTTTGGGCATGAGAAAGGTGACCGCAAGGCACGATAACGCGCCGTCTCACCGAGCTACGATTGTGACCGACTCTCGCCAAAAACTCAACGAACACGCTTGAACAACCACCGTATTCGCCGGATTTGGCTCCCTGTGACTTCTTCTTCTTCCCAAAACTTAAATTAACACCCGTTTTCAGTCGATTGAAGCCATAAAACAAAATTCGGCGCGCGAGCTAAAGGCCACTGACTTAACCAGCTACTGTAAACACACTCGTTGACAGATTCCGCTCAAACTTGGAATAGTCATTAACGACAGTTAAACACATACTAGAAAAAAAATTTTACCTGCCTAAATTGCGCCGCCAGATTTAAATCGACAATTCCCGATACTTTTTTGACAGAATGTAAGGAATGTAGTGGCGACAGAAGTTCGGTCATGAGCGTGAGTGTATTAGAAGAGAAGGGGTAACAGTAACGTTACAGCGATCATAGAGTACGAACGCAGTAGATTCGCAAGCCAAGTTTCTACTTGTTTTTGTATCTGTGCATGAAAAACATTTTTTAATTTATTGTTGCGAAATGACGTTTTCTTAATCGTTTTTACTTTCGTGGCATCGATACGTGCGTTGCGCATTGATCAATTAATTTTGCTAGCTGTCAGTCGTAGTCTACGTAGGTAGATCGCGCTTTCCGTGTTTGTATAACCACATTTTTCTATTCGTGTAAAAACATTCGTTCTTTTTATCGACACGTGTTCGTTTTTCTTGCTTCGGTATGTGGGCGTTAGTTTGCTATTCTTATTTTTTTGATAAGGATGCAATTAATGAAAGCGCTATCGTTCATACAAAAGACGTTAACGTGGAAAAAAATGAAGATGCAAGATTAAATCCGCAACATGTAAAAGATTACGTGCGTAACAAAAGTTATTATGCAAAATATATTTGCAAAGATAATTGCGACATTTTCCACAAACATAATTGGTTCGAAAAATGTGCTACAGCGCTATTAGCGCAAACTGCTAAGGAATTACGAAAGGAGACGAAGACAACGAGAACAAGGAGGCCAAAAGTCTATTCATATGGATATAAGAGTCCAACCATATAAAGCAGTTTACATTTTGTAGAAGAATTTGGCGATGAAAAAAGTGATGCAGAAGGAAGTAGCGCTGATGAAGATGGTAACTCGCGAAAGAGCGCTAAAAAACCTGCAGGAAAGCAACGAGAAAAAACAAAGGAAACAAATTCTATTTATCAGCTTCTTTGTTTAAACTCTTTCTTCCTTACTTCCACTTTTTCTCCGTCACTCTCCCACTCTCTCCCTCTCTCTCTTACTCTCTTTTTCTCTTTCTCTTTCGTCTGCACGCCCTCAATCTTTCACTCGATTTTTTATCAGTAAAATGAAATATAAAATAAAAATCGAAGAGAAATGGATCAATTTTTGAAAAATCATTTCTGATTCAAATGCAGTATTGTAATAGTGCGCCACGCACGCGGCGCCGCCATTGCCGCATTTATTTTCAAATTGACTTGTTTTATTAGACCAATGGGATCGGTAGTTTTATAACGTTTGTTGCAAGTAGCGGCAATTTGTCGAATTGTGAACGCCTAATTTTTAGGCTAGATCCCTTATGGTTTGGCGGGGGTCAGACTCCACTAATGCACGCAGCTAGACGTTATCGATCGATGGTCCTGGGTGTCCACGTGGCTCATTTCCAAGGTCCATATCTCCGGATCGAAATTTTTCGAACCACCGCCGAGTGGTTCGTTCGCTAACTGTATTAGGCCCAAATGCGCCGTTGATATTCCTCGTTGCTTCCGTTGCGTTGTGCTCTAATTTAAATTCGTATAGTAAAAGTAGCCGATTTTGATTCACTTTCATGTTCACTTTCTCTTTTTGTTTTTACGATCACTATGAAGTGCAAAACAGAAATGACTCCATAAACCAAAGTAGCAGTATTTGTACTTCAATACGTCATATCACTTGCGCCGACTTGTGCCAACATAATACACTAAAATTGCAGCCAACTTTATGTCATTGCTGAATCAGCTATTTCATCTGCAGCAATCTAATATAACGTTTGCAAGTTGACTAACGTCACGAGATCGATGCCAACACTAGTTACTTTTTGCAAAATGTGTCAAATCGATGCTCTATAATACCTAACCATAATATTGTATTTCTCGTAAGGTAATTATTATATTTTTGTAATAATTTATTCAGTGGTGTAATTATTAATTAATAGTGAGTGCATTTAAATAAGTTAACAGTATGACGATGAAGATGTAAACGGTAATTTTCGCGAAAACTGTTTTTACAATTATAATTGTTTAAATGGTAACAATTATTCATAAAAAATATTAAGAAAAGTAATATTGTAAATAAATTGAAGTGATTCTATGTTATCAAAATATGAAAAAAGTATTAGAAACCAGGTGGACATACTTTTTTGGTTAGCTTTATAAAATTTTTAATACTAATAGGTGACTGGCAAATTAAAAAAATGCATAACATTTAATTTATAAAAATACAATTTATAGTAATATTAATATAAAAATCAAAATTAAATTTATTTCAAATATACACCATTTTCTTATATTAATTGTAAACCAATTTTAAAAGAATTGATTAATTGTTATATAACCAATATTTTCAATGGTTCCTGCAACCAACCGCATACAAAACAATGCAAATTTTACAGATTTTTTATTTAATTACAGTGGCAATTAAGTCAGACTATTAATACACATTTGATGATCTCGAATTTGAGTGGAAAATTGTCATCGAGTGGAAAATTGGCAAGGAAATTTACATCAAAAAGAATATTTAAAAGTATATTTTTTAGTACTTTAAGTTAGTCACTATTTAATGTTTGCAGTATACGAGCAGAGATGAATAGGGAGATTGCCAGAGATATGGTAAAAATGCGAGGAAACTTTTGCGCGCCAGAAGCTGCTGCCGCCTTACGGTCTAGCAGCGAACTGACGTGCACAATAGAAAGAGAGGGAAGATATACGCGCATGATAGAAAGAGAGGGAACGTTTACGCGCATGATAGAAAGAGAGGGAACGTTTACACGTATGATAGAAAGAGAGGGAAGGTTTTACGCGTATGATAGAAAGAGAGGGAACGTTTACGAGCATGATAGAAAGAGAGAGAACGTTTACGCGCATAATAGAAAGAGAAGGAACGGTTACGCTACTTATGATAGAAAGAGAGGAAGCGTTTACGCGTATAATATAAAGAGAGGGAACGTTTGCGCGCATGATAGAAAGAGAAGGAAAGTTCATACGCACATTTCGTGTAAACGAAGCAAATGTGCGCAGACTCAGAAGAGCGTCTTAATAGACCACGAAAATTGGAATTTTTTTTTACAAAATCGAAACCAATGTCATAAAAATTTTTATTTGATATGAAAAGTAACTCCCGATAACAAAATTAAAATAAAACAAAACTTCTATTTGACATAAAAATAAAGAAAAATGAAACATTAGTAAAAAATTTCAATATTAAAAGAATACTCTAAAAAGTAAAAAATAAAAATATTAATTTCTTAACTGAATACTTAAAAAATAAACTTAAATTTGAAACTTATATAAAAAATACACCGACATATAATATAAGCGTATCACATAAATAATATTTTATTACTATTTTTGAATAATTATTGATTAAATTATTTTTTCGGATGCAATGTGTAGTGTACTTGCGTACAAAACTTCATTTTATTTATTAAAATATTCAATAAAAAGTAATTACAATTAATTTCAAAGTAGCTAAAGTGAATAAAGTTTTCATGTTAATATTTTATTAGTTCATTATTATAATTTAATTACAGATAATTAGCAATGAACTCAATAATTATTCACTAAATTACGTTACAGAAAATCAGATAAGCCAATGTCAATTCTTGAAATGGGATAATAACTTCTTCTGCTAGCCATGCGGAACCTACTATACCCCGGCCTGCAAATTGTAGATTTTCCAATAATAAATCATGCCAAATTACGTCTTTTAATTTGCACATTTCTGTTATGCCAATTATTTAATTCGAACACTTATCATATTTTTCTTTTTACAAAAAGCACAAATGAAACACATAGATGTGTGCAAATGATCATATGTCTCCAAAAATATGACCTCTTTTAATTTGCACACCACGTCTAATCATTAAATAGAGATCATTTCAATTTGCACACTCATAAAATCTCATAAAATGTTAATTATTATAGAGAAAAGAGCGTTAAAAGAATTTTTACCAAAATTTTGAATTGTGCGCGTGCGCACAAGCGTATGTCTACCAGCAAGCTTGCGTTAAAACGCGCGAAAAAGATAACATTCAAATTTTTCAATAACAAAACACGTTAAATAAACGAAAATAAAATTTAAATCGATATGCACACCTTCTAAAACTGTTCATTAACAATTATTACAATAAGCACATCGCACAATTGTTATTAAATATTCTTTATTAATGTATAAGAATCAAATGATTTGTAACAGCTGATCGCCCGGAGATTATGCCCCGTTTACAACGTGCGATATATCCCTATACAAGCAAGGAATAGTGCAATATGCTTTATAAACAAAAATAAATGTTAAATCAATTTGCACACCTTTTAAAAACGTTTATTAACAATTATTACAATAAGCACATGGCCCAATTGTTGTTAAATTTCTTTATTAATGTATGAACATCAAATAATTGTCAACAGCTGATCGTCCGGAGATTAGGCCCCAGTTACAACGTGCAAATTATCCCTATACAAGCAAGGAATAGTGCGACATGCTATATAAACAAAAATACACGTTAAATCGATTTGCACACCTTCTAAATACGTTCATTAACAATTATTACAATAAGTACATGGCCCAATTGTTGTTAAATATTCTTTATTAATGTATAAGAATCAAATGATTGTCAACAGCTGATCGCACGGAGACTATGTCCCTTTAACAACGTGCAATTCTAAAACGCAAGTTGAGTCTTAAACGATGAAAAAATCTGATGGACTATTTTAATAAATTAATATTACAAAATTTATTAACTATGTTATAAATTAATATTACATGATATAATACTAAAGAAAACGTATAGTCGTCTTCCACAATCATTTAGAATCTTATATAACACATCGTTCAATAAGTCCCGAGACTAACCCAGAGATGGTGCTAGTAGTACCAAACTGGCCACGTTTCCATAGAGTGCGAACTTTTACATGAAACGTGTAAAAATTTCACGTTGATCGGATCACAGACAGAAGAGTTATCGAGGTTAGAGTAAAGTCACTTTGTAATTTGTTTGAAAAATGGAAAAAAGCGAGTTCGCGTGTTGATAAAACATTGTTTTTTAATGGGTAAAAACACCGTAGAAGCCCAGCAATAGCTTAAAAAACATTACCCGGACTCCTCTCCATCCAAACCAACGATTTGTCGTTGGTATGCTGAGTTTAAACGTGGTCGTACGGACACAAACGATGCGGAACGTTCGGGTAGGCCATTGGAAGCCGTTACACAGGAAAATGTGAGTAAAGTGTTAAAAATTGTAATGAAAAATCGCAAAGTGAAGGTCCGTGAGATTGCAGAAATGACACAGATATCATCTGGAAGCGTATTTACAATCCCTCATGAAAAATTGAGCATGAAAAAGGTTTTTTCCAAGTGGGTGCCGCGATTGCTTTCAGTGGAACAAAAAGAGCAACGAGTCGACGATTCAGAGAGCTGTTTATCGCTATTTACTCGCAATTAAAAGGATTTCCTGCGTCGATACGTGACCATGGATGGAACATGGATACATCATTTTACTCCGAAGTCGAATCGGCAATTATCTGAGTGGCGCATGGCTGGCGAAAGTCGTCCAAAGCGTCCAAAAACGCAGCAGTCTGCTGGCAAAGTCATGGCGTCTGTTTTTTGGGATACACATGGCGTGATTTTCATTGACTACCTGGAAAAAGGTAAATCGATCAACAGCGATTATTATATTGACTTGTTGGTACGTTTGAAGGAGGAGATCGCAGCAAAACGACCGCACATGAAGAAGAAAAAAATCCTTTTTCACCAAGACAATGCACCATGCCACAAGTCTATGAAAACAATGGCAAAATTGAACGAATTGGGCTTTGAATTGCTTCCTCACCTCCCGCATTCACCAGATTTAGCCCCCAGCGACTACTGTCTCTTTGCTGATCTCAAAAAAATGCTTTAGGGAAAAAAGTTTGGCTCGAATGAGGAGGTCATTGCCGAAACTGAAGCCTATTTTGAAGCAAAGGATAAATCCTCCTATAAACATGGTATAGAAATGTTGGAAAGGCGTTGGAAAGATTGTATCACTCCAAAAGGAGATTATATTGATGAATAAAAATGATTTTTGAAAAAATATGTTGTTTTCGTTGTTAGTCTCGGGACTTATTGAACGATGTGTTACTTTAAACCACAATGATTTATTAACGTCGTACATAATTGACAACATAATAAGTATGAATAAACAAAAACATTTTAAATTGAACATTTTAAAAGTACTTTTTATAAATACAAAAACTCTAAAAAAATAATCAGTATAAAATGACAACTTATAAGCTTAAAAATAAATGCTATTTTAAAAAAATAGAATTATTGAAATTTTCGTATAATTTCCGGTTATAAGACGCTCAATATACTAAAGCGGCTAAATTAATAGTCTATACTGTAACAAAATTTATGAATATAACGTATTCGAAAATCACAAAATCAAACAATTTATGAGTCTTTTCCTCCTTCAATTCGTTCAGAAATATGCCTGCTACATCCATTGCATTTTATCAATCTTAATGCAAACGTTTTAATTTTTTCCTTGACAATTGCATCAGATAGAATTAATCAAAAACTGTTTCCGGTCCATGATTAACATAGCATATTATAAAAAGCCTGTTAAATTTTGGTATACTCTGCATTAAACGTTTTTGAAAATCCTACTAAACATGATTCTGCAGGAATGATAACTATGCAAAATGAGGAACTTGCATGGATTGAATCGAATTTATATAAAGGTGTCAATCAACTATTCCTAAAAGATTTTTTTTTTAATTTCTATTTTCAAATCGTATACTATTAGTTTTAAATATAATTATTCAAAACTTTTTATAAAAATCAACTATTTATAAAAATCATACCTTCATCTGTTGATTTGTTTTGCTCAACACTGTTCCAAGTGTACATAAAATCCATTTTGTTTAAAAGTGATGTATATTGCAGAAATAATTTGGAGGCATCGATTACATCTCGTGAATATTCAAAACATTCATTTAATCCTAAAATAGTTAATTTTATGTAACTACATAAAATTTACAAAATTTGAATCGAAATAAAATTTTTAATAAATATTTATTATTCCTGCATGAATCTCCTTCCCAAATTGGTGGTAATTTTTGAACTATAACACATCGTTCAATAAGTCCCGAGACTAACCCAGAGATGGTGCTAGTAGTACCAAACTGGCTTCGTTTCCATAGAGTGCGAACCTTTACATGAAACGTGTAAAATTTTCACGTCGATCGGATCACAGACACCAGAGTTATCGAGGTTAGAGTAAAGTCACTTTGTAATTTGTTTGAAAAATGGAAAAAAGCGAGTTTCGCGTGTTGATAAAACATTGTTTTTTAATGGGTAAAAATACCGTAGAAGCCCAGCAATGGCTTGAAAAACATTACCTGGACTCCTCTCCATCCAAACCAACGATTTGTCGTTGGTATGCTGAGTTTAAACGTGGTCGTATGGACACAAACGATGCGGAACGTTCGGGTAGGCCATTGGAAGCCGTTACACAGGAAAATGTGAGTGAAATGTTAAAAATTGTAATGAACAATTGCAAAGTAAAGGTCCGTGAGATTGCAGAAATGACACAGATATCATCTGGAAGCGTATTTACAATCCTTCATGAAAAATTGAGCATGAAATAGGTTTTTTCCAAGTGGGTGCCGCGATTGCACCAATGCACCATGCCACAAGTCCATGAAAACAATGGCAAAATTGAACGAATTGGGCTTTGATTTGCTTCTCCACCCCCCGTATTCGCCAGATTTAGCCCCCAGCGACTACTGGCTCTTTGCTAATCTCAAAAAAATGCTCCAGGGAAAAAAATTTGGCTCGAATGAGGAGGTCATTGCCGAAACTGAAGCAGATGATAACCATGAACTTCTACATGGTATAGAAATGTTGGAAAGGCGTTGGAAAGATTGTATCACTCTAAAAGGAGATTATATTAATGAATAAAAATGATTTTTGAAAAAAAATGTTGTTTTCGTTGTTAGTCTCGGGACTTATTGAACGATGTGTTATAACCTGCTTATTGTAGTTTTAAAAATGTATTACTTACATCCTGTTAAACACACCATGCGTACTTGAATCACTTTCCCGATTTTTTCGGTAACTTCCACGATTTTTTCGGTAACCGCCGCGGCCTCGTTTATTTCTATAATAATAATTTTTATAATAATAATAACTATTTTCTAGATCTTGCAATGGTTGTCTCTTATTCTTCACTCTCTCGGACTCTCTACGAGACGAGCTACGAGATCACCGGTCGTCGTTGCTGCGATGGCTGGACCTTGCTAAATTTTTTCGTGCCGTTGTTTTTGAGGGCTCTGCGGCATTATTGTCATTACTATTTTCTTTATCTACTTCCATCAAAAAAAAATATTAATAGATCATTATTTTTATTTTATTGTTATAGATCATTATTATTAATAAATCAGGATTTATTATTAAATTATACTTACATAGATATCATTTTCGCTATTGCACCGGTTATACATTTGTCTTCGCTCATTGTACAAAGCCGCTCTTCTTCCTTTACTGATTCCGGCACTTCTGCTTCGACGCGATTTCTACGATAAAATAAAATATTTTTGATTGTTAATACTTAGGCAAATATATTCAACAAATACACGCGAGAATTTTTAACAATCTTCACCAATTTTATATTTTCCATAACTTATTAAATAATTAAAAATTGTTTTTAATCGAAAAATCGAAATCGTATTTTACTGAAACAAACGTGCAACTGTTACTTCACTGCTTTTCAAACGATATCTGTTCCATAGTCTAGCTGTCAATGAGAGAAAGCTTTGTTATGATTGCCTGATGTTTATGGATGTATACATAAACATACGCCTATACGTGTATGTATGAGTATATGTGCGTCCAATGAAAACAAATAAATAAAATAATATAGAATATAATAAATAAATTAAAAAAAAATTATAATATATTAATAATAATGTTATAATAAAATAATAAATAAATTATAATGAATTTTAATAAATTTTTATAAAATTATAATAAATGCTATACTACTATAGCAGAAAAGTATTGAGTATAATCGTCTTTGTTATAAAGAAATATCAAATCCTATACCGATATTCTTTGCCAATTGTTTGCATGCGGCAGAATTAAATTCACATAAGCCATAAGTTAAGTTAAATTTATATACCTCAACTTTGGTTTTGAAATATTTTGAATAAAAATATTTTGAATAATTTATTTTTAAAGTATATTTCTTGTATTATCACACGCATTATTAGATCGTAAATTAATTATATTGTAAATTAATCTTCAATAGTGTGTTCTTTGTGTGAAACTTGGTGAAACACGTAGCATTGAACGGACTTTTCAATCGTTAATTAATTTAATTAATTAATAAAAGCAACTTAAAAAAGAAACACAGAAATGGTAAGATTTATATCTATAATAATTTCATTCTGCAATTATTTTTTAATTACTTGATATCAATTTTTGACATTTTATAATTAAATAATAAATCATTTAGTAAACATTCAAGTATAAACAATCTATTAAAAATAATTAGATAAATTATTAATTAAATCCTTAAGAGATCATAATTATCATAAATACATTTAACAATGTTATTGATAATACTTAAAAAATATTGTGAATACTTGATAAATGGATTTGAAGTTTCCAACGTTGAAGTCCAACAAAATTTTTTAAAAACCGTTTTCATTTAAAATTAATATTTATATTTTTTTAGTCTTAATGTTTTATATCATAACCAAATATTCTGATACGGATTCAAATATTATTTGTACATTTTTAGCAGCTTTATTTAAATGTGAAAAATTATTTCGTTGTACTTCAATGTTGCAAACTTTAGACCCATCTTGATGATTGGTTATAGGAAATTAGTTAGTGAATAGTTAGCGATAAAAATATTTCAATTGATGTGTATTCACAAATTTGAAACAAGGATGAACAATAGTTACTAATTTACTTTCTGAGAATATTTAAATATAAATTTATTCAAGATTTGTGATCTTAAAAAGAATTAATTAATAATAAAAATAAAAAAATGTTATCAAAAATTGATATCAAGAATTAAAAAATAAATTAATAAAATAGTTCACATAATGTGAACTATTAGGTTGCTGTAGATGAAATGGCCGATTTAGTAATAAATTTTTAAACAGCTGTAACTTTTTAGAAAGACAATTTATTCAATCAAAATAGGTATCAATAGATGCAACACACTTTTCCCAACGAGATACAAGTACATTTATTTCAGTTTTGTAGAAGTCTGAGTTTCTGGTTCAAAGAAACTCCTCGAAGGCATTTTTGACGGCAGCTTCATTATTAAATCTTTTTCCTGTCAAAAAGTGATCCAAATGTTTAAAGAAATGGTAATCTGTTGGTGAGAGGTCTGGTGAATATGGAGGGTGAGGAAGAGTCTTATAGCACAACTCGTTTAATTTTTGGACCGTTGTTCTCGATACATGAGGTCGTGCGTTATCATGAAGCAGTATCACTCCATCCCTGTTGACAAGCCTAGGTCGTTGGACTATCAATTTCTGATGCATTTCACCCAGTTGAGCACAGTATTTTTCAGCATTGATGGTTTCGCCAGGTTGCAGGAACGAATAGTGGATAACTCCAGCTACAGACCACCAAATAGTTACCATTATTTTCTTTGGATGAAGGCTTGATTTCGGCATGCGTCTTGGCGCTTCATCGCATCTAGCCATTGGGCTGATCGGCGACGATTATCGTATAAAATCCACTTTTTCATCGCAGGCCACAATTCGGTACAAGAACGGTTCCTTTTTGTTGCGGGAGAGAAGAGAACTTGCAATCTCCATTCGACACGTCATGTTTTGCTCTGTAAGATCATGCGGAATCCATTTGTGAAGCTTTTTCACTTTTTTAAGTTGTTGCAAGTGGCGGCAAACTGTCGAATTGTGAACGCCTAATTTCTCGGCAAGATCCCTTATGGTTTAGGGGATCAGACTCCACTAATGTACGCAGCTCGTCGTTATCGATCGATGGTCCTGGGTGTCCACGTGGCTCATTTCCAAGGTCCATATCTCCGGATCGAAATTTTTCGAACCACCGCCGAGTGGTTCGTTCGCTAACTGTATCAGGCCCAAATGCGCCGTTGATATTCCTCGTTGCTTCCGTTGCGATGTGCTCTAATTTAAATTTGTATAGTAAAAGTAGCCGATTTTGATTCACTTTCATGTTCACTTTCTCTTTTTGTTTTTACGATCACTATAAAGTGCAAAACAGAAATGACTCCATAAACCAAGGTAGCAGTAGTTATGCTTCAATATGTCATATCATTTGCGCCGCCTTGTGCCAACATGATACACTAAAATTGCAGCCAACTTTATGTCATTGCTAAATCGGCCATTTCATATACAGCAACCTAATACTTAAATATACATATATCAAATATTATTTAAAATATCTTATGAATTTATTTTTTAATTCTTGATATCAATTTTTGATAGAAAACTTTTCCCTTGATAACTTGATATCAATATAAATAATCATCATTATATTGATATCTTGATATCAATATAAATAATCATCATTATATTAATATCTTGATATCAATATAAATAATCATCATTATATTGATATCTTGATATCAATATAAATTAATCCTTTTTACGATCAAAAATCTTGAATAAATTTATATTTAAATATTTTCAGAAACTAGATTAGTAAGTTTTATTCATCCTCGTTTATTACTGTATCGTCCTCCATTTTTTACTGTAATTTTATCTTTTAAACTATTTATTTTTTGACAAATCTTGAATAAATTAATATCTAAGTATTTTCAGAGTGTAAATTAATCTCATTTATTTATCCTTGTTTCGAATTTCTGAATGATAATATCTTAGCACATTATATTCCTTGACGAATTTTGAATTAATTTATATTTAAATATTTTCAGAAAGTAAATTACTAACTTTTGTTCATCCACATTTCAAATATCCGAATAAATAGACATTTATTTAAATATTTTCAGTAGTAACCATTCATGAACTGCTTTCCTATAAGCAATTGTCATGTATTCACAAGATTTTATTGCAATTGACTGTTTTATCGCTGTAAATTATTTACTGTAATTTTATCTTTTAAACTTTATTATCTTCTGGCAAATCTTGAATAAATAAATTGTATCTTACTTAACTTTTTTCTTTCAAAATTTTGTTTTACTTGATAAATCGAATAAATTTCCATTTCGTTTTCACTTTTATTTCTTGATAATCACCCTTTTGATTACTAAAAGTTTATCAACTACTTTCTTATTTTATCACAATTAATTTATTTTTTAATCACTTTAAATTTTTCACTGTATTGTTTTCTTTAAATTGTCTATCGATGAATCTTGAATTGATATATTTCCATTTTAATATTTTTAGTAAAATTAATAAGTTTTTCTTCATTCTTGTTTAAAATATTTTATTACAATATCTTCTAATATTTCATTTTTTACTCTTATAATTTTCTATTTCTCGATACATCTTTTGTTACGTCCAAATGATTATTTGTGACAGACAAGATCCTCGTTAAATTCGTAGAATCATTACTACGAATTTATTTTGCACGTAACCTCTTTTTAAGCCAAGATATTATTCTTATAGCTTGGAATAGGTTACCGTGCTTGTTTTAAATAACACCATTCGACCGATAATTTCCTGTCAGTCTTAAGGTAAGGGGTACATTTGTTTGGCGCTTAATTTTATTATTAACTGATTAAATATTATAATATATATATAGTAAAATAAATTAGCAGTATAAATTTGTAAATACTAATAATATATTCGGCCTGTATTATAGGCCGACTGCGCTTTATTTTTTTTTGTTAATAACTTAGATTTAGTGAACAACTAGAAAGGAAATAGTATACATATATTTCAATAAATTATTGTTATAGAATTGTAAAATGAAATAAAGTGTCCGGCCTGTATTACAGTCCTAGCTGCACTTTATTTTGTTAATAATGAAATGGGAAGGAAATTGCTTGTAAGAAAAATAATTAACAAGTTTTATAAATTAACTCACTATTATTGATGGTTTTTCTTTTAGCTGGTGTTATACAAGGATATGCCGGGTTTGATACGAAACTCGCTGGTTACTATAGTGGTGGCGGATTTCGGAACACCTTTTCATAGAAAAAAAATTGAACAAAGAAAAAATTTAAAAATTAAGTGTCGTGAATTTAGACTGGAGATTTGATCTGATCTGAGCTGGGGTATTGAATTGTGCGGCGCTTTTATATGTTCGACGAGCTTTTTGGCGGCGCGATCCAGTGACAGTGCCGGGGGGGGGGGGGCTTGCTGCATGGTGATGCATCTTATTATCAATTAAAAATTTTAATTATACCAGTAATGTTTTTATTATTTATTAAAGTTTTTATAATTTATACACATTAGTGAACGTATTTCAATGATAACATTGTTATATGAAGAATATATTTTTAATAAATTGTACTTAAGTAGATCGCTTATGTGTTTAACGTATTTATTTATCCAATATGAATACATTTATATTTATTTATATATTTATTTGTCGATACTAAGCCCTATAATTATTTTCATAAGTTTCTAATGATAGATAAATTGTACTTGAATATGAAAAACGTCAATCATATTGAAAAAAAAACTTAAAATAAAACTACATAATTATCGCGCTTAAATTGACAAATCTATTCTAAAAATTCCTAATGTATTCTTCTGAAAGATTCTGATTATTAATAATCTTTGTAATTTTTAAAATAATTACAAAATGTCAAAAGAAAATTACGTTTATATTGCATTGTGTCAAAAAAAATATGTAATCGACTATCTTAGAATAATTAAAAAACTATACGATTCTTTAGTCGAAATTTTACATAGTATAATATTGATGATAATAATTAATATTATAATAATAATAGTAATAATAATAATTATAAATAATAAGGATAAATCGAATGTTAGCTATTGCATAAAGAAAAGTTTCTAAGTGATATATCGTTTAATATTGAACATAGAAGTGCTTCATAGATATACTAATTCCATTATAAAAATTGTTCATATGTATGTAACACGAATGAAAATCCTCTAGTTGACTATTGGAAGTGACTAATTACAAAATACATATCCTAGATATATAGTAAAGGGAGGTTTTCCTTAGAATCGATAAGAAGAAATTAAAAATAATTAAATTAAATAAAAGGAAAGGAACATCGGCAACCTCGCTATTTTCGTGATCGGTAAGGTACAAAGAGAAAATTGTATATCAAAGACACGTTGTTTACATCTGGATAATATCTTATGTCATAGGTAGTCTGATTATATCGCTTTTCCTTCAAGTATGCGAGTTGTTTGTTTCTAGCGCGAAGAAAGAAGAGAGTAAATGAAAGCTTAAAACGGTCTCTGGAGCTAGTTATATATTTAGTGCGAGCTTGATAGTTTTAAATTGCCTTAGATGATTCCTTCCTCACCCACTGCCAGAGGTAATGAAATTCTATTTACCATAAAGGTATATAATACATTCTAATATTACGGTACGGACGTAACATAAGTATTTTCAAAAATACAAGAGATTTGAAAATAATAAAATATATACGAAGTGCAGAATTTTATTTTTTTTATATAATTCAATAAAATGTTTTGATATTCTTCTAATTTTTTTTTTTCACGTTTAGTTATCTAATGTTAAACTTTAAACAATAAACTTACTAAATATTTAGATCTTGATAGAAATAAAAACCTGAAAAAAAAAATCACAAAGTACCAATTCTATATAAAACTTAAAAAAAATTATTAGTATAAAATTTAATTAATTATTAAAATATACTTACCTAATTGTTTATTTTCCATACATAATTTTTTCAAAACAAAAATTTTACGAATTCATTGCAAATATAATAAGCTATTCTCGCATTGATTATAATAAATGTCTGTCTCTAGCAGACTTAATACCTTTTTTAAGCTATGTGAAAAATTTAACGTAAATTATTTCATCTGATTTTTCATGCATATGCATAAGATGGCGTTTAATTCATTAAAATTTTATATAATATTTAAAATGCGATTTTTTTTTTCGAAAGAAAATTTAGTTAATAAGTTATAACCATTTAACATTTTTATCTATCAATTTCTTTTCGTTTTAGAGTTCAAATTATTCCCCGCTTATGCTTTTTCCCAACTTCGGGTAAAATAACAATGTTTCTATATATCTATATATGGAATGTTCCAATGAATTCTTACAAGGGAACCACCCCAACCCAACCCCACCGATTTTTGAAATTTTTGGATATGTTGTAATACTCAAAAAAATTTTCGACACGTGATTATTTTTTCGGCTGACATCCACTTTTAAAGGGTGAAATCCACCCCTGAAAACCACCACGAAAAATCGTTTTTTTAATATATCTCTGCATCTAATAAATATTTTTTAATAAAATCAACGCCAAAATATTTCTTATAAGTAGGCGCTTCTACTGATATAACTTTAACACCAAGGGGTTGCAACCTCTTTTTCTATAGGGGTCAAAGTTCTATTTCTTTTGCTATTTTGCAATTCAAAATCTGTTGAATAAGGTCGAGCGGGTTAAAAACTGCATTTATAATGAGAAAATAAGAAATTAAAATTGACGTATGTCGGGGTTTTTTAAGAAAAAATTTGTTGGGGGTGTGTTACCCCTAAAAACCACCTCTACCAATTCACAAGCAGGCTAACCCACCTAAACCTGGCCACAGTATGTCTATTAATTATTTGTTCTGTTATATGTACCGTATGACAAGCGAAATATATTAGATAACCAAGCTACCCCTAACCTCTTACCCCTAACCTCAAAAACCTACAAAACCACCCCTATCAAACCACAAGCAGGTAAACCCACATAACCCTGGCCACAGCATGTTTATCTATTATTTTTTTAACTATATATATCCTACATCACAAGCGAGCTATGTCCGCAGAAATCCGACCTTTAACCCCTAACCCGCCCAACCCCGAAAAACTTCCCCTACCAAAACACAAGTAGGCTAACCAAACTAATCTCTGCCACAGCATCTTTATCAATTATTTATTCTGTTATTAAATATATCCCATATCACAAGCAAACTATATTAGCTAACCAAGCTACTCCTAACCCCTAACCGTTCAAAATCCAAAAAACAACCCCTATCAAACCACAAGCAAGCTAATCCATCTTAACCTGCCACAGCGTGTTTTTTTATAATTTTTTTTTTTTTAAATAAATATATCCTACATAATAAGCAATTTATGATAGCAAACCATTGTACCCTTAACTCAATGAATCCCTCAAGAACACTCTTATTAACCCACGAGCTGTCTATCGCCCTCAACCCTGACCACAGCGGCGTTTATCGCTCATTTCTTCTTGAAATAATTGTCAAATCGAAACCTGGGAAGAAAAAAGTCACGTCTAAAAATAAGTATCTAATGTAATACGTTGTCTTATTATTTTCAAATTAACTTTATTAAAAGTTATTCTTATAAAAGACTATATTTTTGACTTAACACATCGTTCAATAAGTCCCAAGGCTAAAAACGAAAACAACATTTTTTTTCAAAAATCATTTTTATTCATCAATATAATCTCCTTTTAGAGTGATACAATCTTTCCAACGCCTTTCCAACATTTCTATACCATGTTCATAGAAGGATTTATCCTTTGCTTCAAAATAGGCTTCAGTTTCGGCAATGAACTCCTCATTCGAGCCAAATTTTTTTCCCTGGAGCATTTTTTTGAGATCAGCAAAGAGCTAGTAGTCGCTGGGGGCTAAATCTGGCGAATACGGGAGATGAGGAAGCAATTCAAAGCCCAATTCGTTCAATTTTGCCATTGTTTTCATGGACTTGTGGCATGGTGCATTGTCTTGGTGAAAAAGGATTTTTTTCTTCTTCATGTGCGGTCGTTTTGCTGCGATCTCCTCCTTCAAACGTACCAACAAGTCAATATAATAATCACTGTTGATCGATTTACCTTTTTCCAGGTAGTCAATGAAAATCACGCCATGTGTATCCCAAAAAACAGACGCCATGACTTTGCCAGAAGACTGCTGCGTTTTTGGACGCTTTGGGCGGCTTTCGCCAGCCATGCGCCACTCAGATGATTGCCGATTCGACTCCGGAGTGAAATGATGTATCCATGTTCCATCCATGGTCACGTATCGACGCAGGAAATCCTTTTTATTGCGAGTAAATAGCGATAAAGAGCTCTCTGAATCGTTGACTCGTTGCTGTTTTTGTTCCACTGAAAGCAATCGCGGCACCTACTTGAAAAAAACCTTTTTCATGCTCAATTTTTCATGAAGGATTGTGAATACGCTTCCAAATGATATCTGTGTCATTTCTGCAATCCCACGGACCTTTACTTTGCGATTTTTCATTACAATTTTTAACACTTTACTCACATTTTCCTGTGTAACGGCTTCCAGAGGCCTACCCGAACGTTCCGCATCGTTTGTGTCCGTACGACCACGTTTAAACTCAGCATACCAACGATAAATCGTTGGTTTGGATGGAGCGAAGTCCGGATAATGTTTAAGCCATTTCTGGGCTTCTACGGTGTTTTTACCCATTAAAAAACAATGTTTGATCAACACGCGAAACACGCTTTTTTCCATTTTTCAAACAAATTATAAAGTGACTTTACTCTTACCTCGATAACTCTATTGTCTGTGATCCGATCAACGTGAAATTTTTACACGTTCCATGTAAAGGTTCGCACTATATGAAAACGTGGCCAGTTTGGTACTACTAGCACCATCTCTGGGCTAGTCTCGGGACTTATTGACCGATGTGTTATACGTAAATTAAAATGTATTATTTGACATAGTTTTTACAGTAATGATAATCTTCAAAAAAGTGCTTGAAACATAATGACTTCTTACACCACCCACATCGGATTATTGCAACATTCTTACATCCTTCTACTTCGCAGTTGACATTACAAGATTCTCTAAAACTAAAATCAACAGGATTATCAGTTTTATCTAGTTTTTGAGTAATATAGCCGCTTTTATACCAGGAATATTTAAAAATATCCGTATATCTCGGTAAAGAAAACTGGTTACGTACCAGCGATTGTAATGTTATAATGTTATTTCTTACATGTAAATTCAAGTCATAATCCATCAACATTACTTAATCTGAAAATTGCCTCACGAAATTGAAGACTCTTCGTTTAATTTACAATAATAGCAAATGATAAATTATGGTGCCACTTCGGAAAATATGTTTGAAATTTAAAAAATTGAGCCTGCTTCAGGATTGTTAGGGGTACCCACACAGCATGAATTAATTCTGAATTAATTCTGAATTGATTCATGATATAACAACATTATTTCAGAATTAATTCTGTATTAATGCTATGTCCACTTTTTGATTCCTTCAGAATTAATTCATAAAATACATATAAAATAATTTCAAAATTATTGAGGAATCATTTCATAAAATAATTCTGTAATAACATTCGAGTTTTATATATATATATTGTGACAGGTGGCTTATAAAGGTTAAGCCACCTGCCATAGGCGATAGAGATAGAGTTCGTGGCGCGACTATACGCGGCGCCATCGATCAAGCGATCGAGGGCTTGACGCGGGAAAAGGCGCAAGAATCCGCGGCATACCGAAACGCGGAGCTATCGATCAAGAATCGATAGCGCTACGCGGGAAAACTGATAGGCGAGAGGGGAAAGAGGAGCCCTCCCCTCAAGCCTTTTTCTCGTCCGAGCCGTTTTGCTAGCCGCACGTGTCGTGATTTGTTCCGAGTTTTTTGTTAGAAGAGATAAGCGATTCTCCGCAGAGTTTCCGCAGCAGCTATAGAGAGGAGGATCTCAGCTGCAGCACAAAGTAAGTGGCCACTTTATCAGTATAGATTAGTCCGCAAATAAATCCTATTTAGTCTTTTTCCTGACGCGTGTGCGATCGCGTCTGGCATAGATATAGATTTAGGAGAGTTACGCGCGAGACCGCGTAACTCAAAACCGATTACGCCGTGCGAGTGCGAGTGAGAGGATCGATCTCTCTTTCGCACTATCATAGAATAGGCATACGAGTAAGAGAAAGCCACTCTCACTCGTACAACCTACGAGCACGTAGTTGAGCGAGAGGAACGAGCTCTCTCGCTCAACTATAGACTGCAGCGTCGAGTGAGAGAGAGAGACGCTCTCACTCGAGCAGTCATAGACAACGGCGGTATAGAGGGAGAACTGCTCTCTCGATATCCGTCAGCCATAAATTACACGGGTGAGTGTAGCCGCGTGAAGCGAAAAGAGTGCGCACCTCGATAATGAGTATTGCGCGTGAGGCAATACTAATTGCTCCTCGCGTAAACTGACCTCTCCGCAATAATTTATTACCTTTGTATCAATTTGGTGTTCTATTCATTAAATAAGCATTTAGAACAGAGCCAGTGCCTTTCTTATTTTTAATTCCCAACAGCTTCCTTATCCCGAATACCGCCGCCTCCACGGGTGTGCCAATCTAGCATTGGCACACAAACTGAGTAGCCAAGCCCGGTGGGAGCAACACCGGTAGCGGGCCTCAGGCAAGGCCCCACACACACAAGAAAGAGATAAAGCAGGACCAGAGGAAGGTCCTGCGTTGCTAACGGTTGTAAACAAATTACCGCGTTACAATATATACACAGTATGTCGGAAAAGTTCCCGAACTTTTGAAATAAAAAATCGTTAAGTACATCTAAGGAAATTTATTCCAGTTAACTTTCAACATAGTCCCATTCCCTAAATATACACTCATTTGAGCGCTCCATGAGTAATTCGAAGGCTCTCTGGTACTCCTCTGAAGTTATCGCTGTGAGATGCTCGGTGCAAGCCGCTTGAATGCTCGGTACATCTTCAAAAAATCGTCCTTCCAAGGCCATTTTTAGCTTGGGAAATGGGAAAAAGTCGGCTGGAGCCAGATCTGGAGAGTATGGGGCGTAATTGATGCGTGGGATCTGATTTTCGGCGAGATAACGCTTCACAATATTTAAAGAATGAGCAGGCGCATTGTCATCCAGCAAACTCCACGATCCCGGTTCCTTGTACTCGGGCCTGATGCGATTAATCTGGCGCTTCAGACGTTTTAACACCTTTACGTAATACGCAGCATTCACGGTGGTGTTTGGGGGCACAAATTCTTTGTGTATCAGGCCTTTGGAGTCAAAGTAAGCGATGAGATCGTCTTTACCCGTGATTTTTATTGGCGCACTTTTTGAGGCCTCGCACGGCCCGGACTGAACTAAGCGGATGACTGGCGCTTCGTGGAAGGATCGTATTGAAAGCACCAAGTCTCGTCTCTAGTCACAATTAAGGTTAGAAAGCCTGGAGTGGTGTTGCAAGTCTCGATAAAATTTTGACAACATTGGATGCGAGTTTCTTTCTGCTTTGGTGTGAGAAAGTGCGGAACAAATCGAGAGCAGACCTTCGTGCGGTTCATTTTTTCTTTCAAAATCAACGCGACGCTATCCTTGCTCATGTTCAGTTCGTCTGCCAACATTCTGAGAGACATGTGGCAATCCTGCTTCAGTAGCACGCGCACGCGAGCCTCGTTTTCGTCGGTAACAGCTATTGACGGCCGGCCGCTTCTCTTGTCATCTTCTAACGACTGTCTACCCTTCTTGAACCGACTGAACCACGTGTAAACAGTTGTACGCGACACTACACCTTCACCGTAAGCCGAATTGATCATTTTTTTCGTTACCGCAAAAGTTTTTTTAAGTTTATAGCAGAACTCATCCATCGTAGAGCTTGCACCGGGATACTAAACACACGTTCACTCAAACACGTCTATCTCGGCAACTAATGAACGGATACTGGTGAAAAAATTCTCAGACACTCCAGAGGGATGTAGCAACATAGTACCGGTGTCGTCCAAGAGGTGGCGCCACTTGTACAAGTGCTACAAAATAAGTTCGGGAACTTTTCCGACATACTGTGTATATATATATATATTCGAAATAATTTATTATTTGCTATTATTGTAAATTAAAAGAAGAATCTTCAATTCTTCGCCATTTAAAAAACGGAATAAGTGTTATATATTAAAATTTCAATGTATTAATTTTATATTTATTGTAATTTTGTGTAATAATATTATGTATTGTTCTGTTATTTTTCGTTTAAAGAATAATTTATAACAAAGTTTGATTAGATTACTACTATCATAATTGCTTTTTTAAGAAAGTTATAATGCTTACAAAGCATACGTTATCTGCATTTTTATATAATCCATGTTTTGAGGAAGATAATTTCTTGTGTAAACATCATTGAGGAAAACATCCGGCTTGCATTTGATAAATAATAACAGCTTAACTCAAGTGAATTATTTATTGTGCTAAATGTATAAACACATTTACTTGTATTTTTATATGAAATTTTTTTAGCACAAGAATATTATAAATAAAAATAAAAAGAAAATTTTTTGAATACTGCGTAAGTATTTATGTCACTTTTCACGTATAATTTTAATCACATGTTTTGATTTGTAAAACAAAATATGTCTTAGATTAGGTTTTTTTTTTTAATACTTTACAAGTGCGAATAAAATATTTATTTAGTGCTTTTATTTTAGATTTAATTATGAAGGTTAATTCTTTAATCGTATTGAATTTATTATTCGCATATTTTCAAAACTTACAAATACCAAGCAGTGAGATTAATTTCAAAGAAATTGAATTATCAGAAAAGTTGAAACAAATATTAATAGATGCAGCACACGAGTTCAATGATGTAGACATGATTGCTAAAGAAACATTGGATTTCCATGAAGAATATAAAGATAGTGATGCTCAAATAGTCAAAGATGAAATACAACATCACTTTCCTGATCCAGAATTTGCACCAACGAATCATTATACAAATGATGCTGAAGATAAAAATAATGAATATAAAAATAATGCCGTAGAATATTGGAGAAGCAGAAAAAAGGGAAAAAATTTAAAATTAGAAACTGAAGTAATAGATTTAAAAAAGTTTCATCAATGAGTCAACTTAAACGTTGGGCGAAACGATAAATAAAGGTGGTACTTATCAAAAAAAATTGCCCGAATCTGCCAGTATACATTAGACAATTTCAAAGCGGCTATTGAAGCTGGTTAGATAGTGCATGACAAGAATATAGGTAAATGGGCGTTACAAGCACAAAAAGAACTTGGCTCAGAAGATGTACACAGTGTGTCCCATGGAAAACAGAACTTTTTCAAAACATTGATTTATATTGGCGCCACCTGTTAGTGGATGTTAGCAATGGAAAGGTCCATTCTTAACTGACAACCTGTCATAATTGTATGACATTTGGTTCAATGGAAACCAAAATATCGCGCTCAAAGTGACAGTGTATTTGTGGCATCGGTCGAAAAATGAACTTCGAACAAAGAGCAAATATTACGTTCTGTTTTAAACTCGGTAAATCCTTTACTGAGACGCATAATTTGCTGAAACAAGTTTATGGCGATAATTGTCTATCCCGCACCAGAGTGTATGAGTGGTATAAGCAGTTCCAGGAAGGTCGTGAAGACATTCAGGACGACGAACACCCAGGTCCTTCGAATACCGTGGTTACTCAAAGTAACATTGAAAAAGTGCGTGAATTTATGAAAAATGAGCCAAAATCTTTATTGCGATACATGGAAATGGAATTGAATATGTCCTAAAATTCAATTCATCGCATTTTAACCGATCATTTGAATCTACGGAAGGTGTATGCACGCTTTGTTCCACACAAATTGACCGACTACGAAAAATTGCTCCGAATTCAACATTGTAAGGATTTGATTAAAGAGTCAAAAAAGGACCCAAACTTGAAATATTCAATTGTGACTGGTGACGAGACATGGTGTTTTCAATATGATCCGGAAACCAAGCATCAAAATGCTGAATGGAAGCACCCAACCGAGCCTAATCCAAAAAAAGTCGTCTTGAAAAGTCAAAAGTGAAGACAATGTTGATGTGTTTCTACGATTCGGAGGGTATTATTCATCGTGAATTTGTTCCACCTGGTCAAACGATTACTGCTGCGTTTTATCTTGGTGTTATGAAGCATTTGTTTAGCCGTATTCGTCGTGGGCGGCCACAATACCGTGAAAAAGGGAGCTAGCGTTTGTTGCATGATAATGCCCCGTCTCATCGATCGAACTTGATCACGGATTTTTTGATCAAAAATTCCATTTTAACCATCAACCATTCACCGTACTCGCCGGATTTGGCTCCGTGCGACTTCTAATTGTTCTCCAAATCGCACTTGCCTATGAAAGGAAAACGTTATGCCGACGTAGAGGCCATCGAAAGAGCGACAACCGACATACTAAAGTCGATGGATAAAAATGATTTCAAAAACTCATTCGATATGTTAATTGATCGTTCAAAACCATGTATTGATGCGGAAGGAGACTATTTTAAATAAAATAAATGAGATTTGCCGAAATATTGAGTTTTTGTCTTTATTTTAAAAATGTTCTTTTCTCCATGGGACACACTGTGCAAGATTCAAGGCTTCTGCGAATTGGGTATTAAAGTTTAAAGAAGCTCATAGAATTGTGTCCAGAAAAATAAATAAATTTATTACTAAAAAAACATTAGAAGGTGCTTCAGAGCTTCAAGCTAGTGCTGAAGCTTTTGTTGCTGACGTAAAATCGTGTATACCAGGAATCAGAATAGCAAATATTTATAATTCAGATAAGAGTGGTTTCCAATTAGAAATGCATTCAGGAAGGACATTAGCGATAGAAGGAGAAAAACAAGTGCAATGTTTGGTACAGTCAGTTTCATCGACAACGCACAGTTACACCATTCAAGCAACTATATCAGCTACAGAGAAACTTCTATCACCACTTTTTCTAGTATTAAAAGAAGAAACTGGTAAATTCGGTCCTATAGTACAATCAACTTTGATAAAACGAAATAATGTGCATGAGGAAGCATCAAAATCTGGAAAATTAACTACAGGTAACATTATATTTATGTATAATTATGCAATAATATAAAAAAGTATTCTATAGCAACATTTTATTTATTTCAGAGCACTTCAAAATTTGGTTAAAAGAAGTATTTTATCCAAATGTTGGTTCTCACTCTATTCTTTTACTTGATTCTTGGAGTGGACCTTGTGATAGAGTTATAGAGGAAACGATGCCAACGAATAAAATTGTTAACATTAAAAAAATTCCCGCTAAAACGGCAGGGAAGATCAAACCTCTTGACGCATATGGTTTTAGGGTTTAGAAAAATTTTGTGAGGCAATTTTCAGATCAAGTAATGCTGATGGATTATGACTTAAATTTGCATGTAAGAAATAACATTATAACATTACAATCGCTGGTACATAACCAGTTTTCTTCACCGAGATATACGGATATTTTTAAATATTCCTGGTATAAAAGCGGCTATATTACTCAAAAACCAGATAAAACTGATGATCCTGTTGATTTTAGTTTTGGAGAATCTTGTGATGTCAACTGCCAAGTAGAAGGATGTGAGAATGTTGCAATAATACGATGTGGTTAGTGTAAAAAGTAAGTATGTTTCAAGCACTTCCTTGAAGATTATCATTGCTGTGAAAATAATAGATAAACATGCTGTGGCCAGGGTTACGTGGGTTTACCTGCTTGTGGTTTGATAGGGGTGGTTTTTTGGGGTTGGGCGGGTTAGTGGTCAAGGGCCGGATTTCTGCGGACATAGTTTGCTTGTGATGTAGGATATATTCAGTTAAAAAAATAATAGATAAACATGCTGTGGCCAGGGTTACGTGGGTTCACCTGCTTGTGGTTTGATAGGGGTTGTTTTTTGTGTTTTTGAGGTTAGGGGTTAGAGGTTAGGGGTAGCTTGGTTATCTAATATATTTCGCTTGTCATATGGTACATATAACAAAACAAATAATTAATAGACACACTGTGGCTAGGGTTAGGTGGGTTAGCCTGTTTGTGATTGGGTGGAGGTGGTTTTTAGGGGTAACACACCCCCAACAAATTTTTTCTTAAAAAACCCCGAAATACGTCAATTTTAATTTCTTATTTTCTCATTATAAATGTATTTTGTAACCCACTCGACCTTATTTAACAGATTTTGAATCGCAAGATAGCAAAAAAAAATAGAACTTTGACCCCTATAGACAAAGGGGTTGCATCCCCTTAGTGTTAGAGTTATATCAGTGAAAGCGCCTACTTATAAGAAATATTTTGGCGTTGATTTTATTCAAAAATATTGATTAGATGCAGAGATATATTAAAAAAACGATTTTTCGAGGTGGTTTTTAGGGGTGGATTTCACCCTTTAAAAGTGGATGTCAGCCGATAAAAAAAAATACGTGTCGAAAATTTTTTTGAGTATTACAACATATCCAAAAATTATTAAAATCGGTTGTGTCGGGTTGGGGTGGTTCCCTTGTTAGTATGTTTCGGAGTCAAGTTTTATTTTTTTTTTGAAAATTTGTCAACTTTTAGTTTATATCAAAATAAGATATCATGCCTAGTATCATGCTAAATATTAATTTTTAAAAGTTATCCGTTTAAAAAAAAAAGAAGTAAAATTTTTAAACTGTTATATCTCAAATACTAATTATCGGAATGACGCAAAGTTTTTTTTCAATTACGCCAATAATATTGAACTTATAATATGTATATAATTTAATACAAATCTTTTTTATAAAAAAAGTTACAAAAATTAAGCGCATACGTAGATCATAAGGCTAAGTGCGGCGCGGCGCGGTGGGAAGCACCGAGCGTCGGCTTCAAATGGCTCTAATTTTTTTTTTTTATGAATTGTCGGAAACTTTTTTACCAAATCAAAGAAAAAAGATGAAGCTTTAATTTGACATTAAAAAATTAATAATCGTATGTGCCCCTTGATTAAAACATTTAATTTGTTTATAAAAAATAGTTGTAACTTTTTTTAACAAAAAAATTTTATATTAATTTATATACATTTAATAAGTTCAATATTATTGGCGTAATTGAAAAAAAAAAACTTTTTGTCATTCCGATAATTAGTATTTGCGATATAACAGTTTAAAAATTTTACTCCTTTTTTTAAACATGAATAACTTTTTTAAAAATTAATATTTGGCATGATACTTGGCATGATATCTTATTTTGATATAAACTAAAAGTTGACAAATTTTCAAAAAAAAAATAAAACTCGACTCCGAAACATACTAAGAATTCATTGGAACGTTCTATATATGTATGAAAAGAATATAGTCTGTTAGAGAGACATTTATTATAGTGCCATATCTCTTTTGCCAAACGTCCGTTAGATACTTATTTGTACGTATAGATGAGCTAATATTTATAAGGTTATTGGATTCAATACTTTAAATTATAATTAGAAATATTTTTATCTTCAATAAAGGTGCAATAGATTTATTTACTTCTGTTTATTTGATATAAGTACATTCAGATAGTATCATTTAAAATTTATACCGCTAGGTGTGTTTACAGGTTATGTTTATAGGAGTATACCTTTTTTCTCCATAATATAATTGTTTGTATTTGTTTATTAGTATTTATCTGAATCTGATAAGAGATTTAAAAAGTATTAAAACTTTGTGTTTTTATTTGTCCGTTAGATTGCTTATATCGTACAATCTTACGGACGTTTAGCCAGAGCCTTATTATAATTAATGCGAGAATAGCTTATTATATTTGCAATGAATTCGTAAAATTTTTGTTTTGAAAAAATTATAAATGGAAAATAAACAATTAGATAAGTATATTTTTATAATTAATTAAATTTTATACTAATAATTTTTTTTAAGTTTTATATAGAATTGGTACCTTGTGATTTTTTTTTTCAGGTTATTATTTCTATCAAGATTTAAATATTTAGTAAGTTTAATATTTAAAGTTTAACATTAGATAACTAAACATTAAAAAAAAAATTAGAAGAATATGAAAACATTTTATTAAATAATATAAAAAAAATAAAATTCTGCAGTTCGTATATATTTTATTATTTTCAAATCTCTTGTATTTTTAAAAATACTTAAAAGATGTATCGAGAAATAGAAAATTATAAGAGTAAAGAATGAAATATTAGAAAATATTATGATAAAATATTTTAAACAAGAATGAAGAAAAACTGATTAATTTTACTAAAAATATTAAAATGGAAATATATCAATTCAAGATTCATCGATAGACAATTTTAAGAAAACAATAGAGTGAAAAATTTAAAGTGATTAAAAAATAAATTAATTGTGATGAAATAAGAAAGTAGTTGATAAACTTTTAGTAATCAAAAGGGTGATTATCAAGAAATAAAAGTGATAACGAAATGGAAATTTATTCGATTTATCAAGTAAAACAAAATTTTGAAAGAAAAAAGTTAAGTAAGATACAATTTATTTATTCAAGATTTGCCAGAAGAAAATAAAGTTTAAAAGATAAAATTACAGTAAATAATTTACAGCCATAAAACAGTCAATTGCAATAAAATCTTGTGAATACATGATAATTGCTTATAGGAAAGCAGTTCATGAACGGTTACTTATGAAAATATTTAAATAAATGTGTATTTATTCAGATATTTAAATCTAAAATGAATAAACGTTACTAACCCTGATAAAAATGATTAAATTATACCATTTTTTTAGATAAACAGATTAACAAGGCTTTTTATATTAATAATATTATTTAAATATTCCATCTATCGATGTCCTCGAAACTGGTCAACATTCATCTTTTGGTAAGGCATATTATTTGTATGTTTTTGATATTAATTTACTAAAAAATATTTAAAATGAAAAATAATTTCTGCGCCAGGTGCTGTTCAAAATATAATAAACCCTGGTACTTTAAAACCTTTCACGAAGTCTTAAGAATTATTCAAATGTAAGATTGTACTGTGAAGTGATTCGAGCACGCATGGTGTGTTTAACAGGATGTAAGTAATACATTTTAAGAACCGCAATAAGCAGGTTATATAGTTCAAAAATTACCACCAATTATGGAAGGAGCTTCATGCAGGTATACTAAATATTATTTATTAAAAATTTTATTTTGATTCAAATTTAGTAAATTTTATTTAATTACATAAAATTAACTATTTTAGGATTGAATGAATGTTTTGAATATTTACGAGATGTAATCGATGTCTCCGAATTATTTCTACGATATACATCACTTTTAAACAAAATGGATTTTATGTACACCTGGAACAATGTTGAGCAAAACAAATCAGCAGAGGAAGGTATGATTTTTATTAGAAACTAATATTATACGATTTGAAAATAGAAATTAAAGATAAATAAGGTTGGTTTAGGCACGGTTTATTGACACCTTTTTATAAATTTGATTCAATCCATGCACGTTCCTCAATTCGCATAGTTATCATTCCAGCAGAACCATATTGAGTTGGATTTTTAATTTTATAAGATTTTTAAGTTTAATATCGTAATCATGTAGATTAGAATATTTATGTAAAAAGAAAAAAACTTTTGTTAAAAATGTTATTTTATATAAATAGTTAATAAATATATTCAAGAAATTTATATTTTTTAATAAATAATAATTGTTTAAGAATTAATCTTGTTTTTAAATATGAATCCATTTACTATTTTTTTTAATTTTATAATTTATATTTATGTTTACATTATGTTGTCTGTCACTTTTTGACACTACATGTACATGTACGCGTGTGTGTACAAAATGCGCATGCGTCAGCACACGATATCTGTAGTCTACGAATTGTCAGTATGGGTTTGAAATTGCATTTTATTGATATGCAACAAAATAAAATTAATTATTTCGTTAACTAAGTAAGAGTCTTCGTACGGGTTACAAGGCTGAAAAATTTTTTAAGCACCAAGAGTGAACCTCGCGTCATTAAAGCTTTTGGCTCATATTTTGTGGATGGATAGAGGCGCCTTAGTCGCTCGCTGCGCTCGCGACTGCGGCCCTACTATCCATCCACAACATATTTTGCCTCAATCTGTAATAACGTGAGGCTCGCCCAAGGTACATAAATAACTAATATATATATATATATATATATTTTCAGCCTACTAACCCGTACGGCGACTGTTACCTACGGAGCATCGTCAGCGTGTAAATGGTTTCCATACGCGCAAGAGCCTCCTCGATCGTATTAACATTTTTCTATACGTCCTCTTAGGCTGTATGTCATTCTATACGTCCTCCTAGGCTGTATACGTCCCAGGAGAAAAAGAAGTTAACAGCGCCACTGCTATGTATTTGTCGCTTCATATAGCCTAGCATGTGAGTCTTCATCGAAACTTATATTTTCGAAACGCGTAATAAGACTTATGTATGTTGAGCGAAGGAGAGAGAACGAGATAGCGATAAGAGCGCGCGCACCATTGCTCTCACGTGACCACCCTATCTCTGTCTCGCTCTCTCCTTCGCTCAGTATGTACATTCAAGCGACCACGGGGCTCTGCTTTTCTTTTGTTTTCTTTCAGTATAGTGTATCGTTGTGTCGGTAATATTCGTTCTTAATATGTGAGAAGAAGAATAAAAATGGACAATTTATTAAATAATGAAAATAAGACGAGTGATAGTGACAGTGATGAAGAATGCAAACTTGAATTAAATAAACTAATAGAAAAAGCAAAGTCTAATATAATCCCGCAAAATTAAAAAATTTAATAATAAGTGATTTTAAAGTGATAATTTTTTAGTTTATAATTTTGTTTGTGATTTAGATAAATGATTTAAAAGTTTTTTGTGTGAAGAAATTAAATTTAAAATATTTAAAAAAGTTACTGTTTTTTCATGTTAAATAAGAGACTAAAATTCATTGATTATACAAAAAATGTGTTAAACAAATATAGTATTGTTATGATAAAAATAACATAAGAAAGTATTTATATTAATTATAATAGTATTAATATTATTAATAAGCCTTCAAATCTTATAAAAAAAACTTTTGTTAAAAATGTTATTTTGTATAAATATTTAATAAATATACTCAAGAAATTTATATTTTTTAATAAATAATAATTGTTCAAGAATTAATTTTGTTTTTAAATATGAATCCATTTACTATTTTTTTTAATTTCATAATTTATATTTATATTTACATTATGCCGTCTATCACTTTTTGACACTACGTGTACATGTACGCGTGTGTGTACAAAATGCGCATGCGTTAGCAGACGATATCTGTAGTTTACGAACTGTCAGTATGGGTTCGAAATTGCATTTTATTGATATGCAATAAAATAAAATTAATTATTCTGTTAACTAAGTAAGAGTCTTCGTACGGGTTACAAGGCTGAAAAATTTTTTGAGCACCATGAGTGAACCTCGCGTCATTAAAGCTTTCGGCTCATATTTTGTGGATGGATAGAGGCGCCTTAGTCGCTCGCTGCGCTCGCGACTGCGGCCCTACTATCCATCCACAACATATTTTGCCTCAAGCTGTAATGACGCGAGGCTCGCCCATGGTACATAAATAACTAATATATACACACGGACATGGGCGCAAGCGCCTTAAATACAGCTGATTTACCATTTTATAACCTCACTTTTTTTTTTTTAATATTGAAGCTAAAATATTTTAATAATACCATTCATATTAGAATCTTAATATATCTGTATATTTAATGACTACAAAAATTTGCATGAAAAATGAGTCTTCTATGATAAATAAGGACTTTCTTTCATACTTTGTATATCTATATATATATGGTTTTCTCTTATTTCCTTATTATTTTATGTTCGTCAACTTCCTGTTTGTTCTGCTCCCTTGCATCACATCCGATATATATATATATATATATATATATATATATAATGTATGTACGTCAAGGCGAGTGAGCCTGCACGTAACGCGCGTGTCATGGTTACAACTTGTTTAGCTTTTGATAACCTCGTCGTTTCTCTTTTTCATAAATTCAGTAGTATTTATAGTATTAATATATGAAAGGGTATAATGTTAAATATTCTGCTATATTGTATATAAAATTGAATAATCTTTTAATAATAAAAATGGCATTAATTTTTAATTTAGCTTAGTTCTTTAAACTATTAATTTAGTGCTTGTTAAAATAAATGATGTAATTATTTTAAACTTCTTAATAACAGTATACCAGTAATAAGTGTTTATTGCAATCAAGATTTGTAATGTATTAATTTTGTGGTCATGATAATGTTTATGCGGTTATAATAATGTGGTTATAATAATAATGTGGTTCAATAATAATGTGCTAAAGAAGAAATTTCTGAAACTGGAATTTTAATTTATCAACGATTCTTAACCATTTCATTGAAGAATATAATCTTTAGAACAACTTTAAAAATTTGCATCATTATAAAGTTCATTAGGTAAGCATCATTTTAAATTTTATTATTAAATATATACTTTAAAGATTTAATTTTTCTAATTATTTTGTCAAATGTTCTCAAATAGATAAATAAATAGTATATAAAAATATATTTTTTTATAAAAATAATTAGAACTTTTTATAGTTAAGATTGATTACCTATTATTGAGTAATGCATGTGTTTTATTTTTTTTTATATTAATTTAAATATACAGCCTGTCCCACTATCTAGTGAAAATATTCATAACGCCTGATGCAGGGAGAAATTTTATGAATAAAAAACCTTGTTACATTGAAATCGGTGAATTAATTACTATTTAATTAACAATAGATTAACAGCCAATCAGATTTCTTCGCGATCAAGTAGGCGGGTCTTGAGAGAAAAAAACCAAAAAAAAAAAAAAAAAAATGGGCGGGGCTTTCAATTTTGAACTATATATCGATATGCGGCGATGTGTGCGTCGCACTGCTACGCTTGTTTCTCCCCACATGCGAATTTAATTCTGATCTTCTTTTTTCTTCTCATTCATCTTCTTATTTCTCTCATTCAGGCTATAGCACTGACGATTTGGGTTCTAATCTCCAGTTCCGTAATTTTTTTTTTTTTTTTTTAGCTCCTGTAAGTCTTTGTAAAATTCAAAAAATAATATTAAAGTTTTTCTAAATTAAGTTTTCATTCGTTTATAAGCATCTTTTAATATGTGTTCAAGAAAATTATGAATTAATTATTATAATTTTTGATTACAGTCAGTTGTTTGATAAATACAATAAAATTTTCATAAAGTAAGATATTAAAATAATAAAAATTTTGTTTTCACACGAGATTTTAACCTGTACTAGTATAACATTATTCGTTACACCAAAAAAAATGCCTTTAAAAAAAATATTTAAAAAGAAATTCATCGATGTTACAAATTGGAAAACGACCTTGAATCTATTATATATTCGAGTCTTTCACACTCAGTTACCTCACATTGCACTTTTATGCATTTAACGTAAAAATAATAAGACGCAGCATTTTTTTAATAATATTTGTTTTATGAATAAATGGACATTACAATAAAAGATTAAGTCAAGGGGAGGTTCTCATCAAGCACGACCAAAAAATCGAATTTTTTTTTTTGCTTAAGGGGGGAAATCACAGTAGCACACAAAAAAATAGGCATATTTTTGGGAATTAATTTTGGCTAAATAAAAGTATCAATCGAAAATCTGTAAAGTAGGTTTTATAGCAATACTGAAGAAGTACAAAATGTAATTTTTTCAATAAAAAATATTTAAAAATGGCGGCTGCGCAGCATATGCCCCAAGGCGCCTATTTTTGAAAGCGTGTCGATGGCCGAAAACGTAGACTCCTTAATTTTTGACCTGGAAGAAAAAACCAAAATTTTTTAGTTTTCATATAACAACAGCTAGCGAGCTACGTAGGATTTTTTTGATGTATTGATTTTTCACAAAATGGTGCATGTTTGAAAATAAAGTTAAATTTTTAACAAAAAAAACGCCATCAAATCTTCGATAAAAAAAACTAAGCCATATAAATTAAAAAATCCTACGTAGCTCCGTGGATAAAAAGATATTTTAAAGCTACTGTCAAAATTTCAAGTCGATCGTTAAAGATTTGCTCGAGTTATGTTTTCGGCGGGCTCAAAAAAAGTGGTTTCGAGAAAAACGCGTTTTTTCACAAAAGGCGCTCGGAGCATACCTGAGTGGCGTTACCGCAGAATGAAAAATTTGGGTACTCGGACACTTTTGCCGTGTTCCATCATTTGGTATATTATTTTTAAGACCCTAAAGCACCTTTTAGGCGAAAAAAATTTTTTTCGAAAAATTGATAATTTTACTGTGATTTCCCCCCTTAAAAAGTTGGCAAATGTCTCGTAGAATACGCTCGTGAAACCCGTTTTGCCGAATTCCATTTATTTTGAAAGTTATAGTTAAAAAACTGAAGTCGTCTTTTTACGTACTAAATCGCGTACTAAAACTTTAAACGCGTTTTTCTCGTAACCATGGTTTTTGAGACTGGCAGCAAGATATCTCAAAAACTATTATAGATATCAAAATGAATTATTTTAAAGGTAATTAAATTTGCTGGATCTTGACCTAAAATTATAATTTTACAATAATTATTTTTATTGTTATTGCACTTTTTAGAGCAAAGAAAAGTGCAAAAAAATATTTTTTTTTGCAAGCCCGCCATTTTGTTAATTTTCAACTTTTCTTCGTGATTTTAGTTCAAGATCCAGCAAATGTCTTCTAGTTTATAACAAGCTTTGATTTTTTGATTTCAGACGAATATTGGATGAGTTATCTTGCCGCCCGTGGAGGTGTCTTTTCTTTCGATGACTACTTTTCAATGCATACAACTAATAAACTATTCGGTATTTTTGTTAGAAAAAATTCGTAAAAGTAGTCAATAACATACTTAATAAGTACCAAAAAACTTGACTACTTTATTTATTTGCTTCCATGAGAAAAAAAATCGTGAAAATCATGTAATTTTTGGGTCGCTAGATGAGAACCTCCGCTTAAATCATATATAGGGTGGAAAAATCATGGTTAATTAATAATCTTAAACATCAATTATAGAAAAAATTTAAAAACTTTTAGATATATTGGCTTTCTTTGAAATACCTAAAAAAAACTTACAGAAGCTTAAAAAAAAAAAAAATCTGAACTGGGGATTAGAACCCAAACCGTCAGTGCTATAGTCTGAATGAGAGGAATAAGATGAATGAGAGGACATGAGACAATCAGGATTAAAATTCGCGGCGAAGTGGGGAGAAACAATAACATAGCAATGCGATGCACACATCGCCGCATATCGATATATCGTTCAAAATTGAAAGCCCCACCCATTTTTGTTTTTGTTTTTTGGTTTTTTTTCTCTCAAGGCCCACCTACTTGATCGTGAAGAAATCTGATTGGCTGTTAATCTATTGTTAATTAAATAGTAATTAATTCACCAAATTTAATGTAACAAGGTTTTTTATTAATAAAATTTCTCCCTGCATCAGGCGTTATGAATATTTTCACTAGATAGAGGGACAGGCTGTATATAAGTAGTAAATATTTGGCTTATAAAAAGTTTTTGTATAATATATCAATTATATTAGTAAAATTAATTTTTTATAATACATATTTTATTATGTAGCATGTTGCAGTTTTCTCAAACTGCAAAATCAAGTATTAAAATTGGAGCTTATTCTTTACGGTACAAAACAATTTTATTAGACGAACAAAAGATCCTACATCAATAGGCAAAGGCGGAGAAAGTGTTTATGGTATCGTTTTAGAAAAAAAAGCAGGGTGTATAAAGCTGAACAAATACCAACAATTCAACATGAAAAAGCTGGTTTGCTTTCAATGGTAAATTGTGACAATAATATGTTAGGATCACAATTTTTTATTTCTCTTAGATATGATCTTCAATCAGTTCATGGAAACTATGTATATTTGGAAAAGTTACTGAAGGACTTGAAATTATTTTAAAATTTAATTAGGCTATTTCCGATGCAGATCATAGACCTTATCAGTATATCATATACAGTTATCTTGGAAGATCCTTATGAAGATCCAGAAAGTCTTATATTACCAGGTAGAAGTCCAAAACCAACAAAAGAAGCAATAATGTTTGTTTATATTTCATGAGATTGTAATAAATTGAGTTTAATCTAACAAAATTTTATTGTATATTATGTAAAATTTCTTTTATTATTCACTAACAATAAATTTAAAAAAATTCAGTTATAAATATTTTGAATTAAAAAAATTCTAAAATTTCTTCTAAACTTTAATATTCTCTGTCTTCATTTTATATATTTTCAGATTTTATTAAAATTTAAAAAAAAAATTTTTTTTTAATAGACTAACAACTATCAATGTCGATGAGTGTTAAAACTTTTCTTTGCAATAAAATATATTTAAAATTCATAAATAAAATAAATATTTTTTCAAATTTTCAATGTTTTTAATATTTTTCCTACATTTAACTGTTTTTTTGAATATTGAATATTCGAAACTGCTAAGCTTACGCGCGCAGCATAAAGTTAAAATGAGCGGCAACGCCACCAAGGCATAACTTTGAAATTTAAAAATGGGCAAGATCTAAGTAGGCGTAGTTTAAAGAGCTCACTAAAAACAATAGTAAGTTTGTTTTTTTACGAAAATCGTCCCGCGATTAATAATTTTCACAATTATTCATATTTTATGAACATTATATGAACTTTCTACACTGACAAATCAAAGGTACCAAGAGGTTAACAACGCCCACAATATTATTCATGTTTTTATTTTACATTTAAAAATCAAAGAGACCTCGTCGAGTAGCAAATTGTAAGTATTTAATTATTATTATTAAATATAATTATCTGTTTATTCAAATAAATAATTTTTCATAATGCATAAAAACGTAATAATAAAATACAATTATATTAATAATTAGATGCTATAACAGGCCTCTTGATAATATTTTTTTTATTTAAACATTTTAATTAATTAACTTTTATACTTTATAATTAAATATATAATTAAAAATATATATATTTATTAAAATATATTGACTCAAAAATTTTAAATGATTTATACTAAATAAATGGAGTTAAATAAGCATAAAAACATTACATTTCATTTATACAAAAGTTTTTCATTCATCATATATTCATACAAAATTTTTGTTATTGTTATATATTGTAACGGGGTGGCAGTTTAAAGGTTAACTATCACTGAAGCAATTGGCCTCGGAGGATGCGCAATTCGCGAAAGGTACGAATATGCTCGTTGCACCCCCTTTTTGGTAGCTAAAGTTTCGGACGACTTTGCTCCTAGGTCCAGGCACGAGAAGCCGTCCTTTGGACCCAACCAACCCGTTGCAACGCCGCGCAATCGTCGTTGCACGGCTCGTGTGTCGTCCTCGCCTGGCTAGGTGATGTCTCAGAGAGGGCGGTATTCGGGAAGAAAGCTAAAAGCTCCTCGACGCAAAAATAATAAAAAATCAAGAAAGATGGAAAAAACAAAAGAAGAAACCAGATGAAATAAATAAAAAGATAAAAAAAATATTTAATTGATTTATCTGAATATAATGTAAAATTATAAGAATAAAAAAAGCCAACAATAATATGTAAGAAAAGAGAGAAAATGGAAATTATGAGAAAAGTAGAAAAAGTGCTTAAAATAAATAAAATAATTTAATAACTTAATAAACAACAACAAAAATACAAAAGAACAGTAAAGAGAAATTACGAAGAGACACGTACGAGAAGCGCAGATAATACAAAGATCGGTACAACAGCTGGTTTAAGGCGCGTTATCCCGCGCTACTAGGGCTCACGCATGCTAAGCACGATATGAGTGCGAGAGAGAAAGGAGATCTCACACTACGCCTATGAGAGTGAGAGAGAAAGGTCTCCCTCACTCGCGCGCGCCGTATAACATACGGGTGCGAGAGAAAAGACTACTCTCTCGCACGGAGCCCGTTGGAGCGAGAGAGAAAGCGCTCTCCCACTCCTGTGCGCCGAGTCTACTGCGAGTACGAGAGACAAAACAAGCCTCCCGTACTACGCCGTAGGAGTGAGAGAGAAAGCGTTCTCCCACTCTTGCGCGCCTAGCCTTACGCAAGTGCGAGAGAGAACGCAACTCTCTCGCACTGATCTTACTAGAGTGGGAGAGAAAGGCCTCTCCCACTCGCGCGCGCCGTGTATGCTGTGAGTGCGAGAGAGAAAGCGACTCTCCCGCACTGGTGCTACTATAGTGAGCGAGATACCGCTCTCTCACTCACGCGTGCCTATTCTTATACAGGTGCAAAAGAGATCGCAACTATCTCGCCCTGACTATACGAGAGTGAGAGAGATGACGCTTTCTCACTCGCACGAACCGCGTCAAATAAACGAAATAAAAAGCGGAGTAACCGGCGGAGGTTACTCCTACGCAAACAAAAAATTTATACAAAATTACGCGCGCCGGAATTAAATTTATAAAAGACTTACTTATGGCTGGCCAGCCGCGCACGCAAAAAAGAAATAAATTTCCGCTCGAAGCGGGACGCCGCTGCCGTCGAACAAAATCGCTGGTGCCGTGGCCTTGCTGCTACGCCCCTGGTGGCTGGTGGCGGTGCCTTGTGTGCTGCTAACTGCAGCAGCACATCTAAACTATAGAACACACGACCGGGGCGCGGCAAAAATACAAAAAAACTTCGTGCGCAAAAAACTTGCCCAGACGCGGGAAGTGGGCACGCGTCCGAACTACAAAAATGGCGCAAGGGAACTGTCTGAAAAACGCGGGAAGAAGCTAGCTTGCCTAGCCTGAACTAGCCTATCTTTTCTATACGACACACGACTATTCTATCTATCGGCGTGTAACGTATTTTCCCACTTGGGGCCGTCACGTTATCGAAATTAAACTTGGCTCGCGGACCGTGGAAGCGCGCGAAATATAAACACGCGCGGAGTACGGAGTGTTCTCCGCGACAATATTCATACAAAAAGTTTTAATTTTAATTGTTACAAAACTTTTAGTTTTAATTTTAAGTTTTAGTTTTAATTGATACACAACTTTAAGTAATTTATAAAAAAAAAAAAAATAAAGAAAAAACATATTATAATAAGAAAATTTGCAAGTAAATATTTTTATATTTTATCAAAAATATTATTTGTTCAAAAATAAAAGATTATTCAATTTATCAAAATATATATTATTCAAAATATATAGATATAATGAAATAATATAGATATAATAATATACCTTTATTCACTTTTGGAACAACATAATATTTTAGTTACAGTCTGTCAAGTAAGAGCGTGGTCGACTTCATTGACAGGTAATGAAAAATTTCGCTCTAATTCTTTCGCGAACCGATAGAAAAAAGCTTTGTCCTTGATGCATTGTCAACAAAAATTCAGTTGTCGTTGATCTCTTAAAAGAGAATCACGTTAAACGCCATGAGTGCTAAGTACGCGTCGCGCTACGAGGCTGTGTTCCTTTGCATCCACCCGAAAGGTCCCAAAATGTCGCAATCAGCGGCTGCTAAATATATGAGAAAGTCGAAGGCATTTGTACAGAAGTGGATACAGCGATATAAAGTGGCTAAAAATGTCGATGAGTTACCAGAACGTGGCTCGATAGGAAAAGTGAACAAAAAAGATGAAAAAAGAATAGTGAATCTGTTTTCGCGGAATCCTGCTTTAACACTGCGGCAAGGACAAGCAAAATTAATGACAAAAGGTTTAGATATATCCTATGAAACTATCCGAACCCATCTTCGTACTCATCATCTGAAATGGCGCAACACAATGAAGAAGCCTCTGTTGACTGAAAAACATGTGACAAAGCGACTCGCTTGGGCGCATGAGAATATTGATAGAGATTTTAAAAAATGTCATTTTTACTGATGAATGTTCTATATGGGCACGTTCTGTCCTCACGCGAGCCTGGTCAACTTCCACCAATAGGCTTGTTCAGCGGACCGTAAAACATGGAATAAAGGTGCATCTTTGGGGCTGCTTCTCAAAGCAGGGATTCGGCACTTTGCACCTCTTTACTGACAACCTAAATGCCGAGAAAATGATAAAAATCTACAAAAAGGCTTTACTGCCATCTGCCAAACGATGGTTCATCACAAAAAATGAAGATTGGATTCTGCAGGAGGACAACGATCCTAAACACCGCAGCAAGCTCTGTACTCAGTGGAAGACTCAATCTGGCATCGTTACATTGGATTGGCCGTCGCAGTCGCCCGATGCAAACCCTATTGAAAATGTGTGGGCATATATCAAACGGGAGCTTCGTGGAAGACGCACATACACTTTGAAGCAGTTGTCTTACGAAATTCGTCGGATCTGGAGATTCTTGCCACTAGAATACGCCGTCAAATTAGTAGAAAGCATGCCTCGGAGATGCCAGGCAATTATCGACGCCGGTGGTGACTGGACACATTATTGACCAAATTGCATCATTGTTTGTAATGTGTACAATGTATATATAAATATGAAAGTTTCATCAAATAAATTTTTTTATAAATTAACACGACCACGCTCTTACTTGACAGACTGTACGAGTATTACATACATCAATTTTTCCATCTAAAGAAAAAGCAAATCGAAATACTTGACAGTTTTTTTTATAGATTTCACAACCTTCTTTAGCTGAAATTTGAATTTTGATAATGGTAAAATTTCATTACTTTGCTTCACTTACATTAGAAATTATTGCAAATAAATAGTAAATAGATTATTAAATTAATTATAATTAAAATTCGGAAGCCAGATCATATAAATAAAGTTACGTAATACATGGTACAATGTGCAAAATGTTAAACAAAGTAAAAAAATACTTGGCATTTTCTATGATTTGACAACTTTCTGTAGGTAAAATTATAAAATTATACATAAAGCTCTAAAAGTAAATTCACTAAGCAGCCATAATTTTATCATCAATTAAGGAAAAATGTACTATATATCACTAGGTTGTTCAAAAAGTTTTGAAAGCGGAAATGAAGATACTTTTTTTTGTTGGTGAAATCACTTTTATTGCTCAGTATAATCTCCCATAAGTTCAATACACTTGGTCCAACGGTCTTCCAACTTGTTTATCCCATCATGGAAGTGACTTTCTGCAAGGCCTGCAAAATACTCCTCTACGACGGCTATAACCTCTTCGTTTGATGAAAAATGCTTCCCACGAAGGAATTTCTTGAGGTGTGGAAACAGCCAGAAGTCAGAGGGAGCTAAATCAGGCAAATAAGATAGATGCTGCAACAATTCGTACTTTAATTCGGTTATTTTAGTGATGGTTTTTTGAGCTGTGTGAGCGGGTGCATTGTCTTAATGAAAAATGATTTTTTTCTTATGCAAACCGAGTCTTTTTTCACTAATTTATTCATCCAATTGGTCCAAAAGGTTACAATAATATTCAGAATTTATTGTTTTGCCAGTTTGAAGATAATCCACCAACAAAATCCTTTTTGCATCCCAAAAAACTGACGCTAACACCTTCTTCGCCGATTTCTGGACACGAACTCGCTTCGGTGCCGAAGTGCCTGGTTGACACCACTCCTTAGCCTCTTGTTTTGATTCAGGGTCATGATGGTAGACCCAAGTCTCATCCATAGTGATGAGTCAACGCAAAAAGTCCTTTTTATCCTTTCGAAAACGCTCCAAATGTTGCTCAGAAAGTCGCATTCGAACGTGTTTTTTTTCTATTGTGAGCAAATGCGGCACCCATTGTGCACAGAGCTTTCTGAAACCCAAAAATTTATTTAAAATATGACTCACACTGCCTAATGAGATGTCTAGGGCCTCTGCTAAATCTCTCTCGGTCAATCGACGATTTTCCAAAACCATATCCTGTACTTTTGCTACGAATGCTGGTGTTGATGCACTTTTTGGACGTCCTGAGCGTGGCTCGTCTTCAACGCTTTTTCGACCACGTCTAAACTCTAAAACCCATCGATGCACAGTTGGAAATGAAGGAGCAGATTTCTTTAACACTTTCACCATTTTTGTATGAATTTCCGTTGCTGATAATCCTTCCAAAACAAAGAATTTTATCACTGCACGATATTCGGTTTTTTCCATTGTAAAAAAAATACACTGACACGTCAACTTCAAATGGCTTGTAAGCAAACAATGAATTGACAGAGTGGAATGAAACTTTAGGTATGTTTATATGAAAGATAAAATCTTAAAATGGCCTAAAAATTTTGGTTCTTCTACTGCTCTATAGATTTCGCTTTCAAAACTTTTTGAACAACCTAGTATATGTAGTGAAATATAAGTTTTTATAAATCCAAGTGGTCTGTGAAACTGTATTCGTCAAAATAACGACTGTATTATTTAAACATTTATTATGAAATCTACCTTTTACAAAAAATGTTACAACATTAAGTTTGTAAATATACAATTAATTAATAAAATATGAAATAGTACAAATATGTAAAAAATAAAAAGCAATTTTTTAAATATGGTTATATTAAAATCATACAAATTTTTTATCTATAAATTGTATGCTTGAAAAATTGAAAAATAATGATTTTAAAATGGGGTATAAAACAACTGCTACTTGCCACCATTCTACCTTTTGTAAAAGGTTTCTTTTAAAGAGATTATATGATACAGTTCAAAGCTTCATGAAAAAACTGTTAAAATTTAAACGCTCAATGTTTATAAACAATGGCTCAACGATTTTTCTTTTTTTAAATTTGCTATCTTCGATTCTATTGGTCGTACGATATTTTTCTTTTTCCAAAAAAAAAAAAAAAAAAAAAAAATTTGACCTCAAGAATTCGATCTCGGATCTCAGGGATAGAAGGAAATAACTGAATCCGCATGCATAGCAGAAGAAGTTACTATCTCATTTCACGAATTGACATTGACTTATATGATTTTCCGTAACGTAATTTAGTAAATAATTATTGAGTTAATTGCTAATTATTTGTAATTCAATTATAATAATCAACTAATCAAATATCAACATGAAAACTTTATTCACTTTAGCTACTTTGAAATTAATTGTAATTACTTTTTATTGAATATTTTAATAAATAAAATGGAGATTCATAAGCAAGTACACTACACATTACAGCCGAAAAAATAATTTAATCAATAATCATATCTGAAAATAGTAATAAAATATTATTTATGTGATATACTTATATTATATGCTGGTGTATTTTTTATATAAATTTCAAATTTAAGTTTATTTTTTAAGTATTCAGTTAAGAAATTAATATTTTTATTTTTTTCTTTTTAGAGAAATCTTTTATTAATGAAATTTTTAGTCTCTAACGTTTCATTTTTTCTTTATTTTCATGTCAAATAGAAGTTTTTTTTTATTTTAATTTTGTTTTTGGGAGTTTCTTATCATACCGAATAAAAATTTTTATGACATTGATTTCGATGTCGTAAAAAGAATTCCCAATTTTCGTGGTCTATTAAAACGCTCTTCTAAGTCTGCGCACATTTGCTGCGCTTACACGAAATGTGCGTGTAAACTTTCCTTCTCTTTCTATCATGCGCGCAAACGTTCCCTCTCTTTCTATTATGCGCGTAAACGCTTTCTCTTTTTCTATCATAAGCAGCGTAAACGTTCCTTCTCTTTCTATTAAGCACATAAACGTTCCCTCTCTTTCTATCATGCACGTAAACGTTCCCTCTCTTTCTATCATGCGCGTAAACGTTCCTTCTCTTTCTATTATGCGCGTAAACGTTCCCTCTCTTTCTATCATGCGCGTAAACGTTCCCTCTCTTTCTATCATGCGCGTAAACGTTCCCTCTCTTTCTATCATGCGCGTCATTGTTCCCTCTCTTTCTATCATGCGCGTAAGCGTTCCCTCTCTTTTTATTATGCGCGTTAATCATCCCTCTCTTTCTAATGTGCGCGTCAGTTCGCTGCTAGACCGTAAGGCAGCAGCAGCTTCTAGCGCGCAAAAGTTTCCTCGCATGTTTACCATGTCTCTGGCCATCTCCCTATTCATCTCTGCTTGTATACTGCAAACACTAAATAGTGACTAACTTAAAGTACTAAAGAATATACTAATAAATATTCTTTTTGATGTAAATTTCCTTGCCACTTTTCCACTCGATGACAATTTTTCTACTCAAATTGGACATCATCAAATGTGTATTAATAGTCTGACTTAATTGTTACTGTAATTAAATAAGAAATCTGTATAATCTGCATTGTTTTGTATGCGGTTGGTTGCAGGAACCGTTGAAAATATTGGTTATATAACAATTAATCAATTCTTTCAAAATTGGTTTACAATTAATATAAGAAAATGGTGTATATTTATTGGGTGTACAACTTTGCTTGCGCCGTTTTGCAATAGATGGCTGTAGCGGTAAGTGGTAGTTGAAATAAATAGATCATAGATGTCATACAATAAGCTTAACACATCGTTCAAGAAGTCCCGAGACTAACCCAGAGATGGTGCTAGTAGTACCAAACTGGCCACTTTTCCATATAGTGCGAACCTTTACATGAAACGTGTAAAAATTTCACGTCGATCGGATCACAGACAGCAGAGTTATCAAGGTTAGAGTACAGTCACTTTGTAATTTGTTTGAAAAATGGAAAAAAGCAAGTTTCGCGTGTTGATAAAACATTGTTTTTTAATGGGTAAAAACACCGTAGAAGCCCAGCAATGGCTTAAAAAACATTACCCGGACTCCTCTCCATCCAAACCAACGATTTGTCGTTGGTATGCTGAGTTTAAACGTAGTCGTACGGACACAAACGATGCGGAACGTTCGGGTAGGCCATTGGAAGCCGTTACACAGGAAAATGTGAGTGAAGTGTTAAAAATTGTAATGAAAAATCGCAAAGTGAAGGTCCGTGAGATTGCAGAAATAACACAGATATCATCTGAAAGCGTATTCACAATCTTTCATGAAAAATTGAGCATGAAAAAGGTTTTTTTCAAGTGGGTGCCGCGATTGCTTTCAGTGGAACAAAAACAGCAGCGAGTCGACGATTTAGAAAGCTGTTTATCGCTATTTACTCGCAATAAAAGGATTTCCTGCATCGATACGTGACCATAGATGAAACATGGATACATCATTTCACTCCGGAGTCGAATCGGCAATCATCTGAGTGGCGCATGGCTGGCGAAAGCCGCCTAAAGCGTCTAAAAACGCAGCAGTCTAGATAAAGTCATGGCGTCTGTTTTTTAGGATACACATGGCGTGATTTTCATTGACTACCTGGAAAAAGGTAAATCGATCAACAATAATTATTATATTGACTTGTTGGTACGTTTGAAGGAGGAGATCGCAGCAAAACGACCGCACATGAAGAAGAAAAAAATCCTTTTTCACCAAGACAATGCACCATGCCACAAATCTATGAAAACAATGGCGAAATTGAACGAATTGGGCTTTGATTTGCTTCCTTACCCCCGTATTTGCCAGATTTAGCCTCCGGCGACTACTGGCTCTTTGCTGATCTCAAAAAAATGCTCCAGGGAAAAAAATTTGGCTCGAATGAGGAGGTCATTGCCAAAACTGAAGCCTATTTTGAAGCAAAGGATAAATCCTTTTATAAACATGGTATAGAAATGTTGGAAAGGCGTTGGAAAGATTGTATCACTCTAAAACGAGATTGTATTAATGAATAAAAATAATTTTTGAAAAAAAATGTTGTTTTCGTTGTTAGTCTCGGGACATATCGAACGATGTGTTAGGTATTTGTAAACATAAAGCCATCGAAATATTAGTCGATTTGTGTCTGCATCATAAAGTTATTTTTGATTAAACATGTCAGCTTACGAGCAAAATTCTCGTCATTTGCGGGAGGTTTTAATTTTCTGCTTTAATATGAAGAAATCTGCGACTGAGGCTCATCGAATGCTCTCAAATACCTATGGTGAGGCTGCTATTAGTAAAAGAACGTGCCGAGAATGGTTTCAACGCTTTAAGAACGGCGATTTTAACGTCGAAGACCAGCATGGCGGTGGAAGAAAGAAGGTTTTTGAAGATGCAGAGTTGGAGGCATGACTTGATCAAGACTCGTGTCAAACGCAACAAGAATTGGCAGGATCATTGAAAGTGACGCAACAAGCCATTTCAAAACGCCTAAGAGTCATGGGAATGATTCAGAAACAAGGAAATTGGGTGCCGTACGAGTTGAAGCCGAGAGATGTTAAACGGCGTTTGTGTGTTTGTGAACAGCTGCTTGCAAGGCAAAGACGGAAGGGATTTCTGCATTGCATTGTGACAAAGGACGAAAAATAGGTTTACTACAATAATCCCAAGAAAAGAAAATTATGGGGATATCCCGGCCATGCTTCCACGTCGACGGCCAAACCGAACATTCATGGTTCCAAGGTCATGCTCAGTATTTGGTGGGACCAGCTCGGCGTAGTGTATTATAAGTTGTTAAAACCGACTGAAACAATCACAGGCGATCGTTATCGAACGCAGTTAATGCGTTTGGGCCGAGCATTGAAAGACAAACGGCCGCAATACAACGAGAGACATGATAAAGTGATTTTACAGCATGACAATGCTCGACCCCATGTTGCGAAAGTGGTCAAGACATACTTGGAAACTTTGAAATGGGAAGTCCTGCCCCACTCGCCGTATTCTCCAGACGTTGCTCCCTCGGACTATCACTTGTTTCGATCAATGGCACACGGCCTGGCTGACCTGCACTTCCGGTCCTCTAAAGAAGTAAAAAATTGGATCGATTCGTGGATCGATTCAAAAGATGACCAGTTTTTTCAACGCGGGATTCATATGCTGCCCGAAAGATGGGAGGAAGTAGTGGCTAGTGATGGACAATACTTTGAATCATAAATGTATAACCAGTTTTTTTACAATAAAGCCTCGAATTTTGGAAAAAAACGGCAGAAGCAAAGTTGTACACCCAATAAAATAAATATAATTCTGATTTTTATATTAATATTACTATAAATTGTATTTTTATAAATTAAATGTTATGCATTTTTTTAATGTACCAGTCACCTATTAGTATTAAAAATTTTATGAAGCTAACCAAGAAAGTGTGTCCACCTGGTTTCTAATACTTTTTTCATATTTTGATAACATAAAATTACTTCCATTTATTCACAATATTACTTTCCTTAATATTTTTTATGAATAATTGTTATCATTTAAACAATTATAATTGTAAAAACAATTTCCGCGACAATTACCGTTTACATCTTTATCGTCATATTGTTAACTTATTTTAATGCACTCACTATTAATCAATAATAACACCACTGAAAAAATAATTACAAAAATATAATAATTATCTTACGAGAAATACAGTATTATGGTTAGGTATTATAGAGCATCGATTTGACACATTTTGCAAGAAGTAACTAGTGTTGGCATAGATCTCGTGACGTTAGTCAACTTGCAAACATTATTATAGGTCGCTGCAGATGAAATGGCCGATTTAGCAATGACATAAAGTTGGCTGCAATTTTAGTGTATTATGTTGGCACAAGGCGGCGCAAATGATATGAGATATTGAAGTATAAATACTGCTACCTTGGTGTATGGAGTCATTTCTGTTTTGCACTTCATAGTAATCGTAAAAACAAAAGGAGAAAGTGAACATGGAAGTGAATCAAAAATGGCTACTTTTACTATACGAATTTAAATTAGAGCACAACGCAACGGAAGCAGCGAGGAATATCAACAGCGCATTTGGGCCTGATACAGTTAGCGAACGAACCACTCGGTGGTGGTTCGAAAAATTTCGATCCGGGGATATGGACCTTGGAAATGAGCCACGTGGACACCCAGGACCGTCGATCGATAAGGACGAGCTGAGTGCATTAGTGGAGTCTGACCCCCGCCAAACCATAAGAGATCTTGCCGAGAAATTAGGCGTTCACAATTCGACAGTTTGCCGCCACTTGCAACAACTTGGAAAAGTAAAAAAGCTTGACAAATGGGTTCCCCATGATCTCACCGAGCAAAACATGACGTGTCGAATGGAGATTTCAAGTTCTCTTCTCTCCCGCAACAAAAAGGAACCGTTCTTGCACCGAATTGTGACCTGCGATGAAAAGTGGATTTTATACAATAATCGTCGCCGATTGGCCCAATGGCTAGATGCCGATGAAGCGCCAAGACACATGCCGAAACCAAGCCTTCATCCAAAGAAAATAATGGTCACTGTTTGGTGGTCTGTAGCTGGAGTTATCCACTATTCGTTCCTGCAACCTGGCGAAACCATCAATGCTGAGAAATACTGTACTCAACTGGATGAAATGCATCAGAAATTGATAGTCCAACAACCTCGGCTTGTCAACAGAGATGGAGTGATACTGCTTCATGATAACGCACGACCTCATGTATCGAGAACAACGGTCCAAAAATTAAACGAGTTGTGCTATGAGACTCTTCCTCACCCTCAATATTCACCAGACCTCTCACCAACAGATTACCATTTCTTTAAACATTTGGATCACTTTTTATCAGGAAAAAGATTTAATAATGAAGCTGCTGTCAAAAATGCCTTCGAGGAGTTTCTTCGAACCAGAAACTCGGGCTTCTACAAAACTGGAATAAATGTACCTGTGTCTCGTTAAAAATGTGTGCTGCATTTTTTGGTACCTATTTTGATTAAATAAATTGTCTTTATAAAAAGTTACAGCTGTTTGAAAATTTCTAACTAAATCGGCTATTTTATCTGCAGCAACCTAATAAAACCACCGATTTCATTGGTATAATAAAACAAGTCAATTTAAAAATAAAAGCGGCAAAATTTATATCTGATACGAGTATGTATCTGTCACTCGTCAAAGTTATACTTCTTGACTCATGGTTACCAAGCAAAGCTTCTAATATTCGTAAAAAGTACTCTGGCTTGTACTTATTCCGCTTCCTCTCACTACTGGTAAGAAAATAAATAATTCAATAAATAATATTTGATGAAAAATACAAATCAATTTTTATTTATAAAATAATTAAGAATATGATTAGTAAACTTAAAATAAAAGTACGCGTTTGATTATTTTAACAAATATAAGTAAATTTAAATCGATACAGCAATAAACAGTTTTATTTTTATATTAAAAATTGTTATTTTCATATTAAAAAAGTGTTATAAATATTTCAAATTAAGAGTTCAAAACTAATATTGGATATTGTACGTGTTTAAAGAATTTCGTTAGAACAGCACACGTAGGCTAAATAAATTTAGTAAATATTTTTATTTAATAATAATTTAAAATGAGGGTTTAAAAATTTTATAAAAAAGTTGAAAAAAAAAAAAACTTTTAGAGTAAAAAAAAAATTATCTTAAGATGAGATTGTTCATTTTAAAATAAAGATATAGTAAACAAAAAAATTAAAAAAAATATGTTTCTTTTTTTTATTTATCAAAAAATATGTATTTGTTTTATTTAAAAAAATACATATTGCATTAGTGAATATCAGTAAAAATCATGCGCTGTATAAGAGTATTTATTATTTTTTAATCTCATGTTTTTTGCTAAGTCAAGTAATTTTAAATAATTTTACGTGACATATTTATTCTTAAAAAAGTTTAATTAATGTTTGGGTTTATGTATGCTTACCTATAGTTTGTACAAGAAGCCTAATAATAATAATGTGCATATTAAACAAAAATATGTTTATCAAAACAAATATATATATTATTGCTATTACCTAATAGTTTATTTGTAAAATAAATAAAAAAATAAAAACTCTGCGAAGCGTCATTTAAGATGATTGGAGTGGAATCGTATTACGGAGTGCATTCTCTTATGTTTGACTTTGATTACAGATTTTTTTCCAATAGATGATGTTTTTGCTGCGAAGAGCAAGGGAAAGAGAGAAATAGAAAGAACAATCTTTATTCTTCTTAATTTCTTTTTTATTATTTTTTCTCTTTATTTATCTCTTAATTGACTTCTTTGTCATTAATTTATTATTCCCTTTAATTAATTCTAAAAAATTCTATTTTCCCAGACAGAAGAACTGAAGAAAAAGTATTTCAACTTACGAAACACTTCGATTGGTACGATCAAGACATACTTGAAAGAAAAACGGAATGACAAATCTGTGACCCCATGTCAACGGCAGCATTTAGATCAGCAGCATCCTACTTCAGCACCAACGTACTGTAACGAAATCAACAACGGCGAGCACAATGGCAATGTCAACAGCGCCTCCATCAATTTTAGCAATCCAACACCAGGAGATCCTAATGGCCAATCAGATCAAAAAACTGAAAATATCGCTCTCGGTGGAGGAGGTCAAAGCCCAGATATGAGTCATGAGCTGAATAGCGATACTAACGGCTTCGTCAATCGCGATACTTTTACATCACACATTCTTGAGGGTGAAAGTGGTCAAAATCTACCGAATCATGAGAGGAATAGCGGTATCAGTTCTGCCGCTCCACCATCACATCCTGAGGGTGAAAGAGGTCAAATAGAGGCTATGTGGAACAGAATAACGGTGCCGACATTGTCTCGGTTAATCGTAGTGATTCACCACTACAATACGAGAATAACGGAAATGACAACGGCTTGGCTGATCTTGATAATCCACGTGCAATGAATGGTGTAGGTGACGATGAAGATAATAGTGATCAATGTAAGTACATTAAGAAATCTTTAAACAAAAACACATTTCTCTTAATAAATTTTTAATAAACTATAACGTTTTATTCGCAGTACTGCTAGCAGAAGAGGATCTAGAAAGTGAAGAAGAGAGAAACGATTAAAATCAACTGTTAACTGAAAGAACTCGAGAAGGGACTACAATAGTAGAGATATCGTCGTGCGATGAAAAATTAATTTTGCTGAAATGGTTCTTTTATTGTTTGTTGTTATGCCTATTGTTATTTCAATAAAACTTTTGATTTCAGGTATACATGGGATTGAATAAATATATTTTGGCAGGGGAGTTTGTTAAAATGCTAAAAAATCTTACATCAGTATTGAAATACTTCTGAAAAATGTTAAGGATACATTACACATCAGCGGAATTGATGGTTAGGTGCATAGACATTAATCGAATAACGGTTCGATTTGAAGACCATCCAATCGCCAGAAAAGAGATCACTCCTTAAAAGTATAGGCTTTTAAAAGGTGAGTTTGATGTTTTAAAATAAAATAATAAATAAAATTATAAATTCATTTAACAATATTAATCTTTTTAGTACTTATTTTTTTCGGCAGAAGTTACTCTTCGTTTTTGCGATAAATTAGATAACACAGGAAGAAAGCGCACCAAATACGATGGGTCGGCTTTTAATCTGATGCTGTCAAGAGCAATCAATGATGCTGGCAAATCTGTTAGGACGAGACTTTTCAAGGACAGGATTGGCGCAATGCGACGTCAAGACAGAAAACAAGAAAGGGTTGCTGCTAGGCAATGTCAAGACAGGGAATAAGACATACATTTTCTGTTTTTCTTGACATTTTATAATTCATTTATTTCATCATTTTGTAATAAGTATAGCTTTCTTGTAATTAACCCATTAAGGCCCATGGCTAGCGCATCATATACAGGGCCAAACTATTGTATCTACTGGAATCACAATATGTCTAAAAAATAAGCTTTACGTGTTTTTTCATATTTTTAATCGTTTATAAAATGATTGTTTAAACAATTTTATTAAAAATGTATACACGTAAATTTTCCTTTTTAAATATATTTAAATACATTATTTACATGCTGCTTATAAAGCAATAACAAGTGAATTATTAATAATAATATAAATTTTTTATTTTATTTGCCTATCTAAATCATATCTTTTTTATAATGAACGCTAACTATTTTTTTTATGTATTATTAGCACTTATATCTACTAGAAGTCTATTAATAACAATTTACATTTTATAGAAAATATTAAAATTAAAAATTGTCCAAATTTTTTTATAAACAATTGAAAAAAAAAATAAATAAAATACGTGAACCTTATTTTTTAGCCATGTTGTGATTCCAATTGTTACTTTGGCCTTATCTACGCTCTGCTAGCCATGGGCCTTAAGGGGTTAACAGCGTAGGTATACTCATTACGATGCTTTTAATAATAATAATAATACTGCGCTTATAATGATATACATTTAATAAGTTTTGTAATAGTTTGAACGCGAGAAAGACATAAATGTGAGGAATAAGAAATGAAAATAAGAAGCGGAGAGAAGCAGGAACAAGATAGAAATAAGAAAATGACTTGGAAGAGTATAGACATATAATGAGCACCTAAGCATGAAAATAGCTCTCTTATTTTTTTATTTCAACCTTATTTCCACTTATTTCTATTTTTTATTTCCATTTCTTATTTCTCACGTCTAATTTTTTTTTTTTTTTTTCGTGTAATGGCCCTGATGCTTTAATGTACAATGTTTCTCACTCTGCCAACTCATCATTTATTTAAATTTTGTACAAAATATGTGGTAAATTAATTAATTTTCTATTAGTCGTGTTAAATTTATTACAATAAACAATTATATTGTAATTTACAAAATTTTAAATATTTTTTTTTTTTGTAACATTTTTTATATTAGGGCGGTTCAATAAGTACCCGTGTTAGAAATGAAGACACCATTTTTTCAAAAAATTTTTTTAAATTTTTTAACATAGTCCCCTTTTAGAAAGATACACTTCTCCCAACATTCCTGCCATTTTTTTAACCTCTCCAAAAAATAGGATTTGTTGAACTCTCCAAAATACGCCTCTGTCTCGGCAATGACTTTTTCGTTTGACCTAAATTTTTTTCCCGCGAGCCATTTCTTCATGTTAGGGAACAAGTACAAGTCGCAGGGAGCCAGATCGGGTGAATAGGGGGGGTGCGGCAGCAATTCATGGTGCGTTATCATGGTGAAACAGCACCTTCTTTTTCGCCAAATGCGGTTGTGTCTCCTTCAATTTTTTGTCGAAGTGGTCCAATAACTCACTGTAGTATTGTCCAATGATCGTTCTTCCTTTTTCTAAAAAATCCATGAGAATGACGCCTTTCGCATCCCAAAAAATCGTCCCCATGACCTTTCCAGCCAATGGGACCGTCTTCGCCTTCTTTGGAGTAGATTCACCGGGAGAAATCCATTGTTTTGATTGTTGCTTAGTTTCTGGTGTGTAGTGATGACTCCAGGTTTCATCAACGGTGACAACTCGACGCAAAACTCCTTCAGATCTCGCTCAAATTGCTCCAAACACTGCTATGAAGTTAACAGCCGCATCCGCTTTTTGTCCACCGTAAGCAATCGCGGCACCCATCGGGCCGACAATTTTTTCATCGACAACTTATCATGTAAAATATTAATTGCCGTTCCAGTCGGCACACCTACGGCCTCTGCTACTTCGCGCACTTTCGTTCGTCGATCAGCGAGAATCATGTCGTAGACTTTTTGAATGATTTCCTCGGTAACCACGTCTGCCGGGCGTCCTGGTCGCTCCTTATCAAAAACGGATGTTCGCCCACGTTTAAATTCGTTGAACCAATATCTATCTGTGGTCATAGATGGCGAAGTGTCCCAATAAACAGCATCTAACTTTGCTTTTATCTCCTCGCATTTTTTTCCATCCAAAAACAAAAAGCGAATTACCGAACGATACTGCTATTTTTCCATCTTAGCGAAAATCACGAAACACGTCTTACTCGAATGGCTGCCAAATTCAAACTAACCTATCAATCAGTCTGAAATTTGTTTTACCGTCGTTTGATAGATGTCAGCACACGACGATAATCTTAACTTCTCTCAGGAACGCTCTCTGTCGTCAAACACGGGTACTTATTGAACCGCCCTCGTAAAAATTATTTTGCACGAATAAAATCGCATGTTTCTTATATTAAATCTCATATTAGAAGTTACAAGACAAGTTTTGTTTCTTATATAAGATCTGATATAAGATTTATTTCTTATATCAGAAAGGTCGAATACGACATGTGAGATCTTAGATAGGATCTCATATAAGATCTTAGATCAGATCATTTATTAGATTTTTTTTCAGGGCGTGATGCTGAGTGTGCAGAAAAGCGCTAATTCCTATTTTTTCTTTAGCAATGGCTTTATTTAACAAATTGCCAAAGATGTAAATTTATATTCTTTTATATTTATAATATTCGGGTTTTAATAACAGAAAACATGTTTTTATATTCAAATTAATCTTGTTTGTTAAATTTTTCATATTTTCTTCAATTTTTTTATATATAATGTAATTATTTATTAATTATTATTTTTATAGAATTCAAAATTTACATATTTTCCGCTTGTTCTTAGCTTGCGCACAAGATTATAAAGGTCACAATAGATGCCGTTTTATAAAATTAATTTTTTTATAAAATAATTTATTATTTTCTAGTTTATTTAATTCTTGAGCAGTTTGTACTAGGTTGTGAGTAGTTTATTAGTATTATGAAATATTAATATTTTTGAAATAGTTAATATTTAATAAGTAATCCTATTTTTAATCTTCAACATGTTTATTATTTAAAAAAAGCTTGAATAGTTTTAAATATTTTTAGGCGAAGCTAATTATGCTCTTTTTATAAAATTTTTTCATTTTGTTCAATTCATAGTTTTGTTGGCTGTGAACGGGTCGGTGGTATTAAGGCTGTAAGGTTAACTAGATTATAGCGCTAATGGTAACAGATTTAAGAACTAATATTTCTTCTACAAACATATTACCCCATAACGAGTTTTTAGACCTGTGAATGTAATCGTGATAAAATATAGATAATGGTTTTTTAAATAAAATAAGATATGGCTTCCGGATGTTGTGGGACTAAAAAACAAAAATTAAGTAATTCGATCGTTCTGCCAGAAATGGGTTTTTTTTGTTTTGACGTTTTGTATTCTCAATTGCATCAATTAGAACCCCCAAAATCACCTAATTTTAGTAATGACGCTTTGTAAGTTAAATAAATTATTTGTGTACGTTTATTCTAATTACATTTTATGTATACAATTGATGTGAAATTGACTGTAATAAGTTTAATTAACAAATTCTATAATACTTATTGACAGTTGAATATTCATTAAATAATTTTTTTTTGTTTTCATTAAAATTGCAAATATTATTTTGATCTCATATTAGTTCTCCAGAAGTGCATATGTTAAGTTACAGTAATTCAATTAGTTATCATATGTTATTTTTATGTAATAAAATTTGAACATTTTAAATATAGTAAAAAATATTTTAGTTGTATTGTTTACAAAAGAATTACGAATAATTACACATGGCAATTTGAAAAAATATTTAATGTAGAAAAAATTATACTTTGATAATGTTTTGAAAGAAGTTTTACTCTTTAATATGAAGAATATTATTCCATTTAAACTGATATAATTTATTGTTTCCATTAATTTTTGTTGTAAAAACCTTTCATTATTTCTATATAATTTTTCTTTTTACATATTTTATCTTCTTAGGCTTTATTTTTTAAATATATTTAAGTTTTAAATGTTAATAAGAATGTTTGATTGGCAAAAAAAAATAATTTGTGTAATATAAAAAATGCTATGAGTGTTCAAATATATTTAAGTATCTTAAAATTTAGAAGTTAAATTATTCTGAACAGCTTCTTAAAAACAAATTAAATAATTTTTGTTTTTCTAATTTTGGTTTTAAACTTTTATAAATATTTAAAATATATATTTATAAATAAATTTGTTGGTAAATTATTTCGATTTTAAACAAAAATGTATTTTTAATAAAAAAATTATGTTTAAATATATTTTTTTTTCATTGCAAAAGATGTAAGGAAAAATAAAAATAAAAAATGGACATAAAATTATAAATTTGATAATTGAAATAAATTTGAATTGTTATAAAACGCAAACCTTATATTTAAAAAATATAAAACTTATTAAAATTGAATTTTGCATATCATGTATGAGAATTATTGATTGATACAGGTGTATAAAAACAAATTTCAATGTTCTAATAATTTGTATTACAGATATATTATATAAAAAGATAAACTTTATAAAAAAGTAAGGTCAATAATTAAAGAATAAATTTAGTAGAGAGTAAATGTATAAACTTACTTATTTTTGTTTACTTAATATTTGTATAAAAATATTAATTTAAATATTGTCACATTTTTTATTTAAATTTTAAGATATGATGTTTTTTTTTTTACAATCTAACATCAAACCTACCATCATTTTAATTGGTAGTTCTATTCTTCCATTTTTTTTATTGATAACTAGATGAGTTATTGATTTAATAGTTTCTTGAAGTAAAAGTTTTATTAAAATATTAACTTCTTGATTTTTTGTAGGCATATACTTTATTTAAAATTTTTTTTGTGTGCATCTTTAATGAAGTTATATTTTATGACATATTTAGTATCTTGTTGAGGCTTATTGTTTTCATTAAGCTTTCTTGTATTTTGATATTCTGCCTATATTGCTAATAAAAAATAAGGTCTAAATTGATGATACAAAATTTTGGAAGTTCCTTTTTTATTTCTATCAATCACAATAATTCTTTGATATCACAACTAGCAGTCATATATTGAGATTCCATTGAGAATAGAGCTACCTTTTGTTAGTACAAATGCTATTTTATTTTATTGTAAATTTCGAACTGTTAGTGTTTTTAATTAAATCTGTTATTATGTTTAGATAACTTTATTTTTCATTGGTTGTGAATAGCAACTTTTAATTTATGCTGGAAGTATCTTCTGATACATGAATCTCGTTTTGGGTATGTAGGACATTCCAATGAATTCTTAATACATTTCGGCCTCAAGTTTTCTTTTTTTTTGAAAATTTGTATTCTTTTAGTATATATCAAAATAAGATTTTATGCCAAGTATCAGCTCAAAATATTAATTTTTAAAAAGTTATGGACATTCCCAAAAAAAGGGAGTAAAATTTTTAAATTGCTATATTTCGAATACTGATTATCGAAATTACATAATTTTTTTTTTTCAATTATGGCTATAATATTGAACTTTTAAAAAATATATAGTTTGACACAAAGTTTTTTTGTAAAAAAAATTACAATTTTTCATAAATAAATTAGGTTTTTTAATTGAAGGGCACATATGATTTTCGATTTTTTATGTCAAAATAAAGCTTAATGTTTCTTCTTTAATTTCGTAAGAAAAACTTTCTGAACAGTTTAACCCTTTCAGCCCTGACTTTTTTAGAGTAACGCAATTTTCGTCGCATTCTATATTTAGAGGTTTACGGGGTCGCTGATTACGAACCCGATGTCAGATTTTCAAAATTCAAAATGGCGGATCCAATATGGCGGACGACCTATTTAAAAATTGGTCCAATTGGCCTAAAATTTGTTACAAGGGGGTTGTTGGGTTCGCAGATTACTAATCTGATATTAGTTTTGAGTCGTCATTTTCTGGAGTGCAAGTGAATTTATTAAATTTTTGTCCACCATATTGGATCTATCGTTTTCAATTTTAAAAAAACTAACATCGGATTCGTAATCAGCGACCCCGAAAACCTTCAAGTAATAAGTTTCGGGCCAAATGAATGAATTTTTAAAAAATCGTCCGCTATATTAAATCCGCAATTTTCAATTTTGAAAATCTGACATCGGATTCATAATCAGCGACCCCGAAAACCCGTGAGTAACAAGTTTTGGGCTGATTGGATCGATTTAAAAAAAGTCGTCCGCCATATTAGATCTGCCATTTCGAATTTTGAAAATTATGAAAATCTGACATCGGATTCATAATCAGCGACCCCAAAAACCCCCGAGTGTTCATTTTTATAAGCCTAACTCCACGTAATTCGATAATTGGCAATTTTTTTTTTAATTTCTGCCAAAAACATTGATTTGTTTATATTGTTATAACCACAAAATTGTTATTAATTTTTTGCACTATAAATTTTTGTTGCAAAGTAGAATAAATTTGTGGACCGTTGGCGTTTGAAAATCAAAAAAATATTGATCTTTGACAAAGTTATGAACGTTTGAACACAAAAGTGGTTTCGATCGAAACCACTGGAACTGAAAGGGTTAAATGAAAAAAAAATTATAGCCATTTAAAGTTGACGCTCCGCGCTTCCCGCCGCGCTGCACTGCACTTAGCCTTATGATGTGTGTATGTGGTGCATGATACGGCGGCTGCTTACGGATCGCTTTGTCTCACTTCTTCTATCGTCTTTCCTATATATATAAAATTAGAGCTGCTTGTAACTTTCAGAGAACTTAATCATTCAGTGCTTTCTGCCACATTAACTGAATATTCACTTCAGATAGCTCTAATTTCTTTTTTTTTTTAAATGTCTAATATGGAGCTTTATTTTTATATAAAAAAAAGAAAAATCGAATGTGGTTTACGTTAGAAAAACTTTATTTACTTATTGATGGAGCGCTTACATAATGCTGTGTGCATTGGGCAACACGAGGCTTTAAATTGCTCTAATTTTTTTTCTATCCAAGTGTCCAGGAATAGTTTTTCACGAAATCAAAGAGGAAATACTAAGCTTCATTTCGGTATAAAAAAATCTAGCAAAACAAGTGTTTTGATATAGGAAAGAAGCTAGAAAAAGTGAGACAAAGCGCTCCGTAAGTAGCCGCTGTATCATGCAGCGTATACATACATCATAAGGCTAAGTGCGGCGCAGAGCGGCGGGAAGCGCGGAGCCCCAACTTTAAATGGCTCTAATTTTTTTCTTTTATTTATTGTTCACCAACACGTGAAATGGCTTTTATTTTCTCTTCTGATTTTTATTGTAAATATGCCTTTTGAATATCCAACAGAAATCTATCATCATATTGACATCCCACCTTCCCTGGTATCCATATTCCATTTTCCTTCGTATACATTTCTTACTTTTATAAGGTTGCTGTAGATGAAATGGCCGATTTAGTAATAAACTTTTAAACAGCTGTAAATTTTTATAAAGACAATTTATTTAATCAAAATGGGTACCAATAGATGCAAAACACTTTTCCTAACGAGATACAAGTACATTTATTCCAGTTTTGTAGAAGTCCGAGTTTCTGTTTCGAAGAAACTCTTCGAAGGCATTTTTGACGGCAGCTTCATTATTAAATCTTTTTCCTGTCTAAAAGTGATCCAAATGTTTAAAGAAATGGTAATCTGTTGGTGAGAGGTCTGGTGAATATGGAGGGTGAGGAAGAGTCTCATAGCACAACTCGTTTAATTTTTGGACCGTTGTTCTCGATACATGAGGTCGTGCGTTATCATGAAGCAGTATTACTCCATCCCTGTTGACAAGCCTAGGTCGTTGGACTATCAATTTCTGATACGTTTCATCCAGTTGAGCACAGTATTTCTCAGCATTGATGGTTTCGCCAGGTTGCAGGAACGAATAGTGGATAACCCCAGCTACAGACCACCAAACAGTTACCATTATTTTCTTTGGATGAAGGCTTGGTTTCGGCATGTGTCTTGGCGCTTCATCGGCATCTAGCTATTAGGCCGATCGGCGACGATTATCGTATAAAATCCACTTTTCATCGCAGGTCACAATTCGGTGCAAGAACGGTTCCTTTTTGTTGCGGGAGAGAAGAGAACTTGAAATCTCCATTCGACATGTCATGTTTTGCTCGGTAAGATCATGGGGAACCCATTTGTCAAGCTTTTTTACTTTTCCAAGTTGTTGCAAGTGGCGGCACACTGTCGAATTGTGGGGGTCAGACTTCACTAATGCACGCAGCTCGTCGTTATCGATCGATGGTCCTGGGTGTCCACGTGGCTCATTTCCAAGGTCCATATCTCCAGATCGAAATTTTTCGAACCACCGCCGAGTGGTTCGTTCGCTAACTGTATCAGGCCCAAATGCGCTGTTGATATTCCTCGTTGCTTCCGTTGCGTTGTGCTCTAATTTAAATTCATATAGTAAAAGTAGCCGTTTTTGATTCACTTCCATGTTTACTTTCTCTTTTTGTTTTTACGATCACTATGAAGTGCAAAACAGAAATGACTCCATAAACCAAGGTAGCAGTATTTATACTTCAATATGTCATATCATTTGCGCCGCCTTGTGCCAACATAATACACTAAAATTGCAGCCAACTTTATGTCATTGCTAAATCGGCCATTTCATCTGCAGCAACCTAATAACAATAGTGCCGCATTAGTTAGAATAAAAACATTACCGTTTTAATTTTAATACAAAATCTAAATAAAAATAAAGATTAAATTAAATCAATCATTGATTTTTTTTATTATAATGTACAGGGTGCGTACGGTATTTAAGGACATGCATAAATGTGACTATAACTTCGCGAATTTTTTTTATTTTTTTTTCTTTTCAGATAAGAAATGGCGGACTACAACATCACTCAAGAAATGAAGAGACATGCTGTCATCGTCGCTATATGTGCGAACCATACAGATTTAGAGATCTCTAATTTTCTTAATTGCGCCCGTTCATTCGTGCATAAGGTTTGCCGTGAATTGGAAGCATCAGGAGGCGATACAGAATCGGTTGCAAAACGCAAAAAGCACAAACAACGTTCTGACACTGTCCGATCTGCAGAATTTTTAGAGCAAGTGCAAGCGAGCATAGACGAGGACCCTTTAAAATCAATGAGGGTCCTTGCGAGTGAGCTTCATGTTTCTGAGCGCCTTATTCGTAGAGTTGTCCACGAAGACCTTCGATATAAGTCTTACGTGATGCGCAGAGGATAGTTCATATCGGAACGAACACGGGAACAGAGAGTTCTCCGATCAAAACGTCTTTTAAACAAAATAAAACACCCTGAGGCGCCCAAAATGTTATGGTTTTTTCCGATGAAAAAAATTTTGACCAAGATCAAAAGACTACTTGCAGAAATGACAGATGGCTATGTTAAAATCCTACGGAGGTTCCTGTTGTTATGCACACAAAATTTCCAGCCACTGTTATGGTTTTAGGTGTTGTCAGCAACGAAGGACATGTTATGCCACCACACTTTTTTACTCAAGGACTTCGAGTGAACTCTGCTGCATACATCGAGGTTTTGGAGACGGTAGTAAAACCCTGGATAGACAATGTAAGCGGAGGCAGACCATACATTTTTCAACAAGACTCTGCTCCTTCACATAAAGCGATGGCGACACAAGATTGGATGGCCGAAAATTTTCATGACCACATAACACCGAACCTATGGCCACCTAGCTCCCCAGACCTTAATCCTTTGGATTATTACGTATGGGGCGTAGTTGTGCGTGAGACCAATAAGCGTCCTCATAACACCACTTCTTCGCTGAAGACTGCTATTAATGCCGTTATGGTCAATATGAACAAGGAGCATTTGATTCGGGAATGTAATCGTTTCCGGACCCGGATCGAAGAGGTTATTGCTGCTAATGGCGATTTTATTCAATAACTTTATAGCCATATATTAATTTAACGTTGTATAAAAAATTCCTAAAATTTCATTAAATTTTATCAAAAATACAAGCTAATCGATTTTACTCTCAAGTTGTCCTCAAATACCGTACGCACTCTGTATATTATTTCAACAAGTGTTATGCATTATTTTTATTATTAATTAAGTTAGAAATAAGTGAAATTTAATTATAGTCATTCATATAATTATTTCTTTTCATGATATTTACATATACACGTATTTAGAATTATAAGTTGCGTTATAATGCATTTTATAAATAACATATTTTTATAAGATTTATTATACTTAAATATCTTTTTAACGAATTATAATTATACATTAATTATAGTATTTGTTTATTTTTTAGTTAATATTAATATTATTTTACGAATATAATTTAATTATACAAATTTATTGTTAGTTAATTATGCAAAGATTAGTTGCGGTGGTGAAGAGAGGAGAAAAGAGACATGGGCCTACCTTAAAATCAGAGAAAACTACTGACAAACTGACTTTCCCGAATCCAGTGGCACCGGAAGAAATGTCAAGTAGCCCCCGCTAAAAGAGCTGTCTAAGGAAAAGGTGACGTCGCCAAAAAGTTTTAACCCATTTTTTTCAAAGTGGACATTTATCTATTGATTTGATTTTAGACTAGAAAAAGGTTAATAAAAAAAATAAAATAAAAAAATTTTAATACACTTTTTCTGCATAAAATTGCTCATTTTTTTTTATTTGAAGTTGGAATTTAAAAATTTTTAACGGGAAATTTTAAAATAGTTGCCGAAAATTGATGAAAACTTTCATAAATATTTTACATATCTTCTTTTATAAGTTTTTAGGAAAAAACATTTAAGGAGAGTTATACACAGTGTGTCCCATGGAAAATGGAACTTTTTCAAAACATCGATTTATATTGGCGCCACCTATTGGTGGATGTTAGCAATGGAAAGGTCCATTCTTAACTGACATCCTGTCAAAATTGTATGACATTTGGTTCAATGGAAACCAAAATATCGCGCTTAAAGTGACGGTGTGTTTGTGGCATCGGTCAAAAAATGAACTTTGAACAAAGAGCAAATAATAAGTTCTGTTTTAAACTCGGTAAATCCTTTACTGAGACGCATAATTTGCTGTAACAAGTTTATGGCGATAATTGTCTATCCCGTACCAAAGTGTACGAGTGGTATAAGCGGTTCCAGGAAGGTTGTGAAGACATTCAGGACGACGAACATCCAGGTCCTTCGAATACCGTGGTTACTCAAATTAACATTGAAAAAGTGCGTGAATTTATGAAAAATGAGCAAAAATCTTTATTGCGATACATGGAAATGGAATTGAATATGTCCAAAAATTCAATTCATCGCATTTTGACCGATCATTTGAATCTACGGAAGGTGTGTGCACGCTTTGTTCCACACAAATTGACCGACTACGAAAAATTGCTCCGAATTCAACATTGTAAGGATTTGATTAAAGAGTCAAAAAAGGACCCAAATTTGAAATATTCAATTGTGACTGGTGACGAGACATGGTGTTTTCAATATGATCCCGAAACCAAGCGTCAAAGTGTTGAATGGAAGCACCCAACCAAGTCCAATCCGAAAAAAAGTCGTCTTGAAAAGTCAAAAGTGAAGACAATGTTAATTTGTTTCTACGATTCGGAGGGTATTATTCATCGTGAATTCGTTCTACCTGGTCAAACGATTACTGCTGTGTTTTATCTTGGTGTTATGAAGCGTTTGCTCAGCCGTATTCGTCGTGTGCGGCCACAATACCGTGAAAAAGGGAGCTGGCGTTTGTTGCATGATAATGCCCCGTCTCATCGATCGAACTTGATCACGGATTTTTTGATCAAAAATTCCATATTAACCATCAACCATTCACCGTACTCGCCGGATTTGGCTCTATCCGACTTCTACTTGTTCTCCAAATTGCACTTGCCTATGAAAGAAAAACGTTATGCCGACGTAGAGGCCATCCAAAGAGCGACGACCGACATACTAAAGTCGATGGATAAAAATGATCTCAAAAACTCATTCGATATGTTAATTGATCGTGCAAAACGTTGTATTGATGCGGAAGGAGACTATTTTAAATAAAATTAATGAGATTTGCCGAAATATTGAGTTTTTGTCTTTATTTTGAAAAAGTTCCGTTTTCCATGGGACACACTGTGTAATTGTTAAAATTGTATACAATATAATTTCATTATACTGTATATATTTTATATTATGTACAATTGTTAACAAATATTTGCTGAAATTTTTTCCAATATGGAGTCTGCATAAATATCGAAAAGATTGAAAAATCTATAATTTCCAAAATAAATGACGATTGAGAGTACGCATGCACGTTTGAGAGTACACTTTCCATATGTTTTCAATAAGGCTGAAAATGACTCTGATGTCAAATTTTTATTTATCAAATTGGCGGATGCAGTATGGCGACCATAGTTGTAAAAAGAATTCAGTTTTGATTTGAAGGTCAGAAAATTTTTGTACTAATCTAATGATAAAAAAATACTAATAGATGTGTGGAAATCTTGATATACAGCAAATTTAAAAGTTTTTGTAAACAGTTTTTAAAAATAATCGCTTTATCACGGTGGTCAAGTAATTAGAGAGAAAAATATAAATAAGACGTGTGATTATCTGTTTGTTATGTTCTGAGAGTTGCCGAATATGAAATTTAGATAATTTATTGATTTTTATAAAATGTTAGATCTATTATAGCGTCTGCTAATACAGAAATCATTGAATTTCGATCAAATATTAACTCAAATATTTTTTAATTGAATTTATGATGCATGCTAGTAATAATAAAGAAACATTGCAAGATACAGATTCTTCGAATACTTTTACAAATTATTTATAAAAGGTGTTATGGTGATTTTTCTTCATTTTTTAAATTTTGTTTTATTATTTGTTTTATATTTTTAATTTTAAATTGCTTGTTATATTTTTTAATTTTTTTTTTAGTTTTATTGCTTTTTAATTTTATAAATTACTTTGTCGTTTGTTTCTAGGCTTGGAAAGAAACAATGTTTATAAATTTTTATTATTAAAATTATCTTTTTTTGGCGTTATTAGAGAATAAGTTATTTGACTACTTCTTGATCGTGGTCAAAACAAGAAACACAAATATATTTTTGGCATTTATTGCAATAAATTTGTTACGTGCGGGGCTACACGCACAAGACGAAATTTTAATATTTATATTAATGTGGGATCCGCCAACCCGTCCCGTACGGGCCCGCCCGCACATCGCGAACCGAAGGGACCCTTACTGTTGTGCCGAACATATACTTTGGGGGGAGGGGGGAATTGCCGCCTCTGCCCCATTAATTAATAATTAACGAAGCATTAGTAGAAATGATTAAAAGCTTATCTTGTGATGAGTGCTTCTGACCTCTGCGTTTTTCGTTGGGATCGCCGTGAGGAGTAAGGGTTGAGAATTATGAGTAACAATACTGTCTCTTTCAATAAGTTTATTCGAATTTACAGTTTTTTTATGCTATTACTGATCACACACAACACTGCACGATGCGCGCCATAGTCCGTGACGGAAAATGATAAAAAAAATAAAATGATGAGAAAGTTTTTTTTTCTACTTCTCGTTAACGCGATGAAAATCAGACTATACTCTATCCCCCGGTCACTACGGTCAACTCCTCGCGGCCCGTTGGTACTCATATTTAAAGCCCTTGAGGTGGAGGCATCGTGGGGATTTTCGCTTATTTGGCGTCGGCGCGAGTCTTAGTGGACTTCCGAGCCTCCCCCACGCCTCCCAACTAAAATGCAACTTTAGATATTTTATCTGTTTAAATGTGTGTGCCGAGGCGAGTTGAGCAACACGACTCTCACAGGTGTGTGGGAAAAATATTTAACTATAAGAATAAGTTTATTTTCCATGTCTCCTGTGTTTTTTCCACAGGAGTCAATTTGCAGCGTGAGTGCAAGTATCACTCACCTTTATTCTAACACTCTGTTGTATAGAGTTCGTCGAACTGCGCGCTCAGCATTTTCACACATTAAACGTATACATTTATATGTTGCAGTTGTAGTTCATTGACCTGCTTGATTTTAATTTTAATTTAATTAATTTTTTCTCTTTTTTATAGGTTTTTAATTTAATTTAATTATTAAAATTTCGTCACGTAACATCCTCCCCCCCCTTAAAGACGTTCACCGTCCCGGTAAACAGCGGACGTGCTGCGTGGTGTATGCGCTTACAACAGACTCTTACCCTATATATTATGGTTTGTTAATATTACATAATTGTCGGATGTTATTAGCCTTATATTATTGTTAGTGTCGTATTATAAAGGTTGATTAATTTGCTTAATGGTTTTAGGGTGGTAGGCAGTCTAAATATTATTTTATAACATTTATGATAACCCACCGAAAAGGGGAAAAGAAAGAAAAATTAAATTATTTAGATTGCCTTTACATAAAAAAAAAAAGGTTCTTAACCTAGTTTTTTTTTTTTTTTTTTTTTTTTAGTACTAATTAACAATCTACAAGGAAACAATCCAAATTGATTTGCTTATTAATATGATAAAAATTCATTAGGACTGTCTGTAAAATGAAATCGTTTGGATGCATTTCACAAAATTTATTCTATTATATTGGCTAAATGTTAATAGGGTTATAAGAATCAATTTTATACTATATGTGTTAATCTTTTAGATATATTTTTAATCTTCTTTTATCTTGATTAATGAGACTGGATATGTGTGCTGGTAGATGCTCATGTCCCTTCTGGTGTCAATGGTCTGCTTAATTGCGTGTTTATTTTCGCAGATGGTTTTGGATTTGAATTCTGACGTGTGATAGGGACTCGATTAATAGTCTTTTCGTGTCCCGCAATAGGGTCTTTGCTGGATCTTGATTCTTCACTTTCAAGCTTTTGGATTACACTTCTTATTTTTTTCAAATGTCCTTTGCGGTCTCTTATTTGACACTGTATTTGACATGTACTTAGATGGTCTTCAAATGTTTTGCAGTCTACCCAGAGCATGCATTTCGAGTGCCATGTCTTCGCATATCCTTGGGTTTTATCCTGATCTACCTTTGACATCTTCGGGGGATCGGCGAAAATAGCACGGTACGTCCTTTTACTTCCTTTCAAGGATGCCTTATGAGCATCCTTAGCGTTAATAAACTGAATGTATCCGCAAGTGGCCTGTCTCAATATTTCGGATGATCTTGATGAAATCTAACGGTCCAAATATTCGAAAATCCTTAAAGAGTTCTTCTTCCGTTATATTCCAAGCTAATTGGCAGAATAGTCTAATTCTTGAGGGTCTGGTAGGTATGGCCCTTGACTTTGCTTTGTTCCGTAATTTACGTACGAGAGCAGTCCCAAAAGTACCCGACCCGACAAAGAAAACAGTAAAAAAATTGCGAAAATGTTTTTTATTTTTCAACATATTCTCCTTTCAGTTCGATACACTTTTCCCAACGATGTTCAATAGCTTCGATACCCGCTTTATAGTAGGAACCGTCAAGCTCCTCAAAATACCTATTAACCGCAGACTCTACCTCTTCATTGTTGGCAAATCTTTTGCCGCCGAGCAATTTTTTCAAATTCGGAAAAAGAAAATAATCCGAGGGAGCCAGATCTGGCGAATAGGGTGCGTGAGGAAGTAATTCGAACTTTAACTCATTGATTTTAGCCATCGCAATGACGCACGTGTGGACTGGTGCGTTGTCGTGATAAAACAACACTTTTTTTTTGTCAGATGGGGCCGTTTTTTCTTGATTTCATCACCCAAACGCTGCAATAAGGCTGCATAATATGCGCCGTTAATTGTTTTTCCTTTTTCGAGATAATCAATAAATATTATTCCACACGCATCTCAGAAAACGGATGCCATGACCTTGCCAGCTGACTAAACTGTCTTTGCTTTCTTTGGAGCCGGTTCTCCCTTTTTAGTCCACTGCTTTGACTGCTCCTTGGTCTCAGGTGTAAAATGATGGACCCATGTTTCGTCCATGGTTATGAATCGACGCAAAAACTCGGTTTTATTGCCGCCAAACATTGTCAAACACTCGATGGAAACATCCTCACGTTGCTGTTTGTGCTCCATTGTGAGCAAACGCGGCACCCATCTTGCGCACAGCTTTCTCATGTCCAAATTTTCGGTCGAAATGCGATGCACAGCACTTTTTGAAATGCCTGCCTTGTCTGCTATCTCGCGCACTTTTAGTCGACGCTCATCCAATACCATTTTGTTGATTTTTTTCACATTTTCTGTCGTAGTGACCTCACTTGGTCGACCACTGTGGTGTTCATCTTGGCAGCTCGTACGACCTCGCTTAAACTTAGCTACCCAATAACACATCGTTCAATAAGTCCCGAGACTAACCCAGAGATGGTGCTAGTAATACCAAACTGGCCACGTTTCCATAGAGTGCGAACCTTTACATGAAACGTGTAAAAATTTCACGTCGATCGAATCACAAACAGCAGAGTTATCGAGGTTAGAGTAAAGTCACTTTGTAATTTGTTTGAAAAATGGAAAAAAGCAAATTTCGCGTGTTGATAAAACATTGTTTTTTAATGGGTAAAAACACCGTAGAAGCCCAGAAATGGCTTGAAAAACATTACCCGGACTCCTCTTCATCCAAACCAACGATTTGTCGTTGGTATGCTGAGTTTAAACGTGGTTGTACGGACACAAACGATGCGGAACGTTCGGGTAGGCCATTGGAAGCCGTTACACAGGAAAATGTGAGTGAAGGGTTAAAAATTGTAATGAAAAATCGCAAAATGAAGGTCCGTAAGATTGCAGAAATGACACACATATCATCTGGAAGCGTATTTACAATTCTTCATGAAAAATTGAGCATGAAAAAGGTTTTTTCCAAGTGGGTGCCGCGATTGCTTTCAGTGGAACAAAAACAGCAACGAGTCGACGATTCAGAAAGCTGTTTATCGCTATTTACTCGCAATAAAAAGGATTTCTTGCGTCGATACGTGACCATGGATGAAACATGGATACATCATTTCACTCCGGAGTCGAATCGGCAATCATCTGAGTGGCGCATGGCTGGCGAAAGCCGCCAAAAGCGTCCAAAAACGCAGCAGTCTGCTGGCAAAGTCATGGCGTCTGTTTTTTGGGATACACATGGCGTAATTTTCATTGACTACCTGGAAAAAGGTAAATCTATCAACAGTGATTATTATATTTACTTGTTGGTACGTTTGATGGAGGAGATCGCAGCAAAACGACCGCACATGAAGAAGAAAAAAATCCTTTTTCACCAAGACAATGCACCATGCCACAAATCTATGAAAACAATGGCAAAATTGAACGAATTGGGCTTTGATTTGCTTCCCCACCCCCCGTATTCGCCAGATTTAGCCCCCAGCGACTACTGGCTCTTTGCTGATCTCAAAAAAATGCTCTAGGGAAAAAAATTTGGCTCGAATGAGGAGGTCATTGCCGAAACTGAAGCCTATTTTGAAGCAAAGGATAAATCCTCCTATAAACATGGTATAGAAATTTTGGAAAGGCGTTGGAAAGATTGTATCACTCTAAAAGGAGGTTATATTGATGAATAAAAATGATTTTTGAAAAAAAATGTTGTTTTTGTTGTTAGACTCGGGACTTATTAAACGATGTGTTATACATAGTCCCCGACCTTGGCTTTTAGTTTCTTCTCTTTACTATCATATCGAGTTTTAGATTGTAGTTTAGCTGCTATCTCATTATCCCTGGCTATGTTATTTATTTCATCCAAACGAAGAAGTAAGTCCCGTAGGTACGTGTTATATGTATTTAGTTTTTTCTCGACCAGTATTTTTAGGGGGAATCTTGCGATTCTTCCGAAAATCAATTTATAAGGAGTGAATTTAGTGGCAGAGTGTAAGCTTGTGTTGTAAGTTAAAACTGCGAAAGGTATTAATCTATCCCAGTTGTTATAAGATTCTGAATACGTTCTGATGAAATCAGTTAATGGCGCATGGCTTCTTTCTAATGATCTATTGGTCTGGATTCTATATCCTGACGTGGTAAGATGTCGTATTTTAAATTGGTTCCTTTATCTGATAATATTGCTTCAGTAGCCCCAAATTGACATATGTGGTGCTTAGCCAGCGCGTTGGCTATTGTGGTAGATCGCAAATTAGGTATTAGTACCACTATCAGATATTTTGTTAGATTGCATTGCATGGTAAGCATATGGCAGTTGCCTCGAGGGGTCATTCTCAATTTGCCTACGGTGTCGATGGATACCTTATCAAATGGTTCTATCGGTGTGTCCGTGATAATCATGGGCTCCCTTGTCTTAGTTCGATCCAACTTTTTTATACTGCATTCTCGGCCCTTTCGGACATAATCCAGATCGTCGTTTCTCATACCTGGCCAGTAGTATCTCTCTCGGATCTTCTGATATGTTTGGTTTACCCCTTTGTGTCCCCCTATCAGGCTCTTATGTAAATTTTGTACTATGCCATTTCTCCCCTCTGGTTCTGGATAATTCACCTTTCCGTAACATAGGGTTACGGTAATTGGGCTACCCTCAAATGTTTCTGTCAGCAGTTGAGCTAATAGTCCTGCCTCTAGGGCATCCAGCATGTCTCCTTTTCGCGGAATGCGAAAACTGGTGAGGTTTCTTTAAAGCATGGTAGTTCTGAGATTAGCTAGAGCAGTCCTTATGTTCGGAATAGTGAAACTGTCGAAATGCTTATGTTTTATAACCACTGATAGTATGTTATGGTTTTTATATGGCGTAACCAGGATCTGTCCTACCTTTGGTCTGGTTTCCTTTAATTTCATTTGATTTATTGCTCCTATATCAATCAATAGCCTTGTTGTACTCGTTATGCTCTCAATATCGCTAGTTACGAAGTGTACTAGGTTGTCTCTTTTATAGGTGAGGCTTTGTCGAGATGCTTTAATGTTATTTCTTGAAATCAGTAAAGGCAGGCGTTGTTGTTATTCTAAGCTATCAGTATCTTCTGAACTTCGGTCACTGTGATCTGTGGTGATAGTTTCATGCGACTCGGTTGAAGATATGCATAATGAGATCAGAGGTAGTAATTCGTTGAAGAAATGTTTAGGCGCTTGGCCATAATTTATATTTACACTTGGTGTTTTTTCGAGTAAGGTTTTATTTGAGGGTTCTTTAGAGTCTCCGGGAATGCAAACTGCCTCGCTAAAAGGCAAGTGTTTCTTTACTTTCCCTGTTAAAGGGGTACTTTTGGCTTGTGGTTGTTGGTTGCAGCTGAATGGTGTGTCGGAAATGGGTTTAGGTGCTTTACTTTGTATCCCAGGTATATTATCTGAATCTTCTGCGTCGGCATCGCTGTTTGTTTCATAATTAATTTTGTTGTCCAAGGTTGGGAAAGTCGGATTCCTTGTGCTAACCGGAGACTGTCGTTCTAGTTGTGCCACTAGCCGTTCCATAACGTCGTCATTGAGAGTCTTGTCGTTGTAGGGATCTATGGTGTTCAAGTACTCTTGGTATTCGGGATCTCCTATATCTTCTTCAGAGAAATTACTTTTACCTCCAATGGTATTGTCTCTATCTCACAACAGTTCATCAGAGTTATGGCCATATTGATTATTTATTCGATTGTAGATCCTTCCCAGGGACGCGTTAAAATTTCTCCAGTCTTCTGTCGTTTCTATGTTTTCCGTAACTTCGTCACCCAACTTATTGCTTGACGTTAGGAGGTTTTGAACTTCTACACGCTCCTTGCAAATCGTCATTAGATTCTTCTTCTTGATTTTCTTCTATGGCGGTGACCTCCTCGGTCTCACTTCCTGAGTCTGCGGTAACATCCATACAAATTGGTTAATTATCCCTTTCTTGGTGGTGTTGAGAGTCAATGTCAGAATCCGATTCTTCGTTGGTTTCTTTCCGCAGCCCACTTCTCCTAGGGTCAGCCCGCGGTGGCACTTCATCTGTGTCCGTGTTGATATCAATTGACTCTGTACTCTTTGATGCTAGCTCCGAGCTGGTTCCGATCTCGGTATCCGTAGGGGGATTTGTTAGAAATGATTCTTGATTTGGTGATATTGCATCTCTTCTGATTGCTTCTAGTTTATGTGTTCTATTGGGCGTATTTACAGATTAAGTAGGAGGCCCCTGTGTACGGGGATTAATAGATTGGGTTACAGATAAGGGCTTACGGGTACTCCTTGATGCTTGAGAGGTTGTCGCTCTTGAGGTACGAAGATCACTTCCTGTATTTTGGTTAGTCTTAGCTCTAGTTCTATGAGCTACGGTGCTATGGTCTATGACAGGAGGTGCTTTGGTAGTTTTCGAGCCAGGTGGCCTCCCTTGCCTTCGGCTTGCTGTTGCCGAACCTGGCACGTTTCCAGCTGGCGGATTTTCTGATCCGGAGGCTTTGGACTTTTTTTCTTTCCTTGGCTGAGATGCTACCTTATTCAATATCAATATCTTAAGTTGCGGTAATTTATCATTGATCTCTTGCTCAGTGGCGTCTATTACTGGATTGCGGGACAAAGCGTCGGCATTACTATTTAAACGTCCTGGTTTATATTAGAAAGTATATTGATACCCGGTGAATTTAAACATCCATCGCATCAGTCGTTGCCCAGGATCAGTTCTATTATGCATCAAGTTTAAACGTTCATGATTTGCTCGCAAAACAAATCTTTTTCCTAGTAGGTAGAGTCGGAATTGGTGCATGGCATATAAGGCGGCTAAACATTCCTTTTCTGTAGTAATATAATTTCTCTCAGCCTTATGTAGGGTTCTTGATAAATATGCTACGGGATGATCGAACCCGTTCAGTTCCTGGCTTAGTCCTGCTCCAATTGCGTAGTCAGAGGCGTCAGTAGTCAGCGTAAATTCTTTCTCAAAATCCGGATAAATTAAAATAAGGCTTTCACATAACCGCTTCTTCAGTAACTCAAAACTTTCATCCTGTTGCGGTCCCCAGTCACTACACTGCTGGCCTTTCTTTAAAACGTCGGTTAGTGGCTTTGCAATTTTCGAAAAATTTTCTATGAATCTCCGATAGTATCCTACCAGGCCTAAGAATTGTCGAATATTTTTTATAGTAGTTGGTTTTGGGAAGTCTTTTACTGCCGAAATCTTCTTAGGATCTGGTTCAACTCCTCTTTAGCTGATTACATGCCCTAAGAAGGGAACTTCACGTCGTAAGAATTCAATCTTGTCAGGTTGAAGCACCAGTCTAGCGTCTCTTAGGCGATCTAAGAGTATTCCCACTTTTCTATTATCGTCCTGCAAATCTCTTGCGTACACTATTATATCATCGAGGTTTACCAGCATTTCTGTGTTTTGGAGTCCCTTCAACACGTTATCCATTAGTTTCTGGAACGTAGCGGGTGCGTTCTTTAACCTTTCCGGCATGCGTACATATTGGTAGTGATCGTTTGGGGTAGTGAAGACGGTCTTGCATTTGTCTTCTGATTTCATAGATATCTGTTGAAACCCACTGGCCAAATCGAAGCATGTAAAGTAACTTGCTCCGCCTAGTTTATCTAAAATATCTGCTATATTGGGTAGAGGATAAGCATCCCCTATAGTTTTCTTATTTAACTCCCTGAAGTCAATAACTATTCGCCAACGGGGGTTACCATGGCTGTCTGGTCGTTTCGGGACTACCCAAATGGGAGAGGACCAAGGTAAATTCGAGGGTTCTATAATACCGTCCTTTAGTTTCTTCGTTAGTTGGTCACCTATGACTTCTCTATGTTTTGGGGGGTGTCGATATTGTTTGGTATGTATGGGTATATTATTTTCTAATGGTATCTCGTGTTCTACCTTATTAGTAAAAGGGAGGGAATCTCCTGGCAATAAAAATACGTCACAGTACTCATCTATTATCTGGTTCACACTGTCCTTCTCCTCCTGATTAAGGTGACTGACCCGAATTAAACTTCGTAGTAACTGAGCTCGTTCCCATTGCTGGCCTATTCTGTTGGGTGGCGTTTCCGGTTCAGTATCTGTGTCAGGGTCGAATTCGGGGATAGCATATTCAAACGGCAGAATTTCCACAGGGTCTATGCTTACGCAGAAGTCTTCTTCTTGGGTATTTATTGCCATCACTCGGCAAGTATTATGGTCATTTCGTACTATTCCTTCCCCTATATATACTCGATCATTGTTGAGTTCTAATTTGGGCAGATATCCTTCTTTTAACTCGCTGGGCTTGATAGATATCTGGAGTATTTGTCTAGTTCTTCCTTTTAATATATATTTGTGTTCGGATTTCTCTTGGTCGAGGGACGATTGATCTAGATCTACTTGATTGTCTGTGAACAATTTGCTTTATATATCTTCTTGGTTTTCAGCTTATGTTGGTCACTTGTTGATTGGAAAGGAATAGGATGCATAAAATCTCCGCTCATCATAAGGGCTTTGTTATGATATGATATAACGGCTTCCTTCTTTCTTAAGTAGCCTCGTCCAATCATCCCATCTTGGTCAATTTTGAATTTATCCGTCACGACATGAAACTTTGCCGGTGACCCTTGTATGGTTAAATAGGTGGTACCCAAAGTTTTTACGGTCTCATCTGTAATCCCACCTAGTGTACCTATATCGCCTATATCAATCTGGAGATCAGGATGCAAGGAGCCGAGTTTAATTGGGTTAACCGAGGCTCCATTATCTATCATAAAGGTCAACCATAGTACTCGACCCTCATGTATGCACAGCCTTATTACTGTGGGTTCGTCATCCCCTGAATCTTCTTCTCGAGGTCTTGCACACGTACTAATTCGCCTAATAGTCTCTGTATTTTGTTTTGGACCAGCAAGATCTGTCCTCGGGGTTCGTCCCTCGTTATCGGGGGCTCTTGTCTCCTTGCGTATGGGGTCGATTCGGTATTGTATGGGCTTGTCAGCGGGATCTCGTGACGAGCCCCTATCGAGTTTAAATTACTGTCTGTTGGTCTTGTTTCTTGGGTGGGGTTATTAGCTGATCTTCTCCAGGATTCATTAGGCTATGCTTGCCCTGCCGGGTTTTGATTCCACGGCCCTCCATAATTAGTTCTTACTCTGTAGTCATTCCTGGCATACTCGTTGTTATTGTAATTCGGCTGGTGATTAGCGTATCTTGTTCTGGAATTTTTCCTCGTGGGGCTATATAAGCGTGAATCGTTATTATATTGTGGTTAGTATCCGTTCCTGTTAGTCAGCTGATACTGCTCCGGGGGTCCGTTCAGACGCTCATAATTTCCTCAGGATGGGAAGTAATACATCGGACGATAATGTATTTGTCGCAAATAGTCCATTCGGTCGTGGTATTGCGTTGGTCCATATTGTCTATTCGTATTATAGCCATTAGTCCTGTTAGTCCAAGCTCCTGGTGATGGAATTTCTTTCGCTATGACTCGAACGTTTTTACGACTATACTCACGATCGTTTGGTCTATAGTTTATGCTGCCTCAGCCTTCCGGATAGGACCTATCATTTCTACGTTTAATAGAGCTCGAGAATTCGTCATCCTCTTCATCACCTTCAATTGTTTATGTCTAGAATTTGCGACTGGTAAGATGTGCCTTTTAATCAGCTTTTCTAATTCTACTGCGGCTTGATACGCCTCATGTAAATTAGCGGGCCGTTGGCTGTGCACCGTAGTGGTGATTTCTGCTGGTAATCCTTTTTTGAACATTAGTAGCGCTACCTCTTCTAATGGCTTGATACGCTCGGTTATTTGTTGTGATGTCACTCCTGGTTGCCTTAATGCTCCACGGGCTCCCATTAATAATATATTTAATCTGTCATAGAACATCCCAACTGATTCTCCCTTTTTCATTGTTATATTGTGTATTTTCTCGATGTAGTAAGAATAATCCTTCCCGGGCGCGAATGGCTCTTTTAAATGTTTTACCAAGGACTCCACATCTTTAAACGCGTATCCATAGATACAGTCTCGGGCTTAATTATGGTGTTCATTTATTGAGTGGTTATCTACTTCTTTTGTTCTGTGACACGGGAGGTTGAGTAGGAGGGGAGTTGGAGAGACATCAGTATGGTTGCCCAATGCCAATAAAATTTGGATTAATGTTCGGCCTTACCAATCATCATTTGCTTTGGAAGGTGGCCAGGATTTTTCGGAAAAGTGGTATTAGGGGGGCTATGATGAAGGAGAAAAAATTTAATAAAAATGAGAGGAGAGGAAAAATTTCCCGTCGGTTTCCGTGTCCTGGTCTTCCTGCGCATATTCCTGCCTGGTGTCGATGGCAAGTGGTAGCAATCCCCTGCAGTGATTACAGAGAATTGGTTTGTCCAGCTCTCGTTGGTGTGCCTGGTCTCTGCACCGCTCCACCACTTGTTTTATATCCAGGTCTCCGTTGGCTATGGCAGCCATTCATTGAAAACAACTCCTCCAGATAGGCAGGGGCCACTTACACTTCTCGCACTGCCCCTTTGAATAGGGTGGCAACACCTTTTTGTTCCAGAGGCGAGGGGAGTCATCCCACGCTGTGCGGCGCCAGTCGGTGTATTCATCATCCCAAGGTTCGTCCCGGGAGATGGTAATTGGCGGCTGGTTTGGGAATTTTCTACACGACGTCCAGTTGTTTAAATCGCTTTGGTGCTGTAGGCTCCTGCACTTCCAGGCGGCTGGGTACAGAAATGACATACCCGAAGTGAGCGTCTTTATATCTGAGGGGCAGCGTTCGTAAGTGGTCAATGGCGTAGCGACCGTATTCAATGGATTCGCGGAGCTGCATCTCCTCAGTCCAATCATCGGAGGTCATTCCATCGTCAATTGGGGTTAACTCAGGATATTGTAACATCTTGTTTCCCCTCCTGCAGCTTGTATCTCTCCTTTTGGTGCCGGGATATGCTGGAGGTTACGAATGGGGCTAAGTTTATTTCTTCCCCCTCTAAGAGGTCCAGAAGAAACTTTGTCCCTGGCGTCATAATCGGGCTAATCTGTCCCTGTCTCTTCTTGAATAAATGTAAATAAATTTCCTTGAAAAAAGTCCCATTCATGGCTAGATACCTGGTTTCTTTCCTTGTTTTCATCCTTCTGATTTTCTTAGTGCGGTGGTATTGTACCACTTCGCCCATAATAAAAATTCCCACCAACGTCATGAGCCTTGGCACTGCCATCCTGTTCGAACTTCCTTTTCAAGCCTGCAGCGGATAGTAAGCGAAAAAAAAAATGGTTATGTGTCAGAGTAAGAGATTGTCACGGGCAAAGGGATAAGAGTATACAATCAGCTGCAACAGGGTCCCTCCGATGGGGAAAGATATTAATCTATATGTATATATATAGATGAAAATTACAATTATAGTAGAAAAAAATTAATTGGTATTGTATTAATAAATATATATTTAGTATTATATAACATTATATAACATGTATATAACATTATTTCAATGTTTCTTATTATGGCTGAGATATATCATTCGATCACTTCCAAGAGAATGATCAAATATTTACTTATATGTATATGTATTATTCTTTAACACATGGCCTATCAATTTCCGAATAAATCATATTCGGTTTATTGCATTTGAATAATGCATCTAAGTTCACAATTTCCGGCACTCTAACCTCCGGATTGATTCTTTTGTATATGCGACATTACTTGTTTTAAAGTACTTATACCTTGATATTGTCAACTTGATGGTTTGGAGTACATTTTTGATATTTTCCAATCTAATTTTAAATTATAACTAATCAATCCGGTGATTTTTTAATATTAATTAATCACTAATAATAAATTTTATCAATAATTGAATTAGCGCGAACGTATTTAAATTAATTATTTAACGATTATATTGTCAGTGTTAGTATTACTATTATTCAGTATATTGTTTATTTATAATTTATTATAATAGATTGTATTCAATTTATGATTTATTATAATAAAATGATTATGAAGTATTGTTAATTCGCATGAGTTACCTAGCAGTTAGTTATTGAGACCAAGCTGATTACAACGTCAATGATTATGGGTTGTTGTTAGCAATGTAATTTTTCCCTTCGCTATCTTGCCTGAATTTCATGATACATTGTCTCTGTTAGTGTTATTGCGACCTGATATTTCAGATCAGAGACCTGTTAGGTTTTATTTGTGGCGAGGTTCGATTAATGGTGACCCCTATGCTGATACTTAGATTCTCAGCGGTAGTCGAAATCATATGCTCGCCGACTAGGAGGGAATACCAGGAGGGACATTGCCTCTTAATGTGTGCTATATCAAAATAGCGTTACGGCAATGTCGGGTTTCAAGGATGGAAAAAATCTCCTTTTCATTGATAACCGTTATGACCTGATTCGTTCTTCCCTAATCGATATGGAAAGAATAAATCTTGCTTAATAACCCTACCAACTATTTCGTGAGATTTACTTAGGATTAGAAGGTTATCACCTGCCGCTCATTCACTCGATCGTGAGGGCCTTAACACCCGACAAACTCAGTTATGAGTCAGGTGCGGCAAACCCTCACGGCATCTCGGTAACGAGTCTTGGGGTGACAAAGATTTTACAACAAGTATAATACTTAATTCAAAATATATTTTTTTTTTTTATTATCGCTTTCTGCTATCGGCCACTCGGCTGCAACGTGATAGCTAACTCAGCAGAGAAATACTCTCGTCCGCGAAAGCACTCGCGGCTTGCAGGCCAACGGCAGTCAAGCAGCGCATAATTCTACTAGAGCAATAAGGATCAGGTCTTGAACCTTTTCTCATCGACGCAATAGCTCCTGAAGCCAATGTAGCATTGGTTAGTTTACTCGTACAGTTGTATGTCTTTCCCAATATTACTTCAATGCATGCAAGTAAGTGATGCAAGTTTTGGTTACCACAATTAATTCTTTTGATTTTAATTAATTTAATTAATTTGTTTATTTTATAATTTAATTTGATTAATTTTTATTTATTTTTATTTTAATTAATTTACTTTATTTTCTCTTAATTCTCATTTCTATCCTTATTTATGTATTTTATATTAGATAAACTCTTTTTAAATGACTTTTTGAAATGAATATAACTAAATATTCCTGTAAAATTATTTAATAAGATTAATAAATTAAATTCTTAATAGGATAATATTATTTTACGTATTTATTCACTTAGCTAGTAATAATTTCATTTTTCTCCTGTGAAAATTATTTTATTCAATTATTAGTCTTTTTTTTTTTATCGTGAAGGAATAAATCAAAACTATTAAGAAGATAGTTTTAATATAAATAAATACGTGCTGTTTCAGAGATGAGGAAAAATTGTAAAATTCTATAAATTTAATTTGATGATTTAATATTATTACTCGACTCAACCTAGAATAGCATATTTAACGATATTCTGTCAAATTGTAAACCATAATATATGTATGTACGTGTATATATGCATATAAATATGTTTATATGTAATTTGTATTATATTAAAATTTTAAGATATGATATTTATGAATAAAGGGGGAGTAAAATTGGTTATATGGTAAACGTATACCGAATTGACATACGCTATGTTAAGAATAACCTCGGGGACAAATTTTTATACTATATACTATTATCATTTTGAGTCACATATACACCGGCTGAAATCCGAGTGGTTAACTCCAAATGATGACGCTGGACGTCAGGACGAGACAATGTATTTAAACATTGTCCTACTTAGATAGATTCCCATTAAATTCTTACTAATAATAAAAAAGGTTCTAAAATTAGAAAAAATTTAATTTTACTATTAATATAGCTTAAATATATATAATGTTTTTAGGAAAAATAAAAAAAATTTTAAATATGTCAATTTTTAATTAATATGTAAATTTATTAATCTAACAGGGAAATTATTAGTATAGGGATAATCATGACCCAATAAATGCATATAATTGTATGATTTTATTTATATAATATGGTTAATAACATGGTACAATATGGTTAATAATATGGTATGCAACGCATACATTAATATTCAGTAATATTGTAATAATTATCGAAGCATAAGGTGTAATCTTCTTTTTTTCCAAATAATCATCTTGGTTCACTCTGTGACCATAATATTTTCACTTATTTCACATTAATAATTCATTTAATTTACAATCATTTATTCACACGTTATCACTAATTTCTCACACTTTATTCATCACCTTATATTTACTCATTATCGCGTTATTTTCATTTACTGTAATTATATCTTTATTTTTCTTTTTTATTTTTTTCACTTTTATTTTTAATTCGCTTTATATCATCTTTCTTCTGTTATTCACTTTTTATTTATTTATGTTTATATATTTATATTTTTCTTCTCGCTTTATTTCACTTTGTTTTAACGCATTTTTCTTTCTTGATGTTATTCTTTATATTAATCATTCATTATTTCATTTGTTTTATTTCACTCATTTTAATCAGCATATATATATATATATATATATATATATATATATATTGTAACGGGGTGGCAGTTTTAAACATTAACCGCCACAGGAGCAATTAGCTTCGGGGGACGCGCAATCCGCAAAAGGCGCGAAATTGCCCTTTGCGCCCCCTTTCAGGAAGCTAAAGTCTTGGACGACTTTGCTCCTGGGTCCAGGCTCGAGAAGCCGGTCTACGGACCCAACTTACCCGTTGCAACGCCGCGCAATCGTCGTTGCGCGGCTCGTTCGTCGTCCTCACCTGGCTAGTTGATCTCGGAGAGGGCGGTATTCGGGAGGAGAGCTGAAAGCTCCTCGTCGCAGAAATAATAAAAAAAAATGAAAAGCAAAGTAACGGAAAGAAAAAAAAAATTATAAATAATAAAAGAAAAAGATATAATACTTTGGGCGAGACAAGCTCGCACCAAACAAAACAAAAAAAACACAGAAAAAAAAATAGGAGAAAAAAGAAAAAAAACAAATCAAAAATATAAATAAAATAATTTAATAACAAAAACAGAAAAATAAATAATAAATTATTTGACAAAGATAATTACAGAAAAAGAATAAAAGAGAGCAAAATAAATTATAATTGCCGCGTACGAGGAACGCAGGCGGTGAGGCGCGATATAATGCGCGAGGATGGCTCCCGCGCGCGGCGTATTCCACGAGTGCGAGAGAGAAAGAATGCCTCTCGCACTACGCCTATGAGAGTGAGAGAGAAAGGCTTCTCTCACTCGCGCGCGCCGTCTAACGTACGGGTGCGAGAGAGAAGAACACTCTCCCGCACGGAGCCCGTTGGAGCGAGAGAGAGAACGCTCTCCCGCTCTTGCGCGCCGCTTCTACTGCGAGTACGAGAGAGACAACGGATCTCCCGTACTACGCCGTAGGAGTGAGAGAGAAAGCGCTCTCCCACTCTTGCGCGCCTAACCCTACGCGGGTGCGAGAGAGAACGCAACTCTCTCGCGCCGATCTAACTCGAGTGGGAGATAAAGGTTTCTCCCACTCGCGCGCGCGCCGTATACGCCGCAAGTGCGAGAGAGAAAGCGACTCTCCCGCACTGCTACCACTAGAGTGAGAGAGATACCGCTCTCTCACTCGCGCGCGCTTAAGCTGCTATAGGTGCGAGAGAGAACGCAACTCTCTCGCCCTGTATACGAGAGTGAGAGAGATAGCGCTCTCTCACTCGCACGAACCGCGAAAAAATACAAAATATGAAAGCGTGGAGTAACCGGCGGAGGTTACTCCTACGCGAATACAACAAAAAAACAAAACGGCTTTACGCGCGAAAATTAAGTCTTAGCGGACTTACTCTTAGGCTGGCCAGCCGCGCTCGCAAGACGCTCGTTGAAGATGGCGGGGAAGGCGACTCGGCTTGCTCTCGGATGCGAAGTCGACTCGCTCTCGATCGCCGGTGATCTGCCTCGGTGCCGTCGGCCGGTGTGGGTTTCTTGGCTGCCTGCACAGCCGCTGCTCGCCAAGTCACCAACAACACACCCCGATAATTTTCTTCTCCAACGCGAAGAAGAAAGAAACGAAAAGAAAACGCGTAATCGGCGCGTCCAAAATGGCGGAGATTCTACTCTTTCCCGCGGAAAAACTTCGTGAAGCGAAACGAAAGTGCGTGGCTTGTCCGACGGCGAACTCTATACTGCCCTAAAAGGCGGGAGACGGCTTGGCTACCTAGCCTAGCCTCTCCTATGCGGTACTCGACTAGCCTATCTCTAGTCGCGTACCGTTTCTGCCCGTCCGCGACTGTCGCGTTACTTCTTTTCCACGGTCCCCTTTATCCCGATTACGCTAAATATGACGCGGCGCGGAGCACGGAGTGTTCTCCGTGACAATATATATATATATATATGTATATATGTTTTATTTCCCTTTCTTTTATTTTAATGCATTTCATTTTTCTGTTTTTCTTTTATTTATTCATTCTTTATCTCACTTATTATCCTTCTTTTATTACTTATTTATTTATATATTATTTTCATTTTATTGTTACGCTTTCTTTATTTATTTTTTTTATTTATTGATTCGCTGCACTTTATTATTATTCTTTTATTTTAATTCGCACATATATTTTTTTAATTCACTTTTTTTTATTTTATTTTTCTTTATTTATCTTTCGTTTATTTTATTTATTATTCTTTTATTTATTCTTCTCTTATTTATTCGCTTTATTAATTATTCTTTTATTTTATTAATTTTTATATTATTTATTCACGTATTTCATTATTTTTCATTTATTTTCCTTTATTTCATTTATTTTATTCTTTTATTTTAATTCGTGCATATATTTTTACCTCACTTTCTTTTATTTTATTTTATTTTATTTATTATTCTTTTATTTTATTCTTTCACTTTATTTATTCACGCACTTTTATTATTTATTCGTTATTTCAATTATTTTTTTTCCTTTTATCATTTATATTATTCCTTTAGTTTAATTTATTTCATTTTCTTCTTTTATTTTATTCACTTTTATTTATTCGTGCATTTCATTATTTATTTATTTCCTTCATTTATCTTATTCATTTATTATTTTTCTTTTTATAGACCACTTTCACATTAACGCTAACTTTTACTCCTTTTGTCCCTCTTATTTTCCTCATCATTGACATTCATGCAATTGTCACAGAGCTAATAGTCGAAGATTACAAGTTCACATTTTCACACTTTCTCTGCTGCTTATTATTTTTATTTATAAAATTTTAAATCACTTTTGGTTTGCATGTGAGGAAATAAGAAAAAGAACCTTGAAGACCTGCTGCGCGTTATTTCGCGATGACGTAATATTTATCGCTGCATTCCTAGCATAATCACTCGCATGCTTCGGCGATCCGACGACCGGGCAAATCACGGAAAGAACGGCATTAGATCTCAAAATAAAACACTTTGATACCTAAAAATTTGATTAAATATGTTTCAATATACAAAGTATTTTAATGAAAATGCTTTTATTTTATCATGTCTGATTGAAATTTAATCATATATTTTTTTCAAAATTATTCGCAACATCACTAGTATATCAACATGAACACATTTCGAAATAAATTCAATAAATTTTAACAAATATATAAAATTATTATTTAAAAAAAAAGTTTTTTTTTTTTTTTCTTTTATATAAAATGTTATTATTAAATAAATTTTTATTTAGTTTATCCTGTTACTTCATTATTCACTGTCACTTTTCCACTTATTTTTATCATTTTCACTTTTCTTTTTATAAATAAATTTTTTTTTTTTGTATAATTGTTTACTCATATGTATGCCGTATACATACATATACACATATCTCACATCCACTGTATAATATTAAACAAAATTTTTCGCATGGTATTTGATTGTATCAACGTAAAAATTGCCACCGCATTCGTAGCATAATCATTTTCACAACACGGCGATCCGACGGCCGGGCTTCGCGCGGAGAGAACTACATTAATTCTCTTTAACGGGTTACCCCCACTTGCGACTTTGAAAAAATCGATTTTTTGTTAATTGCATTTTTTTGAAGTATAAGTATCTGAGAATATGACCTGGAAATTTTAAGTCGATCCGAACAAAATTGACTGAGATATGAGCGTTGAAAGAGAAGAATCCGTTGTGTAAACAACCGGCAATTAAAACTTTAAACGCGTTTTTCTCGAAATGGTATTTCTGAAGTCGGTGACCAAGATTACTCAAACACTAATGAACCGATCTTCTTGAAATTTTGCAGGCTTATTTAATACATAAAAATGTAGTCTTTAATCGTTCGATTTTTTGTTAAAATCAAACCATTAACTTTGACTGTCCGCCATTTTGTGAAAAATAAATATTTTTTTAAATCCTTCGATTAAAGACTAGTTTATACTTATATTTAACTAAGTCTATCCACATTTTTTGTTTCAAATGATCCACTTCGCCGTAATGTTGGTCACCGCAAACCGTATAAATAAAAACACTATTTCATTGGCGGCCATTTGCCACTTAACAATGTAATATTTTGCAATAAAAAAATTACTGGAAGTTCTTTAAGATGTATTCTTCAAGATGATATAATAATCGTTAAAAAAAGTTTTGTAGTTTTCTTTAAAAAAATTCATGAAAAAGGCCTTTTTTGTTGAGCTACAACTGGGGGTAACCCCTTAAGGCATAAGATAAAATCATTTTAATATATTTATTATCAACATATAGGCCATTCTAATAAAAATAAAAACGTTTGTATTCACAATAAAACAATAAAAATATTTACATTTGTCAAAAAAAAAATAAGAACATTTCATCCTATAAAAATTTATTATCAATATTTTATTAATTTCATCGCTGTGGCGATCCGACGGGAAATCGCACGGTAAAATTTATACTAGTTCTCTTTTACAAGGGATAAAATAATTATATAAACTGATTACTTAGATGCAAAAAAAAAAGACTTATGAAGTTTAATACAAATTTTTGGTTTGGATTAATAGACATCATCAAATAATTCAGATTCAATATATCTTATATATTAATTTTAATAATATAATTAATTTTAATATACTTTTCAAACACGTAAGTAATAAAACCTTAAAAACAAAATAATTAACTTTAAATTAGTAAAAATGTACATCAATTATTTCTTAATTTTAATACAATAATAATACAAAAATATTTTAATTTTTGACTGTGAGAGATTTAGAACTTTAAATCAATACAAATTTATTAAAATAAAATATAATTTTAATTTTAACAGCCTATTTTATATATTTTATATATTTAATACATTTGTATATTAATTTTAATAAATTTAATGACTTTATTTATAAAATAATTTTATTGACACTTTCTTATTAATTACAAGCAATAAAAATTTTGAAATTAATTAATTAATTAAAAATAGACATTCTATAAAATATTTATTTTTAAACGAAAGTTTTTTATTTGCGGTACAAATTGAACAAAATTAATTAACATACAATTTTATTATAACTTCTCTGTAAAAGTTTATTAAAAAAAATAGTATTTTAATGTATTATAAACATTTAAAGCAATTCTCTTAAAGGTATAAAATAATTTCTAATAAAATAAATTAATAAATGTAAAAAAAATATGCACTAAAATTTTAATGTACGAAAATATCAAGAGTCAATATTTTTTTTTTTCTTTTTTTTAAATATTATATATAAAATTATAATTTATTTGATAGAAGAATTACTTTAACTGAATTACTTTAATTAATTCTTGAAATTAATACGTACACACATTATTTTGATCAACTAAGCAGAGAAAATTTCTCACTGTTCAATCGTATTTTAACACATCGTTCAATAAGTCCCGAGACTAACCCAGAGATGGTGCTAGTAGTACCAAACTGGCCACGTTTTCATAGAGTGCGAACCTTTACATGAAACGTGCAATAATTTCACGTCGATCAGATCACAGACAGCAGAGTTATCAAGGTTAGAGTAAAGTCACTTTGTAATTTGTTTGAAAAATGGAAAGAAGCGAGTTTCGCGTGTTGATAAAACATTGTTTTTTAATGGGTAAAAACACCGTAGAAGCCCAGCAATGGCTTGAAAAATATTACCCGGACTCCTCTCCATCCAAACCAACGATTTGTCGTTGGTATGCTGAGTTTAAACGTGGTCGTACGGACACAAACGATGCGGAACGTTCGCGTAGGCCATTGGAAGCCGTTACACCGGAAAATGTGAGTGAAATGTTAAAAATCGTAATGAAAAATCGCAAAGTAAAGGTCCGTGAGATTGCAGAAATGACACATATTATCTAGAAGCGTATTTACAATCCTTCATGAAAAATTGAGCATAAAAAAGGTTTTTTCCAAGTGGGTGCCGCGATTGCTTTCAGTGGAACAAAAACAGCAACGAGTCGACGATCCAGAGAGCTGTTTATCGCTATTTACTCACAATAAAAAGGATTTCCTGCGTCGATATGTGACCATGGATGAAACATGGATACATCATTTCACTCCGGAGTCGAATCGGCAATAATCTGAGTGGCGCATGGCTGGCGAAAGCCGCCCAAAGCGTCCAAAAACGCAGCAGTCTGCTGGCAAAGTCATGGCGTCTGTTTTTTGGGATACACATGGCGTGATTTTCATGGACTACCTGGAAAAAGGTAAATCGATCAACAGTGATTATTATATTAACTTGTTGGTACGTTTGAAGGAGGAGACCGCAGCAAAACGACCGCACATGAAGAAGAAAAAAATCCTTTTTCACCAAGACAATGCACCATGCCACAAATCTATGAAAACAATGGCAAAATTGAACGAATTGGGCTTTGATTTGCTTCCCCACCCCCCGTATTCGCCAGATTCAGCCCCCAGCGATTACTGGCTCTTTGCTGATCTCAAAAAAATGCTCCAGGGAAAAAAATTTAACTCGAATGAGGAGGTCATTGCCGAAACTGAAGCCTATTTTAAAGCAAAGGATAAATCCTTCTACAAACATGGTATAGAAATGTTGAAAAGGCGTTGGAAAGATTGTATCACTCTAAAAGGAGATTATATTGATGAATAAAAATGATTTTTGAAAAAAAATGTTGTTTTCGTTGTTAGTCTCGGGACTTATTGAACGATGTGTTACATAACATACTTTGTTATAAAATGTTGCACGAATTTTCAAGCATAGGCACTGTTATATCATAAAAATTGAATAGCTAGTTAATTGCATTAGTCATTTAAAATCTGTGTAACATAATCGAAAAATATTTTCTCAGACATGAGGAAGAAGGCAAGTTTAGCAATAATCTCCATTCCACAATTAACAATAATACAAACTCATATTTTAAATTAAATTGCTCTTTATCATAACTTGTTATTATCAAAGTAATACATTTTTGATTAAAATTTTCTAAAATTTTTGTATAGCTTATGTTATAGTTATCATCCTCAGTTTTTTTATATAATTACTAAATAATTTTAACAAGCTTCTGAATGTAGTTACAAATATAGTTATATCAGAACCCTTTAAAGTTAAGGCACATAGAATTTATTATTATTCGATCACAATCTTGATAAAAATTCATAGACAGTATAAAAAGGAATTTGTAATTACCATTAGAAAAGTATAACTTCAAAATACTAAATTTTGATACTTTTGAATATCAAGTACAAGATTAATTTAGAAAAAGTAATATGTAAATTAAAAATGTTATAATATATTTAATGCATCATTATTTCCGGTATTTGAAATATAAGTTGCAATAGCTGCACAAATGGTTTTTTCACGATTAAAATTAGTTGGAATTACAAAAATGTAAAAATTACTTTTTAAACTTTATAAATTTTAAAATTGAAATATTAATTCTATTCCTTTTCTATATTACTTTTTCAACCATAGAATATTTAGTTACATTCTCTAGTCAAAAATAAAGATAAAAAAAATGCTGCTTAGTGAAAGGAATTGAATTGAGAAATACACAATTTAAAAATAAAATGTATAAAATCTAGTGAAAAGCAAATATCAAAATGGCTATTCTTCTCAATAAAATTTTTAAATCTACAAAAATAAATCTGGTCCCGGCAGTGGAATCTTTTCTATCAGTCACTTGATTTTTGAATTAAAAAATGCATTAAAAATATTTTAGTTACTAGAAGCTATTAAAAAAATCGATAATAATGATAAACTATAAGCTTTTAAGCAATTAAATAATGATGCAAAACTGTTAAGACTATTCATCGCAAATTTAAAAAAAAATGTAGCTGCTATAAAACATTTTTGACAATATCTTGTAACAAACTATTACTAGATTAATTTCAACTGTTTATCTACTTTCTCAATAAGACTAGTATATATATATATTCTTATTGTCTTTACTATACTGCTGGTTTTTTATCATTTTATGAATTATTATAGCGATTGGGGCCTCAATACTTTGATATATAATAAATGAACATTAATTTATATACCCATATATAGTTTACGAGGTCTGGCTATTAAATAACGAGACTGCGCGCCTAGAGGGCGCCGTAGAGGGGTGGGAAAAAGAAACGAGTTGTGCGTTGAGTATCTAGATATCTTGTCTATGCACGTACCAAAACACATTCTCGTCACTATTATTGTATTTGTGCAGTAGCGGTTTGAAACGAACGTGTTTTTTTCTCGTGCCGAAAACCATGTGTGACAAAAAACAGGAGCAACGTATCAATCTCAAATTTCTCGTTAGATTAAAAAAAACTTCGACAGTCTCACCCTCTGGAACCCATTCAGTCATCACGATACCGTTAATGTCGAAAAAAACGATCAACATTGCCTCAAATTTTGATTTGGGCATCCTTGCTTTTTTGATTCCGGGCGATTCAGGCGTCTTCCAGTGCATCGATTGCCGCTTTGTTACAACATCGTATTGAAAAATCCACGTTTCGTCGCAAGTAATAATGTTTTTCATCAGTCCAGAATCTTTTTTTAACCTTCCAAGGAAATCTGAGCAGACTTGTTGACGCAAGAGCTTTTGGTCAGGAGTCAGGTTTTTTGGCACCAACTTCGCACAGACTTTTGTCATGTGTAATTCCTCGTGTAAAATTTGTCTAACCGTTTCTTTATCGGCGTTTACAGCCTCGGCAATCATCCGGATGCTCATTCGACGATCTGCACGCACAATTTGGTTGATTTTGGTCACTGTTCCCGGAGTTAAAATAGTGACAGGGCGACCTGGGCGTTGGCCATCTTCAGTGCTCACTCAGCCCTCACTGAAGCGCTTACACCACTCAAAAACACGCGCACGAGATAGAGAATTGTCCCCATAGGCCTCTTGCAACAATTTACAGCACTCAGTCAGAGTTTTTTTCAATTTAACGAGAAATTTGAGATTGATACGTTGCTCCTGTTTTTTGTCACACATGGTTTCGGCACGAGAAAAAAACACGTTCGTTTCAAACCGCTACTGCACAAATACAATAATAGTGACGAGAACGTGTTTTGGTACGTGCATAGACAAGATATCTAGATACCCAACGCACTACTCGTTTTTTTCCACACCCCTCTACGGCGCCCTCTAGGCGCGCAGTCTCGTTATTCAAAAGCCAGACCTCGTACACAGCGTAATCTTCGCAGCGTGAATATTGGGACAAGCTGACGACGTAGAAGCATGACCGGGCAGCCCCCATGACTTTCTTCTCTTTGGGTTGCTGTAATGAATCCATTTTTCAACCCCTGCCATGATGCGATGAAGAATCCCTTTTTTTCTGCTTCTGGGGAGTTGTTTACAAGCGAAAAAATGACGCTTTATGTCCCTTGGCTTTGAATCATAAGAAACCCAAGTTACCTGCTTTTGAGCTGTTCCCAACGCATGCAATCGCTTGGAAATAGCTTAGCGGATAACTTCTAATACCGAATCAAGTTTATTTTTCTTTTGGCATAGATCTTCGTCGAGCAATGCCTCCAATTCAGCGTCTTCGAAGGTTTTCGGCCTTCCTTCACGCGGACGGTCGTCAATATCGAAATCAGCGTTTTTGAAGCAGCATCTCCGTAAATGTTTTAGAGCTCCTGATATGCTTTAACCGCCGTTTTCTTCGAATGAAAAAAAGGAAAGCAACACTCCCTGCAAATGACGATTACTTGGCACAAAATGAGACATTTTCACACAATCAGAAGTATATGATGTCAAAACAAAATCACTAATGTGTCAAAGCGATTTGTTTACCATATGTCTAAGCTTGCTTCATGACGTTTTGGATGTTAAAATCGACAAGCACGTGCTTCTGGAGCAATATATTGACAAACAGCGAGAACTTAGTTGCACACTTAATATGTATACTGGGTATCCCATTTTGAAAAACAGATGCATAAATCTCTAGAACTAAAGGTTTTAAGAAAAAAGTTTTTCGACAAAAGTTGTTAGATTTTGAAGGGGACGTCTAACTGTGATTTTGACCATGACCTTAAATATGGCCTTCAAGATCATTTTAAGGTCAATTTGGTTTTTTTAAATGGCAATCCTAACTTTTGACCCCGGAAAACGAAAGAGCAAAACATTTTACGTCCCAATATGGCCTTAACCCTGACCTTGAATATGACCCTCAAGGTTATTTAAATTTAAATTAATTTTTTCAAAGTAAAGTCTCTGCCTTTGGTCATGGAAATAAAAAAAGGCGAAAAACTTATCTAGGATATTTTTTACCACGACATTGACTATGACCTTGTCCATCATCCTGAAGGCTATTTGAAGGTCAAGTTGCATTTTTTAAAAGAGAGCTTAAGCTTTTAATTCCAATTTTGATACTTAATAATTCTTTTGGCATTCTTTTAACAGTAGACAAAGAATGATGGTCCCCTTAGTTTAGTTACCCATAATAAAAAAAATTAAAAATTAAAAAGCAGTAAATGTTTATAAATTAATTTTCAGTATAAATTAACTTAAATGAAATTAGGCATACATTAATGAGTATTTTTGCAGCTACTAATACTTTTCTCACTAAATAAAGATTTTTTTAATAATAAGAGAAGTTTGATAGTCTCGAATTTTGTATTATTTTTGCCTTGATTTAAAATTCTAATAGTTGGTGATCACCTTCAATGAATAACATAGTTTATTACAATCATTTTGGAAACGTGAATGAATTTCTTTTTGGTTAATTCTTTTATTGTGAATTTGGTTGCCATATAACATAGTGATTTTTGAATAATTATAGCCATATAGTGGTTTCTGAAGTTATTACTAATTTAAAACAACTGTGTCATTCATTGTAAATTCAAATTCTTTTATTCTGAAAATAATTAATTACTTAATTAAAGAAATAATTTATTTGTTTGTTCATTTTTGAAATTAAATTTTTTTTTTAATTTAAGTTTACTTTTTTATTTTGACATTTTACATTCTTTTACATTTGACAAGGTAAGTTTGCTCGTGAAAGGAGGTCCGTGTTAACCGAAAATTATGCAATTTAGAATGTTTAATCAGACATTAGTCGATCCAAAGATCGTCAGTTTCAAATGATTGTTTGACAAGATTATCTTGACAAACCAGTTAAATATACTCTAAATACAGTGACTTATGTGATAAGAAGTTCATCATTTTTGGTAAATAGAGCATTAAAATAATTAGCTCATTGAAATAATTAAGCTGACTTCGATCATCTCAATTCTTTTATGAATAAAATCATTTGTTTAGAAGTTTATGTGAATTTTACTTCGGGAGAAAGACAATTAGTAAAGCGAAAGAACAAATTTAATCGATTTTAATGTTCAAACTGTGTGGTCTTATCTTTCATTAATGAACAACTAACCTGTCTGAGTTGGAGAATTGGCTCCTTAAAGACCATCTTTTGAGAAATACTTCGATTATTTAGTCATCATTACAAGGGAACCACCCCGACCCGACCACACCGATTTTAATAATTTTTGGATATGTTGTGATACTCAAAAAAATATTCGACACGTGTTTTCTTTTATCGGCTGACATCCACTTTTAAAGGGTGAAATCCACCCCTGAAAACCACCTCGAAAAATCGTTTTCTTAATATATCTCTGCATCTAATGAATATTTTTAAATAAAATCAACGCCAAAATATTTCTTATAAGTAGGCGCTTCTACTGATATAACTTTAACACCAAAGGGTTGCAACCCTCTTTCTATAGGGGTTAAAGTTATATTTTCTTTGCTATTTTGAAATTCAAAATCCGTCAAATACAGTCAAGTGAGTTAAAAACTGCATTTATAATAGAAAAATAAGAAATTTAAATTGATGTATTACGGGGTTAAGAAAAAATTTTTTGGGTGTGTGTTACCCCTAAAAACCACCTCTACCAAATCACAAGCAGGCTAACCCACCTAACCCTGGCCACAGTGTGTCTATTAATTATTTGTTCTGTTATATGTACCATATGACAAGCGAAATATATTAGATAACTAAGCTACCCCTAACCTCTAACCCCTAACCTCAAAAACCCAAAAAACCACCCCTATCAAACCACAAGCAGGTAAACCCACGTAACCCTGGCCACAGCATGTTTATCTATTATTTTTTTAACTAAATATATCCTACGTCACAAGCGAGCTATATCCGCAGAAATCTGACCCTTGACCCCTAACCCACCCAACCCCAAAAAACCTCCCCTACCAAACCACAAGCAGGCTAACCCAACTAATCCCTGTCACAGCAAGTTTATTAATTATTTTTTCTGTTATTAAATATATCCCATATCACAAGCGAACTATATTAGCTAACCAAGCCACTCGTAACCCCTAACCGTTCAAAATCCAAAAAACTACCCCTATCAAACCGCAAGCAAGCTAATCCATCTTAACCTGGCCCCAGCGTTTTTTTTATTGATTTCTTTTTTTTAAATAAATATATCCTACATAATAAGAAATTTATGACAGCAAACCATTGTACCCTAAACCCAATGAATCCCTAAAGAACACCCTTACCAACCCACGAGCAGGCTACCGCCCTCAACCCTGACCACAGCGGCGTTTATCGCTCATTTCTTCTTGAAATAATTGTCAAATCGAAACCTGAGATGAAAAAAGTCACGTCAAAAATAAGTATCTAATGTAATACGTTGTCTTATTATTTTCAAATGAACTTCATTAACAGTTATTCTTATAAAAGACTATATTTTTGACTCATATGTAAATTAAAATGTATTATTTGACATAGTTTCCACAGTAATGATAATCTTCAAAGAAGTGCTTGAAACATAATGACTTCTTACACCACCCACATCGGATTATTGCAACATTCTTACATCCTTCTACTTCGCAGTTGCCATTACAAGATTCTCCAAAACTAAAATCAACAGGATTATCAGTTTTATCTAGTTTTTGAGTAATATAGTCACTTTTATACCAGGAATATTTAAAAATATCCGTATATCTCGGTAAAGAAAACTAGTTATGTACCAGCGATTGTAATGTTATAATGTTATTTCTTACATGTAGATTTAAGTCATAATCAATCAGCATTACTTGATCTGAAAATTGCCTCACGAAATTTTTCCAAACCCTAAAACCATATACATCAAGAGGTTTGATCTTCTTTGTCGTTCCAGTGAAAATTTTTTTAATGTTAACAATTTTATTCGTTGGCATCGTTTCTTCTATAACTCTATCACAATGTCCACTCCAAGAATCAAGTAAAAGAATAAAGTGAGGACCAACGTTTGGATAAAATACTTCTTTTAACCAAATTTTGAAGTGCTCTGAATTAAATAAAATGTTGCTATAGAATACTTTTTTATATTATTGCATTATCATACATAAAAATAATCTCACCTGTAGTCAATTTTCCAGATTTTGATGCTTCCACATGCACATTATTTCGTTTTATCGAAGTTGATCGTACTATAGGACCAAATTCACCAGTTCTTTCTTTTAATATTAAAAAAAGTGGTGATTGAAGTTTCCCTGTAGCTGATATAGTTGTTTGAATTGTGTAACTGTGCGTTGTCGATTAAACTGACTGTACCGAACATTGCACTTGTTTTTCTCCTTCTATCGCTAATGTTCTTCCTAAATGCATTTCTAATTGGAAAACACTCTAATCTGAATCATTAATATTTGCTATTCCGATTCTTGGTATACACGATTTTACGTCAGCAACAAAAGCTTCAGCACTAGCTTAAAGCTCTGACGCACCTTCTAATGTTCTTTTAGTAATAAATTTATTTATTTTTCTGGACACAATTCTATGAGCTTTTTTAAACTTTAATACCCAATTCGCAGAAGCCTTGAATCTTACATCTTCTAACAATAAGCCGAGTTCTTTTTGTGCTTGTAACGCCCGTTTACGTATATTCTTGTCATGCACTATCGAACCAGCTTTAATAGCCGCTTTGAAATGGCCTAATGTATACTGGCCGATTAGGGCAATTTTTTCTCGATAAGTACCACCTTTATTTATTGTTTTGGCCCAACGTTTAAGTTGACTTATTAATGAAACTTTTTTAAATCTATTACTTACAGTTTCTAATTTTAAATTTTTTCCCTTTTTTCCGCTTCTCCAATATTCTACGGCTTTCTTTTTATATTGAAATGATACTTCTTCAACATCATTTGTACAATGATACGTTGGTGCAAATTCTGGATCAGGACAGTGATGTATAGTATTTTATCTTCGATTATTTGAGTATCACCATCTTTATATTCTTCATGGAAATCCAACGTTTCTTCAACAATCATGTCAACATCATTGAACTTGTGTGCTGCATCTATTAATATTTGTTTCAACTTCTCTGATAATTCGAATTCTTTGAAATTAATCTCACTGCTTGGTATTTGTAAGTTTTGAAAATATGCGGATAATAAATTCAATACGTTCAAAGTATTAACCTTCATAATTAAATCTAAAATAAAAGCATTGAATAAATATTTTTTTCGCAGTTGTAAAGTATTAAAAAAGAAAACCTAGTCTAATACATATTTTTTTTTACAAATCAAAACATGTGATTAAAATTATACGTGAAAAGTGACATAAATACTTACGTAGTAATCAAAAAATCTTCTTACTTTCTTTTTAATATTCTTGTGCTAAGAAAATTTCATATAAAAATACAAGTAAATGTATTTATACATCCAGCACAATAAATAATTCACTTTAATTGAACTGTTATTATTTATCAAATGCAAGCCGGATGTTTTTTCCAATGATGTTTACACAAGAAATTATCTTCCTCGAAAGATGGATTAGATAAAAATGCAGATAACGTATGCTTTGTAAACATTATAACTTTCTTAAAAGAGCAATGATGATAGTAGTTATCTAATCAAACTTTGTTATAAATTATTCTTTAAACGAAAAATAACAGAACAATACATTATATTACTACACTAAATTACAATAAATATAAACTTAATACATTGAAATTTTAATATATAACACTCATTCCGTTTTTTAAATGGCGAACAATTGAAGACTCTTCTTTCAATTTACAATAATAGCAAATAATAAATTATTTCGAATGTATATATGTATATATGTATATATATATATATATATATATATATATATATATATATATATATATATATATATATATATATATATATATATATATATATATTGTAACGTGTCGGATTCTCACGTTATAACAAATTCACCAAAGTGTGTGTTAATTCATTTGTATTAGAATTTTACTAATTTTATGTGTGCACGTTCGAGTGCTGAACCCCGATTTCTTTGACAATTCCCGTGTATGTGTGTGTGTGTGTTTTATTTCAATTTAATTTAAAAAGCTAACGATCTTATTTTTATCTATGATCAACCAAGATCCTATTTGTGTTCTTTGTAATAATCCCTTAAGTTATTAATTAAATTCCGACAAATGTGTCTTTTCGACATTTTAGCTTTTATTTCATTTAAATACAAAATTTTTAAATCATACGACACTGCGTGACATCTAAGAGAGAGACGCCGCGAGGGTCGTTGACCGGCCAATGTTTACGTTTGGCCTTTAAAGAGTTTAACGTTCAGGAAGACTATACCTATGTACTTGCTAGAGAATGCATTATCCCAGCAGACCAATACATAGGTGTTTAAACCAGCCACACTCATTCGATAGTGGAAATCGTGTGCGGTTTATTCTATTCAATTTTTTATTTTTTAATATTTTAACACCCGACCCTGGTGCACTCGAACACAGTGTCGATGTGCCCAAAAGTCTTTGGTTAACTCAAAGATCTTATCTCTTTTAAAAAAGGATAAAACCCTTGAGTATGAAATTTACAATGTTACCAATACTTAGGCATCTGCAGCACTTGCAAAATGCCATCGATTGGAAGTTTCGTAAATTTCTTGTTACTTTGCCTTGATTTCACACATTTATAAGAAATTAAAATCAGTTTATGTTAAATTTAAAATTTTTTACGAATGATTCGTACATTGGCTAAGCTTAATCTATGACTGTCTTCTTTGATAGTCTGAAATCAAGTGTCTTCTGCCTTGACGAACTCGGCTTTACATACTCTCGCCGCTCCTTGATTGAGGCAAAGTTCTATGGGCTTCTATGGACAATTATTTAATAGTTTACAATATTTTCGAGAATGTTCTTTCCTTATTTTCTAACTGAGATATGGTCGCGTCGTTACATGTATAACAATGTCGTGATTTTCGCAAATTTCGAGCTGTTTTATTATTTACAAGTTTTTTAATTTGTCTTTTTTGCTTTTTATGTACAAATAATTTATTTCGTTGGTTGTTTTTTCTGTCACTATAAGTGTACTCTCTTCATCTACGTATTTTTATAAAACTAGTTGTTATTCTATTTTTTATTCATCCAATAACCCTGATGGAACATCATAGAATTTTGACTCTCTCGAGGTACAAAGTTCTATAAGCTTCTATTTGTAATAACTATTTTACTAATTTAAATTTTAAATTTTTTTTTTTTCTATATGTTTGTCAAATGCGTTATTTGTTATTCTATATGAAATTATTTCGGTGCTCGCCTTTTTTCTTGTACTTTTTTATGTTTAAACTCTACTTTAATTTCTTATTATTCTAACTTGTCTAATATAGAATATACGCCGATTTTAGCGACCTTGAAGTTCAATGCCTTTGCTGTCTCGCGATATTGAATTTATTCGTAATTTATTTTACATTCCAATTTCTTAATCCTATCGCTCTATTTTATAATTGTTTCTTATTTCTAACTTTGATTATAATATTCTAGATTTTATTTATATAAAATTTTCTCTATTTATTGACTTATATCAATTTGTTTAATTTAATTTTTTTTTATAACAAGATACTGAGGTCACAATATATATAAAATTCGAATGTTATTACAGAATTATTTTATGAAATGATTCCTCAATAATTTTGGAATTATTTTATAATTATTTTATGAATTAATTCTGAAGGAATCAAAAAGCAGACATAGCATTAATACAGAATTAATTCTGAAATAATTTTATTATATCATGAATTAATTCAGAATTAATTCAGAATTAATTCAGAATTAATTCATGCTGTGTGGGTACCCCTAACAATCCTGAAGCAGGCTCAATTTTTTAAATTTTAAACATATTTTTCAAAGTGGCACCATAATTTATTATTTGCTATTATTGTAAATTGAGAAAAGAGTCTTCAATTTCGTGAGGCAATTTTCAGATCAAGTAATGCTGATTGATTATGACTTGAATCTACATGTAAGAAATAACATTATAACATTACAATCGCTGGTACGTAACCAGTTTTCTTTACCAAGATATACGGATATTTTTAAATATTCCTGGTATAAAAGCGGCTATATTACTCAAAAACTAGATAAAACTGATAATCCTGTTGATTTTAGTTTTAGAGAATCTTGTAATGTCAACTGCGAAGTAGAAGGATGTAAGAATGTTGCAATAATCCGATGTGGGTGGTGTAAGAAGTCATTATGTTTCAAGCACTTCTTTGAAGATTATCATTACTGTGGAAACTATGTCAAATAATACATTTTAATTTACATATGAGTCAAAAATATAGTCTTTTATAAGAATAACTGTTAATGAAGTTCATTTGAAAATAATAAGACAACGTATTACATTAGATACTTATTTTTGACGTGACTTTTTTCATCTCAGGTTTCGATTTGACAATTATTTCAAGAAGAAATGAGCGATAAACGCCGCTGTGGTCAGGGTCGAGGGCGGTAGCCTGCTCGTGGGTTGGTAAGAGTGTTCTTTAGGGATTCATTGGGTTTAGGGTACAATGGTTTGCTGTCATAAATTTCTTATTATGTAGGATGTATTTATTTGAAAAAAAAAAAATCATTAAAAAAAACGCTGGGGCCAGGTTAAGATGGATTAGCTTGCTTGCGGTTTGATAGGGGTAGTTTTTTGGATTTTGAACGGTTAGGGGTTACGAGTGGCTTGGTTAGCTAATATAGTTCGCTTGTGATATGGGATATATTTAATAACAGAAAAAATAAATAATAAACATGCTGTGGCAGAGATTAGTTGGGTTAGCCTGCTTGTGGTTTGGTAGGGGAGGTTTTTTGGGGTTGGGCGGGTTAGGGGTCAAGGGTCAGATATCTGCGGACATAGCTCGCTTGTGATGTAGGATATATTTAGTTAAAAAAATAATAGATAAACATGCTGTGGCCAGGGTTACGTGGGTTTACCTGCTTGTGGTTTGATAGGGGTGGTTTTTTGGGTTTTTGAGGTTAGGGGTTAGAGGTTAGGGGTAGCTTAGTTATCTAATATATTTCGCTTGTCATATGGTACATATAACAGAACAAATAATTAATAGACACACTGTGGCCAGGGTTAGGTGGGTTAGCTTGCTTGTGATTTGGTAGAGGTGGTTTTTAGGGGTAACACACACCCAAAAAATTTTTTCTTAAAAAACCCCGTAATATGTCAATTTAAATTTCTTATTTTTTCATTATAAATGCAGTTTTTAACCCACTCGACTCTATTTAACGGATTTTGAATTTCAAAATAGCAAAGAAAATATAACTTCAACCCCTATAGAAAAATGGGTTGCAACCCTTTGGTGTTAAAGTTATATCAGTAGAAGCGCCTACTTATAAGAAATATTTTGGCGTTGATTTTATTTGAAAATATTCATTAGATGCAGAGATATATTAAAAAAACGATTTTTCGAGGTGGTTTTCAGGGGTGGATTTCACCCTTTAAAAGTGGATGTCAGCCGATAAAAGAAAATACGTGTCGAATATTTTTTTGAGTATTACAACATATCCAAAAATTATTAAAATCGGTGTGGTCGGGTCGGGGTGGTTCCCTTGTTAGTCGACTAAAGTCACGGATATAATCGTCGATTTATCTGAAGGAAGAAAATTAGCACGTACCACGGTTTGAAGTCGAGCCTTCAAAAATTCAGGTTCCTCATCAGTTTTCGATTTCAAAAGGTTTTCTTCATTCTACCTTAGTTTCCATTTATTTTAAATAGGGCTTAGTTCGAGAATCAATCAAATATCGAGAAAAGCTTTGATTTCTTAATCTCGATTTTTTTTACTCCAATGTCGTTAAGGGGACATTCGACTTCGAAATTGAAAAAAAAAAACACTTTTTAAAAATTTTATTATGAAAAAACTATTATATTTATTGACAAAATTTCTTTTGGACATTGTTAAACAGTCTCTAAAGAATATAAAAAAATTTTTTTTTTCACTTTTAGTTTCCCTTGGCTGCTGTAGAGGGCGTTATCCAAAAGTTACTTTTCAAACGGTAGGACATATTGTGGACCTCCTGTAACAGATTTTTGAAAAATTCAAAATGGATTCTATTCTTGAGACTCAAAACTATACAATAAGCTTCTAAAACTCATACTTTTTTATACTTGGAAGTTTTTGTACGTATATTTCTGAAAAATGCAAAAAAACGGCATTTTTGGGCATAAGTTACCCCCGTAAAAAAAGGGGGGTATTTTTTTAAACTTTTAGAGGCTTATTGTTTACTATTTTTAATAAGTAATCGAATGCTCTTGGTTTTTAAAATCGGTCGAGTATATTTGGAGAAAAATGTCCTACCAGTTTGAAAAAGGTAGTTTCGAGAAAAACGCGTTTAAAGTTATTTTACTATAATTTTATTGAATAAAAGGTCGAAAACTTTTTTTTTACCTTTAATCGGCCATTCCTGGTAAATACTGAGGACCCTCGTTATCTAGTAATTGCTGTAAGTGGCTGGCCAAAGCTTTTTTCTTCTTAATTTGACCTTCTTTTGACTGCTCACTGCTCCTCCTATTGGCTTAAGAGATACGGTCCTCGTTAACTTTTTGCGCAAAAGCCGTTGCAGTTCCGCCAATTTTGATGCCCATAAGATCCATAATAGCTAGGTAAGTTCTCGAGCCTTCGTTGAAAATGGATGCTGCGATCCACGCTGCAATTTCAGTCACATCTTTGCCAGAAAACTTGCTTTTCGGAGAAATGTTCCAAATCAAATTGTTGTAACTTTTGTTACTATTTTGAGTATTTTTGCCAAGACATCTTTCTAGCAACTCATCACTACTAAGTGACTCGTAAACTGGCAAAATGTAGCCACAAATGCTTGGATCTAGTAGTGGCTTATGGGTAAAAGGCTCATTTTCTTCCTCGCTTTGCAAAAATTTACACCAATCCTTATTGCAATACTTGTGACAAGGTTTGCTATCTACCACATTCGTGTAAGTTTTGCTATCACCGTCGCCAATATAATTACCGTAAAAGACATCATAAAGTTCTTTTGATCTATGAAAAATGCTTACGGCTGAGTCAGTTTCCATTTTTCCAGCAGATCCTTCGTGATTAGCTGAGCATTCAGATTTATGTTCCTCGTACCACATGGCAAAGTCTGCCCCACTTAGCTGAGATTTATTTATATTACACGCTTGACAAAATGACGATTTAACCACCACATCCAAAATTTTGCCTGTAAATTTTCCTATGACTGAAAAAACACCCATCAATGATGTAAAACCTCTCTTAGCCCAAATACCGTCGCCTGATACAGTCAAAACGTTAGCTTTATTGCCAGCCTCCTCATTTAATTGCATTTCTTCTTTGACTGCTTTTTTAGTGACAAAATCAAAACATTGTTTACAAGCTTTATGTATTCTTGAAATCGCAGTATAATAAAGCGAGTCCGAAAATTTTGCAGGAATATCCATCAAACTCAAAAACATATTTACGCCATTATACCCTACGCCGAGAACTCTCAAGACAAATATTAGTCTCTGATTTATTTCATACAAATTTCAAGATACAGATGGGGAGATTCAATGAATTTTCTACCACACGAACATTCCACACAGATTTTAAATCCAAGGCCTCTACCTTTTCGTTGGGTAAATGAAATTTCACCATTACATTCTTTGCACTTTATATATTGAGAAAGAGCCGAAAAGACTAAATTAAAGCACAAAATCACATACTGGATAGAGCTGTCCGTAGGAGGTCGCAATTCAATACTTGTTTTTAATTTTTTAGCAGAGGAACTTGGTAAATCAGGATTTTTTTCTGCAGTAAACTGATTGCCAGTAAATGTTCTTTTTTTGTTTTTACGTCTAAAACGAGGAGTACTCCGATTACCTTTGAAATGACCACCACGTTTAGACATTTTTTACAACTTCTTAGCCAATTTTTAATGAATTTCAAAAAAATAAAACACGTGCTTGCTCAAAGAATAACACTGAGCAACTGCCGAGCAGTATATCACATATATGTATTCTAAAGATGTTTACACCAGGAGAAGAAGCAGCTGGCGCGCCGCGCTACACGCATGAATAGAAACCGGTTTTTACTCATGGTCATACGCTGTTACAAATATAGCTGTAACTTTTTTTCGATTACGAATTTCTTGATGAAATTTTAGAAGGCAACTTTTTAACGTATATAGATTCGAAATATGTAAAAATCTCAAAATCGATTCTTTGAAAATTTCAAAGGGAAATGTCCCCTTAAGAACGAAAGTATCGTTATCGCTGAAAAAATGCAACAAGCCGAATATTTATAGATTTCCATGTTTAAAACGTGAAAGCTTTAAGAAGGAGATTAAATATTTTAAATCTAATAAATTAATCAAAAATTCTGAACTGTTGAAATCGCATTTTTTTATTCATAAAGATTGATTGCATTTAGGCGATCATCTTCGACATTCCACGTTCGATTGTAACCCTTAAATGCATGATAATTCATTTTAAATTAAAAGAAATTGTTTTATACAGGAATGGAGTCATAGATTACGTAAAAAATTATTTAAAAAATCCAGGTAATAATATCGAGTATTCTTTTATTTACACGTAATATATTGTTTATGGTCATCAATGTGCATTCGGTAACGCAAAGATACAGATTTTTGAATTAAATTAAGTGAAATTGGAATTCAGACAATTTACAACATTATGCATTTAAGGGTTAAAGGAAAGTATCCAATTATTCTTCCATGTAATCGGCATTCGATTAATTCCTACATGGCAGTAACTAACTGACCTTATTCAATATTTAACAAAAATATTGAATCTTAAAAGGTGTGGTTGTATCCAATAAACTATGACTTTAATTTAGTCTAGATATTATTCTTTACAAATCCTTCACCAAAAGCGAAACAAATTTTCCATTACAAGATTTGCATCTAAATAATATATTCAAAAACATAGTTCACTTTAAAAAATATTAACTTGTACAATAATTTCTTTAGTCTTATAATATTACCTTTCATTTACTACTATGATCAAAAAATAAGACGAATTTTTTTTTTTTAAATTCTTTATTTATTCTTTTAAATCCATTTCGTTGCCTTCCAAGTAGTCCCAGCCCGACACAATACACTTATGCCAACTTTTTTTCCAATCCTCGAAACATTCAGAAAAGTCCTTTTGCGGAATTGCCTCCACTTGACGCAGCGATTCGTGTTTAATCTCCTCAATCGAGTCAAAACGATGTGCCCGGAGTCGTCTTTTGAGTTTATTGAATAGCCAGAAGTCACACGGCGCTAAATCAGGCAAATACGGTGGTTGTGGAACGATATGAGTTGAATTTTTGGTTAAAAAGTCGTGAATAATCAATGTGGTGTGAGACGGTGCATTATCGTGATGCAAAAACCATGAGTTGTCTTGCCACAATTCTGGCCTTTTTTTAGGAATAGCTTCACGCAAACGACGCATAACACTCAAATAATATTCCTTGTTAATAGTTAGGCTTGGCGAAAGAAATTCTGAATGCACAATACCTCGACAATTGTAGAAAACTGTCAACATGTCCTTAATTTTTGAATGACTTTGCTCGATCTTTTTGGTCTCGCTTCACCTTTGGCACAATATTCGCCCGATTGAACGGTTATTTTTGAATCGTAGGCATAGATCTATGCCTCATCCCCGGTAATAATGCGTTCCATGACGTTCTGGTAGTTAGAAAGCATCTCTTCGCACACATTAACACGACGCTCTTTTTTAAAAGAATTGAGTGTTTTTGGAACCAATCGAGATTTGACGCGTTTGAGACAAAAATGATATTTTAAAATTACTTAAATTGATCTAAATAAAATGCCAACAGTATCAGCAAGGTCTCTAATTATTAACCAACGATCTTTGAGCACAAGCTTTTTGATTTCTTTGATGTGTTTCTCACCAGTTGATGTCGATAGTCGTCCTGAACGCTCTTTGTCTTCGACGCTGTCTTTGTCTTCTTTAAACTGTTTGTACCACTTGTAAACATTTCTTGTCGACAAAGTCTGCTCACCGAAGGCCTTATGCAACATTCTGAACGTTTCTGCACAAGATATTCCATTCGGAAGACAAAATTTAATTAATTTAACAACTTCTGTGCTTACTAAAATCTGGCATTATAAAAATCGCTGAATCACTTTTTAATGTTCACAAAAACGAGCGTCACTTGCAATCTAATGAATATATTGACATGAAATTTGACACAGGTATCTCTCACAGTGCTACCAACTTAAAAAAAAAAGTTTCGTCAAACCGATAAACCCGCAAAATTTAAATTGAAAATTGGTCTTACTTTTTGATCGTAGTAGTGATTCAGTAAAAGACAAGTACCATTAGATTCGAAATAAAATTTTTTTTATATATTATACTAATAAATATAAATGAGGTGGGATGTTTTTAACAGCTTCATAGCGACTGCTTAAAGGTTCAAAAATATCATTTTATTTCTCATAAAGCTAAATTTAAGAATGATAATACAAAATATTACGTTATTTCATACTTACAGTCCATTGTTTGTGACATGGAAAATTGGAAAAGATATGCGACTCCGAGGATGTATTGGAACATTCAATGCAATGCACTTGCATACAGGATTGCGAGAATATGCTACAACAAGGTGAGTTTTATAATTTTTATTTTTAAAATTATTTGTTATTAATCATTATTAAATACTTCTATTTGCTACTTACCTCAAAATTTAAATTCGAGATGACGCCTTAAGGCATCATAGTTTTTCTGAGTAGTTACGTAAGACCAAAGTGGTTCCTTAGGATTATTAGGGTTACTGAACACAATTCTGCAATTAAAATCAAAATTCAAAACAGCAGATTCAATATAGCGGCTATATTTTATTGTTTTCAGTGGTATTTATTTGATTTTCGTAAAAATGTATGGGTCTAAAGTTTGCAACGTTAGAGTACAACGAAATAATTTTTCACAATTAAATAAAACTGCTAAATATGTACAAATTATGTTTAAATCCGTATCTGAATATAAGGGTATGCTATAAAACAATAAGACTAAAAAAATGTAAATATTAATTTTAAATAAAAACATTTTTCTTTAAATTTCGTTAGTCTCCAACGTTGGAAACTTCAAACCCATAAAAATATACATATGGATATTTAGAATTACCGAATTTGATTTTGCAAACAAAAACTTATATAGTATGTTGCAGTCGATTTCGACAGTTTACTTTGTTGGTTTTCCTGAATATATACAGATTGCAGTTGCATTTTCAACTTTTTTGTCTAAATTTCAAGTAAGATTCTATTAGGTCGGATTTTCAAACTCTGCTATATTAAAATTAGGATTAGTCATAAAAGTTATCGCTAAGTGGTGACTGTCGAAATACTCACAAGTAAGGCGACTCTGAAAAGCATATAAAGTCAGTGTTAGCTTCAGCTATCGATCGAACCTAAAATTTCTCGATTCACGACACAGCTGTGGTGCCTGAAATAAATTTCAGGATTTTCAATCTGCATTTTAGATTTCAGATCAAAGATGACCATAAGCGATAGAGTGTCTGAATCAGACTATGAAACAATAAATTTTTGTAAAATTCCAGATTCTGGTGATGAGATTAGCGAAATAGATCCTTATGATCTTGAATACGTACTGTCAGGAAATATTTTATAACAAATTTTTGTAAAACAATTCGTTTCATGATCTGATATGCGGGAGAATATCGAACTAAGTAGAAATGATTCTATTCATTATTACAATTCATTTTTCTATAACACTCTTCTTGATCTTATTTATGTGGAAGCTAATCGTTATCAACGTCAAAACCCAGAACCGGAGCATTTTAATATGAAAAATAGGCAGATTTAGAAAAAACATCTAAAATTTTTAGCTCTTACTATTCTTATGGGATACATAAAAAAAGGAAATCTCAAAGATTATCAGAGTACTTCTCCTATTTTATTGATTTCTATATTTTCTTAGATAATGAATTGTAATCGCTACTGTCAGATAATACGTTTTTTGCATTTATGAAATAACGAGATTCCATCTAATCATCCCCTGAATAAATTGAAAAATGTTATCGATCATCTTAAATATATTTCAAATATTTTAGATCCAGGAGAAAAAGAGGTATACTAGTACATGATGACATCCGTGCATAAATTCGAATTAGCAAAAACTGACAAACAAGACTATCTAACCAAAACAGGATAAAATAAAAGCTTCATCCATAATCGACTATAATACGAATATGGGAAGAATAAATGTAATTGACAAACAATTATCATTGACAGAATTCATCAGGAAATCAATGAAGTGGTATAAAAAATTATTTTTTCACTTACTCGATATGACTCTAGTAAATGCTCATGCTTTGTATAATTTGAATAAGGAGAGATTGTTTTTTCCAGATTTTAAACAAGGATTCATTCTATCTATTCTTGATTTAAAAGATAAGCCTATAATAAATCGGGAAATACCTACTCGTCTCTTGGGAAAACATTTATCTTCGTTTACTAGAAAAAAAAAGAGATGTCCTTTGTGTAACATAATTAAACAAAGATTAGAGTCTAAATTTGAATGTGATAAATGTTCTGTTTCGTTGTGTATAATACTTTGTTTCTATATTTATTACACCAAAGGTGATTTACCATAATTATAAATTAATTTATAGATAAGGAAAATGAATAAAAATATAAAAAGTAAGAGAAATTCTATATCTAAACATGATTCTATCAGCACACATCCGAACACAAATTTAATTATAAAAATTCACATAATCACATTCCCACAAATAAACATTTACACTAACACATACACGTGAAATCAGATCCTAGACACGTTCACGTCGTTAATTCTGGGTAATGCTAAGAGCGAGCTGTATTTGTTGGAAATAATAATTCTGATAAGTGTTAGTTCCTTTTATCCAGAATAGAAGATAGAAATCCCTAAAATTCGTGTATTCTCATTTTAGACTTTAACAAACAGACTCTCTTAAAATAAAATCTTGAAATGTTATGAAAATTCTTATTTCATAATGTTGACTGTCACGCCGACTTTGTATGATCTCCATATAGCGTTAACTTATATTTATTAACACATTACCGATCGCACGCCGATTAATCGACTTTTCGTCACCAACACTTACCGACCGATAGCCTATTAATCGGCTTTTGTCGCCGACGCTCACCAACCGATAGCTTATTAATCGGTTCTCTTGGCGGTAAACAGTGATTATTATATAAACAGACACAGACACTTTCAGGCGACAGTCTATACCGAAACAGAGCCGGTGTCTGGGAGAATCCGTGTCTGAGCGGCCGGTCGGACGTGCGTATGCTGTTGAACTGCTAGCAATTGGTAAAGTGTTAATATGCGTAACAAATATGAATATTGTTAAAAATATTGGGTTGGCAACTAAGTAATTGCTGATTTTTTCAATGAAATAAAAGATTTCTTTTTACTTGGAATGAAGTTTAATCTAGAATGTATTTTCCATTTTGTTCGATGACCTTTTGCCATTTCTCTGTCAACTTGAAAATTCCACGCTCGTAGAATAAAAATGGGAGTAAGACACATCCATAACTGAAATCGGCAATTCTTAGTTGCCAACCCAATAGATAAAATAAAGTTTGTTTTTATTTTTAACGCACTTACTTTACTAAGGTTCAATGTCAACTCTCATGGCGCTAAAAAGAAACTTAAAACTGATCACCGGTGACCTTCGTGCCATTCAGCATGGTAAATTATTTATTTTTCATATAAATGTTTTCAAAGTAGTAGTATATGTGGACCAATCATGGCATGACGCCATATGGCGATGGACAAGGAAAATGTCAAAATTTTCAAATCGTTAAAAATAGCTTTCTAAAGTATTCTGAACGTTGCTGAATAAGATAATGGTACTTTTTTTGATCGAAAAAAATTGATGATAATTAAGCCACTTATATCAATTTTGAGGTTAATTCAGGCTAGCGATAATACGTAAAATTATATATAGGAAATTTCGTATTTAGTGAATTAGGACAACATTTAATTTAAGCAGTATAATCAGACTTGACTAGGATATGAATATATTTTTGTGGTTGGTGGTTTCTTTTCTACGGTTATCTTAAAGGCCACCCAAGTTATTTCAAGGTTATTTTAAAGTCGTTTTGAGTTAAATTGAAAAATAAATGTTGAAAAATCTAAAATAATTATATGTATATAAGATATGAGTTTCTATTCGTAGTGATTTGGACGACACAGTTGATCAAAACACAGCTGAGTTTCTCTGTAAGAAAAGAAACGACATTTAATGTTATTAATCACATTGTCGATTCCTAAATCACAATTAGCTTGCTATTCTTAGCTTTCTACCAAAACAATTTTTAATAAATTACTTTCTTATCACAACACTTATAGGTTATAATTAACCATAGATTATCAAAATAACCATCCCTCTGTGTATGTCGCGTTCTGTCACGATCACGATGGCACTTGATGCGCGGGAATATTTAAATCAAAGAAAATTATATTTTTCTTTACATCTCCCCCTTCCACAAAAGATATAACAATACGACTACTCACACATCCTCTTCATGGTCTTCAAGCGCAGGGGCTGGAGTTAGTTTCGAGATGTGGAAAAAGTTTGACTCTGATTTTCTATGGTTAGTGTTTATCTTGTAAATTGAGTTTGATATTTTTTTTATGATTTTATAGGGGCCGATTTTCAATTCGTCGAGCTTTTTCCTATTCAGTTTATTTCCATCATCTACAAAAACGGCATCACCAACTTTTAAGTCTGCATGTCTTAAATTTTTATCATAAATCATCTTCTTGTAATTATGTGATTTGATTGTATTTTCCAACTCTTTTTCCCTGTCTTGGATCAAATCATACTCGGTATTTTTAAGTTCCAGCTCATTTGCCAAAATTGTAACGTCTGTGTCGTTTAGAAGATACTTTAAAGCATATCCAGTGACAGTGTGCTCCGTTTCGTTATAGCTTTTTACACAATTTTTTGCTATAGCTGTCCATGCCATTTTAGCGTCATTTTCGTTTATCTTGCAGCTGATTTTATTGACTAAAGTTTGATTTAGTCTTTCGTTTAAGCCATTTGAGAAGGGTGAGTCCACAGCAGTAAAAATGATTGGAATGTTTTTTTCATCCAAAAATCTTTTGAAGTCTCTAGAATTGATACCTGGGTATTAGTCTGAGAGAATCATGCCAATGTCGTTAGCTTCCGCACAGTTTTTCACTAGTTTCATGAAATCATTTGCATTTTGTGTACTTGACGTCAAAATGTATGCGCACCTTGTGAAATGGTCTGACAGCAGGTGTAAGTATCTCTTTGTTAACCTTGAACCCCCAAATCCTTCAATCGTATCAATGGAACATATTTCAAAAGGTTTTGTGGCGGGACCCAAGTGGGACATCAATCAATATTTGCTTTGTCCTCTTGCTTTGTTCTTTATACATACTATACAACTTTCACAGATTCTTTTAATGTTTTTTGTCATGTTTTCTGCTGTGTACCATGAGCTGATCATTTTTTGCATTTGTTTAATTCCTATGTGACCCAGGTCTGCATGTACTTTTTTGATGAACTGTATACTAAATTTCTCTGATAGGATTGTTTGTTCTTGTTTTTTAACTTTCTTGTAATAAATGTTGTTTTTTGTTATTAACCCTTTGAGTACATTTGACGAGTGAGACTCGTCATGTGTTTACTTGGGCGAAGTTACGGTGGACGAGTCTGACTCGTCATCTGAGTTTGATAAGTAGGCGTTGATTTTTGCGACACCCCCGCTAGTTGGCGTTGATCGCAAACAATTGCCTAACGTTTTTTTCGACATCTTACAGTTGCAAATAAGGTTAATTCCATTTATTATTATTTTATCCCTGTTTTTTTTGATACGCTATTCTAAGGCGTCCTTCAAGTGCCAATACGCCACAGCGTTTGCAAGCAAAAAATTGGGCACATTTTCCGGAGAATATTCCGGCAACAGAATCAAAGGAACATCCAACAAAACGGTGCCGCGTATGTTATAAACATAAAATAAGAAAAGAAACCACTTGGCAATGCAAACAGTGCCAGGTACCTTTACATTTACCGACATGTTTTGAAAAATACCACACGGTACAAAATTATTAGATTTTAAGTTAGTTCTTGTTATTTATAAATATTTCTATTTTGTTACATTTATATATTTATTTATATTTTGTAATTAATATGTACTTTCAAAAATATATTTATATCACCAATATAAGCATATTCCAAATAAAATGTATTACTCTTACATATTAATCCATATAGCAAAAAATTAAATCCGTTCCATATGCATAAAAGTCTCCAAATAATTCCGTACTCAAAGGGTTAACTTGTCTTTTCTGCACTGTATCTTTTCATTTTTAACTTGGTCTTTTAAGATATCTTCTAGTGTTATTATGTTGACTATTTTTAATTGTTCACCCAGGTTTTCATTTGCTTCTAGGACTGGGTTCCTGCTTAGGCAATCAGCTTCAATGTTGCATCTTCCTAGAGAATATTTAATTTGGAAATCATATTGTGAGAGGTAGTATGTTAGATCTCCTAACTCTTCGTCCGTTCTTGACTTTATATTCATATTCTCCAAGGGCTTGTGATCTGAAAAGACAGTAAATTTCCTACCTATCAACAGATGCTGCCAATACTTCACACATTCTTTAATTGCTTAGTATTCTAGATACACAGCTTTTTTCCTTTTTTGAACTTCATTCAATTTTTTCGAGAAGTATGCCACTGGTTTCTCTTCGTGTTTTCTTTGGCTGTTTAAGGACTGCTCCTAGTCCTAGAATACTGGCATCTGTGTATATGTGGATAGGCAGGTTCGGATAAAAAATGGTCAATATTGGATGAGAACATAATATTTGTTTTATTTCATCAAATGACTCTTGGCATGCCTTAGTCCAGTTAAAGGTTGGTCCTTTTCTTAACAGGTTATGTAATGAAGTTTTCGTTGAAGTTAATTAAATTATCAGAATTTATTTTCTTAGAAATGTCAATATCTGACTTATTTGTTTCCTTAGAAACTTCACTTCTTTGTGTAGAAACTTTCTGAGTGATTTCTAAGTTTTCATTTTGAATTAAGAAAAACTCTTCGATACAATCTAATCCGATTAAAAAATCGTAATCAAAATTTTGGTTGTCTATTACAAAAACATTCATTTTTTTTACACGTAAAAATGGTTATATCGAGTGTTATTATGCCATTTGCCTTTTTAACGCCATTAATTGTTTTTAAATTAGTACGAGGGCGGTTCAATAAGTACCCGTGTTATAAATGAAGACACTAATTTTTCAAAAAAATTTTTTTTATTTTTCAACATAGTCCCCTTCTAGAAAGATACACTTCTCCCAACGTTCCTGCCATTTTTTTAACCCCTCCAAAAAATAGGATTTGTCGAACCCTCCAAAATACGCTTGTCTCGGCGGACTTACTCGTTTGAGCTAAATTTTTTCCCGCGAGCCATTTCTTCATGTTAGGGAACAAGAAAAAGTCGCAGAAAGCCAGATCGGGTGAATACGGGGGGTGCGGCAGCAATTCATAACGCAATTCATGCAGTTTGGCGGCGACAACTCCGGATAAATGTGCTGGTGCGTTATCATGATGAAATAGCACCTTCTTTTTCGCCAAATGCGGCCGTGTCTCCTTCAATTTTTTGTCGAAGCGGTCCAATAACTCACTGTAGTATTGTCGAGTGATCGTTCTTCCTTTTTCCAAAAAATCCATGAGGATGACGCCGTTCGCATCCCAAAAAATCGTCGCCATGACCTTTTCGGCCGATGGGACCGTCTTCGCCTTCTTTGGAGCAGATTCACCGGGAGAAATCCATTGTTTTGATTGTTGCTTAGTTTCTGGTTTGTAATGATGAATCCAGGTTTCATCAACGGTGACAAATCGACGCTAAAACTCCTTCGGGTATCGCTTAAATTGCTCCAAACACGGCTTCGAAGTTAACAGCCGCATCCGCTTGTTGCCCACCGTGAGCAATCGCGGCACCCATCGAGCCGACAATTTTTTCATCGCTAACTTATCATGTAAAATATTGATTGCCGTTCCGGTCGACGCACCTATGGCCTCTGCTACTTCGCGCACTTTCGTTCGTCGATCAGCAAGAATCATGTAGACTTTTTGAATGATTTCCTCGGTAACCACGTCTGCCGGGCGTCCTGGCTGCTCCTCATCAAAAACGGATGTTCGCCCACGTTAAAATTCGTTGAACCAATATCTAACTGTGGTCATAGATGACGAATTGTCCCCAGAAACAGCATCCAACTTTGCTTTTATCTTCTCGTATTTTTTTCCATCCAAAAAAAAAAAGCGAATTACCGAACGATACTGCTCTTTTTCCATCTTAGCGAAAATTACGAAACACGTCTTACTCGAATGGCTGCCAAATCCAAACTAACCCATCAATCAGTCTGAAATTTGTTTTACCGTCATTTGATAGATGGCAGTACACGATGATAATACCAATTTCCCTCAGGAACGCCCTCTGTCGTCAAACACAGGTACTTATTGAACCGCCGTCGTATTGCTAGAGTAACTCGATTCTTTATTGTTTATCTTCAATAACCTTGAATTTATCAATGATACATTAGAGCCAGAGTCATAGATTTCAAATACTTTAACATTATTTATTTTTATTCAATACTAATTTTACTTTAATTAACGGCGGCACTATTAGTTTTTTTGGTCTTCACACTGCAGTTCACATTCCAATTCTGAATTGTTAATGTGCTTTATTTGTTTATTATTTCTTTCTTTTCCACAATTCATTTTTGTTTTGAACCAACAGAAATCTTGTGGATGATAGCGCACATCTTTTTGTAAACTTTCACAAATACTACACTTTTCTTTCATTTGCTTAGTATCATCTTTCTTTTTTATAATTTTTTTCTTTCCTACCAAATGTTCTAACTTGCCAAGTTCATTAAATGAGTCTTTTGTTCGTACAATTTCCTCTTTGTTGATTTTGTCCGTTATGAAATCGGGTAAGCCGGCAGCAATTATATCAATTAGGGTTCCATGATCTATTGTTTTTCTGACTTCTAATAGAAGTTTTTCTTTTTTAGTAGCGTATTCTAATAAAGATCTTAATTGATACTTGAAAAATAACGCATACTTGCTTGTAGTTCAACCTTTATTAGCATAGGTTTGCAAAAAGTTTGATTTCCACTCGGACCACTCGGATTGTAAACTAAGCTTGATCATCATGGAAGAGTACTAATCAGTGCAGGATTTTTCAAGAAATAATCTGAAAATTTCAATTCTTTCCACCTGTTTTACTATGTCAAACCTGGCACACTCTTTTTCAAATGTTTCCATCCAGTTATATGCATTTATATTTTTCCCACCAAATTTTTCAATCACAAATCTATTGGCTAGCTTTTTCATACTTTGTTTTTCTTTGTTTTGTTGACTTTCAATTAATTTTTCCAAAATTTTCACTAATGGATCTTCCAAATTATGTTTACTGACAATAGCTGACTGGCTTTGGGTAATTTTCTCAAGGAATTGGTTTTGGAAAATCATGTTTTCATCCTCATCTCAGTATGTTTGTAATAGAGCATCTGTCATTTTTATCCATACGCTTCTGCTTCGATGTCTTTTCTTTAATAAATTTTTCACTGTAACGAAAGCTTTAGAGGTTTGAACATGATTGTGATACTGTGATACTGCTTGATATTTCTCCGGAATCAGGAAAACTTTGTCATCTTGTGTGGCAATTGAGGTTATGACAATATAGTTAGACTTTCCGCCTATTGTTGATTTCACTTGAAACGTAAATTTCAACTTTTCCATTTTCTGACAATAAATGTCGTTTTATAAGATATGAGTTTCTATTCGTAGTGATTTGGACGACACAGTTAATCAAAACACAACTGAGTTTCTCTGTAAGAAAAGAAACGACATTTAATGTTATTAAGCACATTGTCGATTCCTAAATCACAATTAGCTTGCTATTCTTAGCTTTCTAACAAAATAATTTTTAATAAATTACTTTCTTATCACAACACTTATAGGTTATAATTCACCATAGATTATCAAAATAACTATCCCTCTGTGTATGTCGCGTTCTGTCACGATCACGATGGCACTTGATGCGCGGGAATATTTAAATCAAAGAAAATTATATTTTTTTTTACATGTAGATTTTAATTTTTTTATTTCAGAATTCAAGGTCATTTGAACATTAAACTAACAAAAAGATGTGAAAAAAAGCAGAAAAATTTATAGTTTTTTTGAGTGGTAGACTTGTAATTTAAAGTTGATTTAATCTTCCAATACTCTTGCTTTTTTTAAGTTTTTAACATTTTTTTGTTTTGTATTTTTTTTTTTTTTTTTTTTTTTTTTTTCTTATTATCATTATATTTTCATATATATTATTTTACGGATATCCGGTAATTTTCTTTTGTTCTTGATTGGCAATTTATCTAATGCATGGTAATTCTCAAAACAAGGCACTATACTCGTACATAATGATACCTTACATTTTTCGCAATAAAATCTACTTTCTATTCCTTTTAGATGAAAATAGCACCAGTGACATCTTACTTTTTATTTGCCTTCATGGAAAAATGACGTCATACAAGTCGTGGTGGAAGTAATTGAATAGAATAAGGTGTAAGGTCTGTTAGAGACCGAGCAAACTAGCAACTAACATATTTTTATGCAAAAGCTAAACTAAGTAATTTTTTCCTTATTTAATTTATCTAGTGCATGAGCATTGGCTAAGGCAAGATTAACCAAATAAAAAAATAATTTTTTCACCTTCTTGCCGATTTTTTAACCGATTCACTCATTGCTAGTTGCCGATTAATATTATATATCCCTCCCATGTTTTTATTGTAATCAACGATAGAAGTAAGTTTTAAAATGTTTTCTCTAGTTGCGTCATTCTTTTTTTCAGTTTTTGTGTGACTAAATTCATGAAAGGTAGTAATTATTGTACATAAGCTACCTTTTTGTCTTGTCATTTTATTACTGACCATATCATATTGTAAGCAACTGCTGTTTTTCCTTTTCTAAGAGGCATCGTGAGGTCAAGGAGTTCTTTTCTATTTGTTTTTTATAGTTCTGCAAATACGAGTTTCTTTCTTATGCAAAAATTCAGCAAGAATAGGTAAAGTATACTAGTTATCAACGGAAACATGTCCTTTTCCAAAGTTAAGGTTGCATAAAATGAACGACTATGTCTCCTGAAATAGCTAAGCCAAACTTACAATAATCGGTATCTGCTCCTGTGTATACAATGAATTTTAGCATGGAACTGATAAAGCAGTCAACATTCAAAAAATTTTATTTCAAAACGATGTTTTTTGTCAAAGATATACCGCTTGAAATTTATTCTGTCTTTCCATAGGAGAAGACTTTCATCAATGTATACATTTTCACCTGAATACAAAAGATTTGAAAATTTATCATTTAAATAATCGATTATAAACTTATCCTTTTCAAAAGATGTTTCATGACACCCTGATTGTTTTGAGAATGCAAAAAACGTATTATAAAATCTGTTTATATCTATTTTGGGGTATAAGTTCAAAAAAATATCGGAGTAACCAGCATAGGATTGGTACGTCAATTATGTTCAAGTGACATTTTTTTACGTGACCCATGAGAATTGTTAGTTCTAAAAACTCAGATTTTTTTTTTCAAATCAACCCATGGTTTCGTTTTGTCACGGTCATGTTTAGGATTCTGAAACTGGTATACATTAGTTTTTTAAACTATATTATCCAATAAAAAATTGTCAAAAAATAGATCGAAATAGTGAATCGGGTCATAACCATTCAAAGCAGCATTTAGTGTCATATGACTAGGTGATCCTGTGAAATCTTTTATATTAGGTTGCTGCAGATAAAATGGCCGATTTAGCAATGAGATACAGTTGGCTGCAATTTTAGTGTATTATGTTGGCACAAGGCGGCGCGAATGATATGACATATTGAAGTATAAATACGGCTATCTTGGTTTATGGAGCTATTTCTGTTTTGCACTTCATAGTGATCGTAAAAACAAAAAGAGAAAGTGAACATGAAAGTGAATTAAGGGGGGGGGGGGTATGGTTTTGAGGGTTCAAAAAAAGTGATTTTTTTTTATTGCATATTATGAAAGTATAGTAACTCAAGAATGTTGTCTGTTAATATGAAGTCAATCGGAGCAAAACTCACAAAGATATAGCTTTGGAAGTAGGCGTGTCTCGAACGACTACCTGAGCTGTAACCGCTCAGCGGAAAGGCAGCTGTTTCTCAATCTCTTTTGTTATTGTCCCTAAGCAGTTTACAGAAAGGTCTTAGACAAGGTCGTTGTAACGGTACCTGGTGTTGGTTCATTTTCGAAGCAGACGCGGAGTGTAACAGTCGTGTTGTATTTTCTTACTCTATTTCGTTGTGATATTTTTGTTGTTCGCAAAATGCCGAGAAAAGTTTCAAGAGAGTGTAGAAAGGAGTCTGCCGAAAGTTGAGAGTGGTTCAGCAACTGTCGTCGAATTTGCATCTTCAGTGGCTGCTTGTGTTTTCAATGAAGGCTGTAACGCTTATTTAACCTTCCTAGAAGATATGCGAATCAGTACTGGTCCAAGTTGTCATGGATGGGCGCTTCTAACCGACGATATTCGAATGAACAGAGCAGATGAGCGAGCAGCTGAAACCGCTAAAAATGATAGAATTCGCCGCAGACTTGATCAAAAAGATGCTTCGGACATTCTTGACGAAAGTTCTATACTCTATGGTCCCGGCATTGATGATTCTATGTGAGTAAAATAAAAAATAAATAGCTTACTAAGTTTTATCAGGGTCTTTTCGCTACGAAAAACTTTAAACGCGTTTTTCTCAAATCGATGTTTTTTGAGTCAATGCACTCTGTAACTCAAAATCTATTCAACCGATCGTTCTCAAATTTTTTACAGTATTTCCTTACATAATTCATGAGGTAACCCTGTTGAGATTTTTTCGTTTTTGATTTTATTTTTTTTATTATTAACAACAATAGTCATGAATTCAGGCCAAAAATCGGTATTTTCACTTTCAAGTCTTGTAAAAAGTTCAAAAATTTAAAAAAAATGGAAAAACTCGACAGGGATACCTAGAGGGACATAAAAATTAAAAGAAAAACTTTGGTTATTTCATTTCAGATGATCCAGTGCTGAGGTATGACGTGCACCGCAAAATGTATTTTTTCTGAGGCGCCTGCGAAGAATTGCTGCCATTCGGTCAATTTTCAATATTTTTCAACCAATATTTCACAGAATATAGTTCAATAACTACTCTTTAATGTATAATAATTAGAAATAAATTTACTTTTACCGTACGCCCAAAAAAAAATCTGTAAAAACCTGTTTTTTTCTGCCTTCAAAACCCTACCCCCCCCCTTAAAAGCGGCTACTTTTACTATACGAATTTTAATTAGAGCGCAACGCAGTGGAAGCAACGAGGAATATCAACAACGCACTTGGGCCTGATACAGTTAGCGAACGAACCACTCGGCGGTGGTTCGAAAAATTTCGATCCGGAGATATGGACCTTGGAAATGAGTCACGTGGACACCCAGGACCATCGATCGATAACGACGAGCTGCGTGCATTAGTGGAGTCTGACCCCCGCCAAACCATAAGGGATTTTGCCGAAAAATTAGACGTTCACAATTCGACAGTTTGCCGCCACTTGCAACAACTTGGAAAAGTAAAAAAGCTTGACAAATGGGTTCCCCGTGATCTTACCGAAAAAAACATGACGTGTCGAATGGAGATTTCAAGTTCTCTTCTCTCCCGCAACAAAAAGGAACCGTTCTTGCACCAAATTGTGACTTGCGATGAAAAGTGGATTTTATACGATAATCGTCGCCGATCGGCCCAATGGCTAGATGCCGATGAAGCGCCAAGACACGTGCCGAAACCAAGCCTTCATCCAAAGAAAATAATGGTAACTGTTCGGTGGTCTGTAGCTGGAGTTATCCACTATTCATTCCTGCAACCTGGCGAAACCATCAATGCTGAGAATTACTGTGCTCAACTGGATGAAATGCATCAGAAATTGATAGTCCAACGACCTAGGCTTTCCAACAGGGATAGAGTGATACTGCTTCATGATAACGCACGACTTCATGTATCGAGAACAATGGTCCAAAAATTAAACGAGTTGTGCTATGAGAGTCTTCCTCATCCTCCATATTCACCAGTCCTCTCACCAACAGATTACGATTTCTTTAAACATTTGGATCACTTTTTGACAGGAAAAAGATTTAATAATGAAGCTGCTGTCAAAAATGCCTTCGAGGAGTTTCTTCGAAGCAGAAACTCGGACTTCTACAAAACTGGAATAAATGTACTTGTATCTCGTTGGGAAAAGTGTGTTGCATCTATTGGTACCTATTTTGATTAAATAAATTTGTCTTTATAAGATGTTACAGCTGTTTAAAAATTTATTACTAAATCGGCCATTTCATCTGCAGCAACCTAATAGAAGGATAAAAATCTTTATTATAAAATATTTCATGTCCGAGTATACACGCAAGATCTTTACTATCGATTTCAAAAATTTCATCGTCGCTAGCAATAGAACTGTGCTTTGATTCACCACTACTCCATACGTCATCCTCATTATTTATGTCCGCCATCATTTCATAAACGTAGAAAATAGGGAAAAAAGTGTATATAAAAATTTAAGAAGGGAATTTTCAAAGTATTAGTGACAAATAAGTAGAATTATAAAGGCTTATTCAAAATTTCAAGTCGATATTTATATATTTATGGTAACAATTCTCTTGCAAATCGAGATAACGAGGTAGCCTTCTAGGAATCAAATTACGCACTAGAAAATTAAATATCTAACGAATATTGTAAAAATAAGGGAAGAAGATTATGCATCTTTTTGTCTATAATTTTTTCATTTACTATCAAATGACAGGCTGGTGCAATACAATAATAGAATAATCGTATGTTTAAAAAAAAAATATGTGTATCGCAAATAGAAAATTTGACCTACAATTTCATTTTTTTCACCTCATATTTTTACTTTGTAAAATATGTAGGATCCTAGACCGAGTCTGATAACAGAATCGTCTTTAGCACGTTAAAATGCATTCAAAATGATATAGTTGGTGTACGCAGTTAATATAATTGTCTGGAACCAGTTTTAGCCTTTTTTTACCCTAAATTTGTACTCTGTATAAAAAAACAAATAATTTTAGGGCGATTTTAGCAACAAAATCGTATTCAACACATCAAAATATGTCGAGAACGAATTATATTGTGTCCCACTTCAACTCTGTATCACCCTAAATTTTAGCTATGTGCAAAATATGAAAGACCTTATGTCAAAGTGGACAACAAAATTGTGTTCAGCACGTCGAAATATGTCGAAAATAATATATCTGGAAAAAAACTAGTTTTGTTACATAATGCCAGTTGGCGTCATCCCAGTCCTTAGATGGTTAGAGACTGGAAAGTATTATAAAGTTTTCGAGAAAATTTAAGATTGATACATTCGTTTTTGAGGAATCGTGCACAATATACGAAGGCGGTTCAAATATGATCGAGACAAATGCTCTGACACGTTTATTTACCATCGAAAAAATTTACAGTTTTTCTAGATACTCCCCCTTACAAGTTACACATGTTGTCCACCTTTTCGGAAGGTTTTTGATGCTGGTATCGAAGAATTCCTTGGGCAACTCGGACATCCATGTGCGCACGAACTCCTCTACCTCGTCGTCGGTGTTGAATCTTTGACCTCCGAGGGCTTCTTTCAGTGGTCCAAACATGTGGTAGTCGTAGGGTGATAAATCCAGACTGTACGGGGGGTGTTCCAGTACCTCCTACCCCAATTTCGATATTGTATCGAGCGTGAGACGCGCGGTATCAGGGCGCGCGTTATCCTGGAGAAGAATCGCACTTCGTGCTGGAATGCTCCTCCGTTTCGAGCGATAAGCGGGTTTCACGTGAGTTTTCAGAAGGTTAGAGTAGTATGCAGCCGAAATGTCTCGAACATTCATCCTACGGTCCTCCAAAATGAGTTGTTCTACGCGGCAAATGTTGTCTGGTGTGATGCTGATTCGCGGTCGACGATCATGCGGCCCATTCTCGACGGTTTCGCGAGCATCCTTGAATGCTTTGGCCCATGTAAACACAGCAGCCCTACTCAGGCACTCACTACCGAACTGATTTCGCAAATGCAGAAAAATTTCCGTGTTAACGCCTTCCCACACTAAAAAACGAATGACAATACGTTGCGCAACGGCGGTCGGCACTTGACGTTCACTCATGGTCGTAGCACGCGCGTGAAACATGCACTCACGACAAAAACTATGCCGCACTGTTCGTAAGGGACCCAGCTATCAAATACTTAAGCCACGACCTTCAAAACATACATGCGCGCCATCTACAGCGTTTGTCTCCATCATATTTAAACCGCCCTCGTACAATTTGAAAATTTTGCTATTTAAAAATTTTTATTTTTTACAGTGAAGAGAAAAATTAATTTTATAAGTTTATGAAATATAATAATGAAAAAAAGAAGAAAAAAAAAAAAAATTTTCCAAATTTCATTTTTTCAGGAGTTGGTGATGATTTTATAAAGGTGGAAGTATGTTTGATATTATTTTTTCGATGAGCTATCCCGAATTAAAAAAAAAGAAAGCTCTATAATGTCTAGAAGCCATGATATTTAAAATTTTTCAAGCATGCTCCAATTTGAAGTACCGTTTTTAGTTTCTATGCATGAGAGCAAGATTCCCCCCGCCACGACTTCTCGGCGATCTTTTATCGCACACCCTCACTTTGACCAGCTCTCATACTGTTAATTTTGGATTAACCCATTAAGGACCAAAAGGACACTTTTTACATATTTTTTTCAGCGGTGTAACTAACTATGAAATCGTTTGTGAAAAACATCGAAAAATATCATTTCTGATGTAAAATTTGCTGATCTTTTGATTAGCGAAGTAAGAATTTCAAAAGTATGCATATTAAAAAAGTTGTTGTTGTTTATTTAACAAAAAACACGAAATTTCGATAAAAAAAAATGTTTCATTCTATATTTTCGCATCGAAACTGGAAGCCGATTTTTTCAAGCTGTGCAATTTTTGCGTCCATGGACCCTAACCTTCAAAATTCTCCATTAGTTTTTTGAAATTAAACATGGCGGTATCTAATATGGCGGCTTAAAGATAAAATTTTTTTGCTTATTCTAGTATTTTTGAATAAAACGACTTTTTTGTGATAAATGTTCGTGAAAATTAGTTTATAGGGGTTTTTTGGGTTGCTGATTATGAATCTGCTATTAGTTTTTCCAAATTCATAATGGCAGATTTAATATGGCGGCTAAAAATGTTCAAAATTATTCAAATTTCATGAAAAATTGGTATACAGGGGTTTCTTGGCTCGCCGATTATGAATTTGGTAATTATTTTTCCGAATGCAAGATTGCAGATCCAATACGGCGATGGTTAATGTTGAAAACCATTCTTATTTTATAAAAATTAGAATGTAGGAGTTTTTACGATCACCAATTCTATGAAAATATCGTCTTTTAGCCGTGAATTCACGTTGCCTAGCTCTTATCACATAGAGTTTTACCACATAAGTTTTATTTCTACAGTTATGCACTTGATGATGTGTACCACTTCTCCACCCGCGATTGCTATGTAACCAGGTCCGTTAATTAGATTGTAAGCGAATTCGTCAGGCGATTGGTCGGCTATGGCTAGAGCGCTTAGCAGTGTTTGTCTCTCAATCCTGCATTGTTGTTGTAAGATGTTATGGTATAGAGATTTGATCTGTGTTTTGATGTGTTTTGCGACGTACACGAATTTTGAATTCACGTACGCGAAGATGCCTAAGTTATCTATCGTTATCCTTCCTGGTTTCGCGAACGAATATCCTTTAGTGGTTTCTAGGATAAATAGCTTAAGGTGTTCGGTCCTGACCACTGTGTAACCGCGTAGGTTCTCGGTGCCTCTGCTCGATAGAGCGAAGGTTCCGTCGTCTGTGGTGAGGGAATATGTGATTCTCTAATGGTTAAAGTTTTTGCCTGTTTATTTTGTCAGCTAACTCTTCATATAAGAGCCCGTAACGGTCGAATTTACATTGGCCTAAAGGTAGGGTGTCTCAAAAAGAATAACCGCTCTCGAAGTCGATACAAGATGTTTCAGAAAGGGTGCACGATGTTCCGGGATTTAAATGTATTTTGTTATTGTCCAGGTCTATTTTTGCAAAATGTTCTCTTAAAGTGATTTTTAGTGATTCCTGTACAACTACGTTCTCTCAAGCACCATAAGGGTCTCGGTAAACGCTTCTAGAACATCGCCCATCCTCAGAGAGTGTACCTGCGTAGACGATTGGGTGCTTTACGGTTCTATTTATTATTATTTCGCTAATTACTGTACTATCTCCAAATTTAAACAGTCCAGTTTCGTTCATCTGTGTACACGCGTGCCTACTAATTTCATGTATATACGAGGTCTGGCTATTAAATACCGAGACTGGTTACGAAAAAGGGTTTTATTATAAAAATTATTCTACATTCGAATGCTCCCCTTCAATATACTCCCCTTCCCTCGCCACACACCTTTCCATACGTTTTTTCCATTAATCGAAGCAGTGCTGGAAGTCTTCTTTGGTGAGGGCCTTTAGGAGCTCTGCCGTTTTTTGCTTTACCGCTTCCATCGACTCAAATAGGGTCCCTTTCAAAGCAGATTTAATCTTCGGAAACAAAAAAAAGTCGCATGGTGCCAAATCTGGCGAGTACGGCGCGTGTTCGAGCACTGGAGTGCGCTTACCGGCCAAATACTGCTTCACAGATAGCGCGTTATGGGCAGGTGCGCTGTCCTGGTGCAAAATCCACGAGTTGTTCTTCCACAACTCGGGCCGTTTCTTACGAACTCGTTCTCGCAGTGTTGCCAAAACTGACAAATAGTAAGTCTGGTTGACAGTCTGACCCTCTGGAACCCATTCAGTCATCACGATACCGTTAATGTCGAAAAAAACGATGAACATTGCCTTGAATTTTGATTTAGACATCCTTGCTTTTTTGCTCTTTGTTTCAACATCGTATTGAAAAATCCACGTTTCGTCGCAAGTAATAATGTTTTTCATCAGTCCGGAATCTTTTTTTAACCTTTCAAGGAAATCTGAGCAGACCTGTTGACGCAAGAGCTTTTGGTCAGGAGTCAGGTTTTTTGGCACCAACTTCGCACAGACTTTTGTCACGTGTAATTCCTCGTGTAAAATTTGTCTAACCGTTTCTTTATCGGCGTTTACAGCCTCAGCAATCATCCGGATGCTCATTCGACGATCTGCACGCTCAATTTGGTTGATTTTGGTCACTGTTTCCGGAGTTGAAACAGTGACAGGCCGACCTGGGCGTTGGTCATCTTCAGTGCTCACTCGGCCCTCACTGAAGCGCTTACACCACTCAAAAACACGCGCACGAGATAGAGAATTGTCTCCATAGGCCTCTTGCAACAATTTACAGCACTCAGTCGGAGTTTTTTTCAATTTAACGAGAAATTTGAGATTGATACGTTGCTCCTGTTTTTCGTCACACATGGTTTTCGGCACGAGAAAAAAACGCGTTCGTTTCAAACCGCTACTGCACAAATACAATAATAGTGACGAGAACGTGTTTTGGTACGTGCATAGACAAGATATCTAGATACCCAACGCATTACTCGTTATTTTCCCCACCCCTCTACGGTGCCCTCTAGGCGCGCAGTCTCGTTATTTAATAGCCAGACATCGTATTCGGCCTGACCATAGTTAACTATAGAGTTATGTGAGGACATTTAGCAGTATTGAACTGTCCGCTGTATCTCTACCTTACATTGTATTACATGAGTATAGCGATAATTTACTACTTGCAACAATTGTATGTAACGACGAGTTACATTTACAGGGTTTAAGGGAAATGCGCATTTTCCTACTTCTAGTAGAGATACAGTGGTTACGTTTAGGTGTCGTAGTCCACAGTCGTAACCAATAAGGCTATAAATTGAAGCGAAAAGAGATAAGAAAACGGTTATTTTTCTCAAGTTCATCTGAAAAAGCAAAAGTATTTTAGTTTTCTTTTATTAGTGTTCGTTTGGTTTGTGGTTGGTGTTTATAATTCTTGATCCTAATTTGCGTTTAGTTGGTTTGTTTGTTATTTTAGGTTTTATATTTCATACGCTTTATTATTATAAAAAAAAGTTATTATTACTCTCTTTTTTTTTTTATTTTTTTTTATTTTATTTATATTTATTGTTTATCTTATATGTATTTATACGTGTATATATATATATATATATATATTTTTTTTTTTTGATCGTGGGTCTCTTTAACTTGGTTATTATTAGTTCTCGTTATCCTTGCTCTTTTTCTTCCGTTTATGTTTGAATTCTCGGCTTATGTGGGATTTGCGGAGCCTATTTACATGCACGATTTTATTCCCCTTTTTATACTGTATCCTTTCATTATACACAGTATGTCGGAAAAGTTCTTGAATTTATTTTGTAGCGCTTGTACGAGTGGCGCCACCTCTTGGACGACACCGGTACTATGTTGCTACATCCCTCTGGTGTGTCTGAGAATTTTTTCACCAGTATCCGTTTATTAGTTTCCGAGATAGACGTGCTTGAGTGAACGTGTGTTTAGTACCCCGGTGCAAGCTCTACGATGGATGAAAAATTTGAACATCGTGGCGCAATTAAATTCTGCTATAAACTTAAAAAAACTTCCGCGGAAACGAAAAAAATGATCGATTTAGCTTACGGTAAAGGTGTAGTGTCGCGTACAACTGTTTACACGTGGTTCAGTCGGTTTAAGAAGGGTAGAGAGTCGTTAGAAGATGACGAGACAAGCGGCCGGCCAAAAATCACGGGTAAAGACAATGCTCATCGCTTACTTCGACTCCAAAGGCCTGATACATAAAGAATTTGTGCCCCCAAACACCACCATGAATGCTGCGTATTACGTAGAGGTGTTGAAACGTCTGAAGCGCCGGATTAATCGCATCAGGCCCGAGTACAAGGAACCGGGATCGTGGAGTTTGCTGGATGACAATGCGCCTGCTCATTCTTCGAACATTGTGAAGCGTTATCTCGCCGAGAATCAGATCCCACGCATCAATCGCGGCCCATACTTGCCAGATTTAGCTCCAGCTGACTTTTTCCTATTTCCCAAGCTAAAAATGGCCTTGAAAGGACGATTTTTTGAAGATGTACCGACCATTCAAGCGGCTTGCACCGAGCGTCTCACAGCGATAACTTCAGAGGAGTGCCAGAGAGCCTTCGAATCACTCATGGAGCGCTTAAATGAGTGTATATCTAGGTAAGGGGACTATGTTGAAAGTTAACTGGAATAAATTCCTTTAGATGTAATTTTCGATTTTTTATTTCAAAAGTTCGGGAACTTTTTCAACATACTGTGTAGGATTAAAGGACCTATAGTACCTTGTGTGGGCTGGAGTACTGATCGCCAAATTTGCCTGGTTTCGGACCGATCAGTAGAAATACAAAATCTCCTACTTAAAATTCTGTGGGTTTATCTTTTTGTCATATAGTTTCTTGTTCTGTAGTTTCGATTCGACTAGGTTTTCGTAAGCAAGTTTTTGGATGGAGTTAAGCCGGGTCACTAATTCAGTGATATAATCTTTATATGTTGGGGACATTCTGCTTGCCTTTAAGGGGTCGTTCGATGGTAACCGTGCCAGTTTCTCAAACACCACCTTGTAAGGTGTGTGTTTTGTGCTTTCTTGCACGCAGGTATTGTAATTTAGCATGGCTATTTCAATTCATTCAACCCACTCATTGTCTCTATCGGTGTATTGTTTTAGGAACTCACTGAGTGCATGATGGGATCTTTCGAGTGATCCATTCAATTGGGGATGGTAAGCAGTCATTTTGAGTTACTTAATTCTAAACCTTTTGGCGATTGTATTCATTAGGTGACTTAAAAAGTTCTTCCTTCGATCTGTTAATATCGCCTTAGGTGCTACAAACAGACAGATGAATTTTTCGATCAGTGCGTCGGCGATGGTAGTAGCCAGAGTATTTTGTAGGGGTATGGCTAAACAAAACTTCGAAAGTTGATCTTGTATTGTCAGCACGTAGTTATTCCCTTTTGGGCTAACTTTAAGGGGTCCTACTATATTTATTGCGATTTTATCGAAAATAGCCCCCGGTGTATCGGTGATTGCCATAGGCTGTTTCGTTTTATAGCGCACTAATTTTTTTAATTGACAGTCGAGGCATTGTTGAATGCGTTGCTGTATGTCTTCTTTTAGATTTTCCCAGTAATATTATTGCCGGATTCGGTTAAAGGTCTTGGATACTCCTCTGTGACCTCCGATCGGTGACTTGTGGAGTTCATGGAAAACTTCATCTCTCTTGTCGATCGGAACGTATTTCAGTTTTCCAGTGCAGACGAAGATTTTAATGGGGATATTATTAAATGTACTTTTGAGGAGGCTCATGATCTCTGACTATTCTAGATTCTCTATATATTTGCTTTTAGTAATGCTAAACGTTGTTTGAGCGAATTTCTCTATTAGTTCTTCTAAGTTTTTCAAACCATTCGATCGATTTTCCTTAATTTAGACCGGCTGATCCTCTTTTATACATGCAGCGTAGAAAGATTTTCGTCTTTTTCGCTTTTTGCGATGAATTTCTCTGATAGTCGAGTTTTTCACGACGTTAATTTTGTTATATTCATGCAGCATTTTACCGCCTTCGTCGCAAAAATTTCCGTCTGTGGCTACGAAATAGACTACTATACATCTTTCTTATTTTTTGCTAAGTCGACTACGTATGACTTCTTATAGTCGTCTAGGTGATCGGTATGCAAATAGTCTTCAATGTCCTCCATAACTTCTCGTTCTTGGAGAGGCCCAGGGTCTCCAAAGTCGGCGATCGACTCGAGCTGGTAATCCAGGTAGGTCGCTATCTTATTTTCCGAAGTCAGATAACCTTTTTTTGTTGCCATATTACTGTCGTGATCTTCGTTTTTTATTATCTCTAAGACATTTGCTTCGTCGTACGTGTCGCTGAACGCTGTTCCAATTTCAAACGGTCGTGCGACGCCGTTACATACTATCAGGTAGTTAGAGTAGTCAAGATGCACTCGGAAGTCACGCAGAAAATCGCAACCTAGTACACCTTCCCCGGGATGTATACGTCGTCTTTTATCACCGAGAATTTTATCTTACCTCCCAACAATGAGATCTCTCCTGTTCCCCAGGTAGGTATGATCCTTTTTCCGATTCCTCTTAAGGTGTATTTCTCTGATGTCGATTTTCTATTCAGGCGGTATCAGATTTGATTTTATTAAATTTATTTCTGATCCTGAATCGACTAACAATCTTTCCTTTGTGAGAGTAGGAAAATTAAGAATTTTTGAGAATGGTAGTCCAGTTTTTACGTCGCTCGTGATGCTATGTAGTTCTTTTATCAAATGAGGTCGATCTTCGTCGTTCCAGATAACCTTAACGTGTTTATTATTTAATGTCATTAGGTTATTTACGAAGTCTAGTTCCGCTTTGGTGGTTTTGAAAAAGTTCGCTCCTCACACTCCGTCGAAAGGGATAGGAAAATTATTGCATACCACTATGGATTCGATTATGGTTTCCCCAAATTTAATCTTTGCTTTCCCCAGACCTTCTTCTGTCTCGCCTCCTAGGCCTTGGAGAGTATATCCGCCCTGATTTTTAAGTTATTGATGGTCTGGAAAAACATGTGCTTTTAGCACGCTAACCTTTGATCCTGCGTCGATCATAAGGGTGTTGGGAAATTTGTTCTGTAGGAGGTTAATACTTACGAACGAGATAGTTCTGCAAGTTGAATCGCTTGAGGGAGAACGTGACATGAGCGGTTTGCTACAAAAAGGATCTATATCTTGTTTACTTCTCGCGATCTGTTATCTCGTTTGCCTCTTATCCGTTATTGGTTGTATTTCGTAGGCTATACAATTCTTTCTCTCTTTTTTTTTTTTTTTTTTTTTTTTTTTTTGATAAAGCGAAGGAATAAGCGAATTTTATTAATAAGCGAAGTTCATCGAAGGAAAAACTAATAGAAAAGATCGGAAAAAAAAATAACTAGCTTGTTTGAAGCGAAAGTTATTTTTATTTATTTTTTATTCTGATAAAAATTTTTTCAGTACAGAACGTCGTTTTGAGTCTACGTTATTTATATTCTTTTTTATTTTCTCTTCCTCTGAGTTTGCCTTTCTTTTTTTACGGAATCTTGTAGTTCTGTGTCACCACGTGGATGCGGGTGGTGAAAAGGGCCGGGAATTTGCCGTGCCGACAGCGTGAAGATTCAATTTTCTCGTCCAAGGTCCGGAGGGGCTTTGATGGTTCGGTTTGATTGGCGTTGAACGCCTCCAACCTCTGCATGCGTTCCGCACGCTTCTCCTCATAAAACTTCCCTGAAATCCAAGGCAGCTGGTGTGCTTCTTTAAGCGCACGGAAGTAGCTTTTCCGCTGCCGCGAATTGGCGTTCTTCTTCAGGAAAGGGAGTTTCTTTCGCTCGGCCTCTACGTAATCTGCGGTAAAATATCATCGATTTTCTGGGGGCTCATGGTTCAATTTCCCGTTATTTAGTGATATCATCTACAGTAATATATATATATGTTGTTGATGATGTTGAAGTTTGCAACGTTGGACTCCAACGAAAAATCAAAATTTTTCATATTCGTTTTTCTCAATAAAATGGATATGAAATGAACAAATATGTATTAAAATTGATCATCAACCGTTTTTTATAATATAAAAAAAAAAACAGTATGATAAAAAATATATAAGGTCTCAGAAACCGTATTAAACAAAAAAAATTTGTCAACCCTTTCCGGAAATAATTTTATAGGGAGATGAGAAGACAAAATTCTCGAAAAAAAAATCTGACAGCTTTCATAATACCGTTGGTACGAAAATAAAAAGTGTATATGATTTCTTGGCACATAACAATCCTATAAAAAAATAAGCGTTGAAAAAACGGCTCCGGAACTCACCCTTCAGGATGATGAAAGGCTTAAACATAAAAAAAATTCCAACATCTTTCCTAATAACGCTGGCGAAAAAAAAGGATGTATATGATTTCTTGGTACATAAGAAATCTACGAAAAAATTGTCGTCAACAAAAGCCGTCCGGAACTTACCCTCCAGGGGGATGAAAAGTCACAATTTTTTGAAAAAAATCTAACAACTCTCCTAATACCGTTGGCATGAAAATCAAAAGTGTATATGATTCATTGGCACATAACAATCCTATAAAAAAATTGGCGTTAAAAAAACGGCTCCGGAACTTACCCTCCAGGGGGATGAAAGGTCAAGATTTACGAAATAATCATACAACTTCCCTAATACCGTTGGCAAAAAAATTAAAAGCGTATATGATTACTTGGCACATGAAAACCCTATAAAAAAATTGGCGTTAAAAAAACGGCTCCGGAACTTACCCTCCAAGGGGACAAAAGGTCAAGATTTACGAAATAATCATACAACTTCCCTAATACCGTTGGCAACAAAATTAAATGCGTATATAATTACTTGGCACATAAAAATCCTATGAAAAAATTGGCGTTAAAAAAACGGCTCCGGAACTTACCCTTCAGGGGAATGAAAAGTCAAAATTTACGAAAAAAAATCTGACAGCTTTCCTAATACCGTTGGCACAAAAATAGAAAGCGTATATGATTTTTTGGCACATAACAATCCTATAAAAAAATTGGCGTTAAAAAAACGGCTTCGAAACTTACCCTTCAGGGGGATGAAAAGTCAAAATTGACGAAAAAAAAATCTGACAGCTTTCCTAATTCCGTTGGCACCAAAATAAGCGTATATGATTTCTTGGCACATAACAATCCTATGAAAAAATTGGCGTCGAAAAAACGGCTTCGGAACTTACGGTTCAGGGGGATGAAAAGTCAAAATTTACGAAAAAAAAATCTGACAACTTCCCTAATATCGTTGGCACGAAAATAAAAAGCGTATATGATTTATAAGAACATAAGAAATCTATAAAAATTTCCTTAAAAAAGAATGGTCGGGAACTCATCTTTCAGGGGGATGAAATGTCAAAATTTACTTTAATTGGACAAGAGAAATAATTTTTTGTAGCATTTCATTGTATACTAATTCTTAAAATACTTAAATATTATTGAATTTTTTTAATAATTTAATAAAAATTAGAACTTGAAAAAATTAAACTAATTTTTTCAATTACTCTTTTAACTGAGTGATGTTATACTTTTCTACGTGTCGTTTACACACGTGGTTAAGTATATCGAAATGGAGGGTAAAGCAATACACTTAGTCATACGTCCAATACATACACATACTTAGCTTTGTGCGCTTTACCATCTCTACTGACAACGAAGCGCAGTGGAGAGGAAATCGCGACCTGCAGGCGAGGCTACGCACACAAGCGCGCGCCCATACAAGTACGCGTATACGTAACACATCGTTCAATAAGTCCCGAGACTAACTCAGAGATGGTGCTAGTAGTACCAAACTGGCCGCGTTTCCATAGAGTGCGAACCTTTACATGAAACGTGTAAAAATTTCACGTCGATCGGATCACAGACAGCAGAGTTATCGAGGTTAGAGTAAAATCATTTTGTAATTTGTTTGAAAAATGAAAAAAAGCGAGTTTCGCGTGTTGATAAAACATTGTTTTTTAATGGGTAAAAACACCATAGAAGCCCAGCAATGGCTTGAAAAACATTACCCGGACTCCTCTCTATCAAAACCAACGATTTGTCGTTGGTATGCTGAGTTTAAACGTGGTAGTACGGACACAAACGATGCGGAACGTTCGGGTAGGCCATTGGAAGCCGTTACACAGAAAAATGTGAGTAAAGTGTTAAAAATTGTAATGAAAAATCACAAAGTGAAGGTCCGTGAGATTGCAGAAATGACACAGATATCATCTGGTAGCGTATTTACAATCCTTCATGAAAAATTGAGCATGAAAAAGGTTTTTTTCAAGTGGGTGCCGTGATTGCTTTCAGTGGAACAAAAACAGCAACGACTCGACGATTCAGAGAGCTGTTTATCGCTATTTACTCGCAATAAAAAGGATTTCTTGCGTCGATACGTGACCATGGATGAAACATGGATACATCATTTCACTCCGGAGTCGAATCGGCAATCATCTGAGTGGCGCATGGCTGGCGAAAGCCGCCCAAAGCGTCCAAAAACGCAGCAGTCTGCTGGCAAAGTCATGGCGTCTGTTTTTTGGGATACATATGGCGTGATTTTCATTGACTACCTGGAAAAAGGTAAATCGATCAACAGTGATTATTATATTGACTTGTTGGTACGTTTGAAGGAGGAGATCGCAGCAAAACGACCGCACATGAAGAAGAAAAAAGTCCTTTTTCACCAAGTCAATCCACCATGCCACAAGTCCATGAAAACAATGGCAAAATTGAACGAATTGGGCTTTGATTTGCTTACCCACCCCCCGTATTCGCCAGATTTAGCCCCCAGCGACTACTGGCTCTTTGCTGATCTCAAAAGAATGCTCCAGGGAAAAAAATTTAGCTCGAATGAGGAGGTCATTGCCGAAACTGAAACCTATTTTGAAGCAAAGGATAAATTCTTCTATAAACATGGTATAGAAATGTTGGAAAGGCGTTGGAAAGATTGGATCACTCTAAAAGGAGATTATATTGATGAATAAAAATGATTTTTGAAAAAAAATGTTGTTTTTGTTGTTAGTCTCGGGACTTATTGAACGATGTGTTACATTGTATAGGCAGCGTCTCGAATTTATTTCGTGTTTCGATTTTAAACTTTTATTTTTGAATTTCCCTTTAAGCGCCGTGGCGCGCTATTGACCATACGCGTGCGCAGCGGACAGCTTCGCTTGCTTGAATGCATTGTGCGTGCTATTTTGTCCTCAGCGTATTACAGGACATCGGAAATACATAAGAACGCGCGCCGAAATGCGGATACTTTGCCCTTTCGTGTATACATATATATCTATGTATATATATATATATATATGTATATATATTTATATAGACACTCACTTGCCATAAGAAGGCAATTCTTAATGTAACAAAATAAATAAAGAAATGACTTTTTCTTATTGTAAAATTATTATTTTTATTTATTGTAACAAATAACGTGAAAAGTAATAAAATACTATTGCAGAATAATTTTCAATTTTGTTAGAATTTTTTTTTTATGAAGACCATTTAAATTTTTTATTATTGATCAGATCAGTTTTAGAAATGGTTAATAAAAATTTTAATATAATATTCTATTTCAATTAAAAATATAAACAACTTTTTAAGCATTATAAAATATGTCAATTTCATGTTTACTAATTTCTCTTTGACACTGAAAACGTATTTGTCGCTTAAATAAAAAATTTTTTACATACAATTCAATTATCTTTCAATTTCATAAAGTAAGAGATTAAAATAATTAAAATTTTGTTTTTACACGAGATTTTAAGCTGCATAACATTATTCGTTACATAAAAAAAAAAAAAATGCCAAAACAAAAAATTTTAAAAAAATTCATCGATGTTACAAATTGGAAAATGACCTTGAATCTATTATACATTCGAGTCTTTCACACTCAGTTACCTCATATTGCATTTTTATGCATTTAACGTAAAAATAATAAGATCCAGCATTTTGTTAATAATATTTGTTTTATGAATAAATGGACATTTCAATAAAAGATTAAGTTCAATCAAATATAGGGTGGAAAAATCATAGTTAATTAATAATCTTAAGCATCAATTATAGAAAAAATCAAAAAACATTTAGATATATTGGCTTTCATCGAAATACCTAAAGACTTACAGAAGCTTAAAAAAAAAAAAAAAAAAAAATCGGAATTGGCGATTAGAACCCAAACGGTCAGTGCTATAGCCTGAATGAGAGGAATAAGATGAATGAGAGGACATAAGACGATCAGGATTAAAATTCGCGGCGAAGTGGGGAAAAACAATACCCATAACATAGCAGTGCGACGCACACATCGCCGCATATCGATGTATAGTTCAAAATCGAAAGCCCCGCCCATTTTTGTTTTTTTTTTGTTTTTTTCTCTGTCATGTCCCGCCTACTTGATCGTGAAGAAATCTGATTGGCTGTTAATCTATTGTTAATTAAATAGTAATTAATTCACCGATTTTAATGCAACAAGGATTTTATTTATAAAATTTGTCCCTGCATCAAGTGTTATGAATATTTTCACTAGATAGAGGGACAGGCTGTATATGTAGACACTCACTTGCCATAAAATTGCTATTTTTTAATGAAACAGTAAATAAAAAAATGACTTTTTATTGGAAAATTAATCTTTTATTTATTATAATAAATAACGTGAAAAGTAATAAAATACTATTACAAAATTAATATTAATTTTATTAAAATTTTTTTTTAATATAAAAACTATTTATATTTTTTATTATTTATCAGAGCAGTTTTCTAAATTGTTAATAAAAATTTTATCATGATATGGCATTTCAATTAAGAATATTAACATCTATAACATTTCAAAATATGACAATTAATTGTTAAGTGATAACTATACATTAAATTGATGCATGAAAAAATTAAAAAATTTTTTTTAATTATACATTTTAATATTTAATAAAATGTAATCTATCACCTTTGCTTTTTTTTCTATGTTCTTTCTAATTACAAAAAAAGCATTAACATTCGTGCATTCGTTACGAAGATACGATATGCGCCCCCAAATTTTCATCAAATTGCTCTTCTAGCATTTTGTCTAATATCTAGATTCATATTAAGATAAGATAATCTGAACAAGATAATCTCTTGTTTTTATCTCATCATCTCTTTATATATATATATATATATATATATACTAACTATACTAAAATATCTCATCATCTCATTATGTATATATATATATATATATATATATTAGGGTGTCCCTTATATGGCAAAAAAATTTTTTTTTAGAATTTCGAAACGCATACCCTTTACTTTTTTTAAAAATGCTAAAATGTACTTAAATATGAAATTTCATATTTGTAGCATGATTGCAACCCGTGCCGACCGAGCTTTAAAGTTTAATAGAAAATGGTGTTTTGGCCTAACATTTTGGTTTGATCCAAAACTAATAAAAATGCAACAAATAAAGTGAATATGAGTAAAAATAAAATAAGATCAACATAAACTTTTATTTAAATACAAATTATATTATAAATAAATAATTAATTAGGGTAACTTCTCTTTAGTGTAGTTTTTTTACAGTCTGGATACAGATTTCTATGTTCCTGAACACAACGCAACAAAAACTGTTTTTGCTTTTCTTCAGCCGTGATAAGTCCATTAAAATCTTGCATTAATTTAACAGCTCTTTCAGCAGTGTCATTTACGACCTTCAAACGACTTATTTGTCTTCTAGCTTCCAAAAAAGCAGGATTGTCACCCCAAGAAGATACATCTTCCCGAAGAAAACTTTCGTCGATCTGCAGTCGAGATAGAAATTGTTTGCTTCTTTGAGTCACAAAATCATCCAGCGTCATTTCTGTAAGAAAGAAAAAACAGTTTAAATATGCAAAAACTAAGCCACGAAACTTTGAAAAAAGAAACAAGAAAATATTAAGCTTACCAAACAAATTTTGCGTAATTTCTTCCTTCGATGGGAGATAGCGTTTAGCGGAATCTGAACTTTCGTCTTTGTTTAAATTATTAATCATTTTTGTCTTGGTTTTGGAATCAACTTCTTCATCAAAGAGTGATAACATGACTGTTTCTTCACACAAATACCATAAATGATGAACAAACTTGCTTATGGATGCCTTGGAACTTGTCGCGTCCACTTTCTCATATTCTTTTAGAGCTTTCAAAAAGCACAAGTCTTGGTTAGGTGCTTTAATTGCAACTGTGCATTCGAGCCAAGGTTTAGTATACAAGGTGGCGATAAATAAGCAAACATCTTGTAGAGCATTTTTGTCCTTTGCAGTAATTTTAAGTTGTGATTGAAGCAAACATATTTTTATAGAATAGATTGCTCTCGCCATCCATCGCGCTTGATGCGAAGCTCCGGGGGGCCTGAGTTTTAGTTTATTCTCTGTATCTCCTCCTAAGAACACAACGCATAGTTCAACCAATTCGCGGTAATCGTCTCTAATAAAAGGTTTTTCCAGTTCAGTCTTATAAAAAGTTAACAAAGATGTAATGTTTGTCTCAGCAATATGTGCTTTAACGAAATCGAGAGGTGGCTCAATGTTATCGGTGTTAATATGTTTCCAATTATCTCTTAACTTTTTGAAAATTGGAATATCTGGGCTACTTGTAATTTGCTTTACCTTGGTTTCAAAAACAGCTTTAAGCACCAATTCATAAATATGATGACGACAAGCAAAAAGCAGCAATCCCCTTTCTAAAGTCTGCTCCAAAATAGGACAAGCTCCACTGAAACGGCCAGTATTTGAAGCTGTTGTATCGCAGCACATTATCTGTACTTTATCATGGAGGTTCCAGTCGAAGAGTGCAGTTGAGATGGCTTTAGCTTGATGTTTTCCAGAAGAACTCTCTAATTTTGGTACTGCAAGAAGCTGTTCTCTATCTTGAAATGAAGCAATAATTGGCAAGCGTTCTTCTTTTGAACTTCGTACATCCAATCCAGGTAATAGTTGTTCATCCCAATGGACTGTGACTACGTCAGGCAAGTTATTCTGGAAGTCAGTTTTTATTGCTTCTGCCCTGGATTTTCTCGCCTGAGTCCGAATTCGCTGAATCGAGGATTTGTTAATAGGGAAATCATCGCTGTTCAGACCAAGCGCTTCTACAACCGCATGGAGAATGTAAACTGAGTCCCTTATGCTAAATTGGCATCGATCTAAAGCTGCTACCAGTTTAGAAGTTACGAAACTTTTCGTGCCTCTTTTAGAACTTTTTTCAGGGCAAGGAATCTGAGTACTAAGTTCAGAGTTCGAAATCTGTTCCTCATACGAATTCTCAAGATATTCCAAGCTATCTATCGAAGAAGTAGATGCGACAGCCAATAACTCTCTTTGTTTTAACTTTCTTTCCTCTTCTTCCAATCGTTTTTGCCTAATTCGTTCTTCTTTCTCCGCTAATTTTTTGTCAATTCCACCTAAGCATCCCGGTCGACCAGGCTCTCTCTGTTTCCTTAAAAATTCTTTGTCTTCCTCTAACTTCATTCTGTCGAAGGCATCAGCATGTGCAATATCAAATAAGTTATCAAGGTCTTTTACAAAATTATTTTCACGGTTCTTGAACGTCACCTGAGTTTCCTTACAGTTTTTTTGCAGATCCCTCCAAACATGATATAAGTCAACAAGTTTCTTCACGCACTTAGGAAACGCCTTTGTAGGAATTCTGGCTTTTTCCCAAAATATAATGCACTCTCTTATAACAAGATTCAAACTTTCACTAACAGTCAGATTGACTTCACGAATATTGTAAAATAAAACGGTGAGAACTTGTCGATTACATGGTAATTTTGCACCATTTATCTGGTGGCTTGGAAGTCCGATAAGGTAAATACTTTGTTTATCACTTCGTAATTCCACAGACATCTTCACACAATAAACAACAACGCACTAATAATGTTAGAAATCACGTATGAAATGACAATTGAAACTCGCAGTAACAGGTCGCAGCGCTGCACCCGCGCGACTTGTATGGACAAGTTAAAAACTCAAGTCGGCACGGGTTATCGTTTATAAATCGGGCTATTATTTATTTCTAGACTATATTAGGTCAATACGAAAGTTTTTAGAAGGTATGCGTAAAAATATATTGAAATTGAAATTTAAGGGATACCCTAATATATATTAGTTATTTATGTACCTTGTGCGAGCCTCGCGTCATTACAGCTTGAGGCAAAATATGTTGTGGATGGATAGTAGGGCCGCAGTCGCGAGCGCAGCGAGCGACTAAGGCGCCTCTATCCATCCACAAAATATGAGCCGAAAGCTTTAATGACGCGAGGTTCACTCATGGTGCTTAAAAAATTTTTCAGCCTTGTAACCCGTACGAAGACTCTTACTTAGTTAACAGAATAATTAATTTTATTTTGTTGCATATCAATTAAATGCAATTTCGAACCCATACTGACAGTTCGTAAACTACAGATATTGTCTGCTAACGCATGCGCATTTTGTACACACACGCGTACATGTACATGTGTGTCAAAAAGTGACAGACAACATAATGTAAATATAAATATAAATTATGAAATTAAAAAAAATAGTAAATGGATTAATATTTAAAAATAAAATTAATTTTTGAACAATTATTATTTATTAAAATATATAAATTTCTTGAGTATATTTATTAAATATTTATACAGAATAATATTTTTAACAAAAGTTTTTTTTATAAGATTTGAAGGCTTATTAATAATATTAATACTATTATAATTAATATAAATACTTTCTTATGTTATTTTTATCATAACAATACTATATTTGTTTAACACATTTTTTGTATAATCAATGAATTTTAGTCTCTTATTTAACATGAAAAAACAGTAACTTTTTTAAATATTTTAAATTTAATTTCTTCACACAAAAAACTTTTAAATCATTTATCTAAATCACAAACAAAATTATAAACTAAAAAATTATCACTTTAAAATCACTTATTATTAAATTTTTTAATTTTGCGGGATTATATTAGATTTTGCTTTTTCTATTAGTTTATTTAATTCACGTTTGCATTCTTCATCACTGTCACTATCACTCGTCTTATTTTCATTATTTAATAAATTGTCCATTTTTATTCTTCTTCTCACATATTAAGAACGAATATTACCGACACAACGATAAACTATACTGAAAGAAAACAAAAGAAAAGCAGAGCCCCGTGGTCGCTTGAATGTACATACTGAGCGAAGGAGAGAGCGAGACAGAGATAGGGTGGTCACGTGGGAGCAATGGTGCGCGCGCTCTTATCGCTATCTCGTTCTCTCTCCTTCGCTCAACATACATAAGTCTTATTACGCGTTTCGAAAATATAAGTTTCGATGAAGACTCACATGCTAGGCTATATGAAGCGACAAATACATAGCAGTGGCGCTGTTAACTTTTTTTTCTCCTGGGACGTATACAGCCTAGGAGGACGTATAGAATGACATACAGCCTAGGAGGACGTATAGAAAAATGTTAATACGATCGAGAAGGCGCTTGCGCGTATGGAAACCATTTACACGCTGACGATGCTCCGTAGGTAAGAGTCGCCGTACGGGTTAGTAGGCTGAAAATATATATATATACTATACTAAAATAAAATATATATAGTATATTTGTAATAAATGTGTGTATATATACAGGGTGCGTACGGTATTTGAGGACAACTTGAGAGTAAAATTAATTAGCTTGTATTTTTAATAAAATTTAATGAAATTTTAGGAATTTTTTATACAACGTTAAATTAATATATGGCTATAAAGTTATTCAATAAAATCGCCATTAGCAGCAATAACCTCTTCGATCCGGGTCCGGAAACGATTACATGCCCGAATCAAATGCTCCTTGTTCATATTGAGCATAACGGCATTAATAGCAGTCTTCAGCGAAGAAGTGGTGTTATGAGGACGCTTATTGGTCTCACGCACAACTACGCCCCATACGTAATAATCCAAAGGATTAAGGTCTGGAGAGCTAGGTGGCCATAGGTTCGGTGTTATGTGGTCATGAAAATTTTCGGCCATCCAATCTTGTGTCGTCATCGCTTTATGTGAAGGAGCAGAGTCTTGTTAAAAAATGTACGGTCTGCCTCCGCTTACATTGTCTATCCACGGTTTCACTACCGTCTCCAAAACCTCAATGCATGCAGCAGACTTCACTCGAAGTCCTTGAGTAAAAAAGTGTGGTGGCATAACATGTCCTTCGTTGCTGACAACACCTAAAACCATAACAGTGGCTGGAAATTTTGTGTGCATAACAACAGGAACTTCCGTAGGATTTGAACATAGCCATCTGTCATTTCTGCGATTGTTCTTTTGATCTTGAACAAAATTTTTTTCATCGGAAAAAAACCATAACATTTTGAGCGCCTCAGGGTGTTTGATTTTGTTTAAAAGACGTTTTGATCGGAGAACTCTCTGTTCCCGTGTTCGTTTCAACATGAACTGTCCTCTGCGCATCACGTAAGACTTATACCGAAGGTCTTCGTGGACAACTCTACGAATAAGACGCTCAGAAACATGAAGTTCACTCGCAAGGACCCTCATTGATTTTGAAGGGTCCTCGTTTATGATCGCTTACACTTGCTCTAAAAATTCTGGAGATCGGACAGTATCAGAACGTTCTTCGTGCTTTTTGCGTTTTGCAACCGATTCTGTATCGCCTCCTGATGCTTCTAATTCACGGCGAACCTTATGCACAAATGAACGGGCGCAATTAAGAAAATTAGAGATCTCTAAATCTGTATGGATCGCACACATAGCGACGATGACAGCATGTCTCTTCATTTCTTGAGTGATGTTGTAGTCCGCCATTTCTTATCTGAAAAGGAAAAAAAATAAAAAAAAAATTCGCGAAGTTATAGTTACATTTATGCATGTCCTCAAATACCGTACGCACCCTGTATATATATATATATATATATATATATATATATATATATATATATATATATATACACAGTGTGTCCCATGGAAAACGGAACTTTTTTAAAATAAAGACAAAAACAATATTCTGGCAAATCTCATTAATTTTATTCAAAATAGTCTCCTTCCGCATCAATACAACGTTTTGCACGATCAATTAACATATCGAATGAGTTTTTGAGATCATTTTTATCCATCGACTTTAGTATGTCGGTCGTCGCTCTTTGGATGGCCTCTACGTCGGCATAACGTTTTTCTTTCATAGGCAAGTGCAATTTGGAGAATAAGTAGAAGTCGGACAGAGCCAAATCCGGCGAGTACGGTGAATGGTTGATGGTTAATATGGAATTTTTGATAAAAAAATCCGTGATCAAGTTCGATCGATGAGACGGGGCATTATCATGCAACAAACGCCAGCTCCCTTTTTCACGGTATTGTGGCCGCACACGACGAATACGGCTGAGCAAACGCTTCATAACACCAAGATAAAACACAGGAGTAATCGTTTGACCAGGTGGAACGAATTCGCGATAAATAATACCCTCCGAATCGTAGAAACAAATCAACATTGTCTTCACTTTTGACTTTTCAAGACGACTTTTTTTCGGATTGGGCTCGGTTGGGTGCTTCCATTCAGCACTTTGACGCTTGGTTTCGGGATCATATTGAAAACACCATGTCTCGTCACCAGTCACAATTGAATATTTCAAGATTAGGTCCTTTTTTGACTCTCTAATCAAATTCTTACAATGTTGAATTGGGAGCAATTTTTCGTAGTCGGTCAATTTGTGTGGAACAAAGCGTGCACACACCTTCCGTAGATTCAAACGATCGGTCAAAATGCGATGAATTGAATTTTTGGACATATTCAATTCCATTTCCATGTATCGCAATGAAGATTTTGGCTCATTTTTTATAAATTCATGCATTTTTTCAATGTTACTTTGAGTAACCACGGTATTCGAAAGACCTGGATGTTCGTCGTCCTGAATGTCTTCACGACCTTCCTGGAACCGCTTATACCACTCATACACTCTGGTACGGATTAGTCAATTATCGCCATAAACTTGTTTCAGCAAATTATGCATCTCAGTAAAGGATTTACCGAGTTTAAAACAGAACGTAATATTTGCTCTTTGTTCGAAGTTCATTTTTCGACCGATGCCACAAACACACTGTCACTTTGAGCGCGATATTTTCGTTTCCATTGAACCAAATGTCACACAATTTTGTCAGGATGTCAGTTAATAATGGACCTTTCCATTGCTAACATCCACCAATAAGTGGCGCCAATATAAATCGATGTTTTGAAAAAGTTCCTTTTTCCATGGGACACACTGTGTATATATTATACATACATACTATATCTTAAAATAATTTTAAATGAAGCTATTTGTGTGTATATATATATACTATTTTAGAGGTCATTTGTGTATTGATTTGATTTATATATACCATTTTAGAAGTTATATTTTTTAAAGATTTTAACGAACCTATATATATATATATATATATATATATATATATATATATAATGTGTTAATAGTATGAAAAAAAAAAAAATACTTATTGATACTATTTAAAAATTAAAAATGTTATACTTTTACTTAAAAGTGTTTATTGTTGGCATTATCTAAGTAAATAATAAATAAACATGAAATTATTGTGTTTAAAACGAAAACAATCAAGGGGTTATTAATTATGTTTACTATTTCTTCTATAGTGTAAAGTATTTTTTTAAATTAAGATATAATTACAATTTAAATATATTGAATTTTGACTTATTTCTTAATTCAAAAAAAAACTTTACACTATAGAAGAAACTTTAAATGTAAAATTAATACAAGTGTATATAGATTACCATGCAACTTATGATTCAAATTTAAGTCTTAGTTCTACAAGCGTTGCATAGCGTAATGGTTAGGGCGTCTGCTTTATAATGCGAAGAACCCGGGTTTGATCCCACCGTAGGTCAAACATTTTTCTGCGTTTTTTCCCGTAAAATAATGTGTAAAATAACATGTGCGACAATGCGAATAAACGATTAAATATAATGCGTATGTTAAAAATATGTATAATCATAATAAAAAATAAAATTCTAAAATATATAAAATACTTAAATAAAGTTTTTATAAAGGATTTAAAAAAGTATTTTAAAAGGTTTCATCAACTAGTTACAATCATAATAATGATTAGCTTTTTGGTTTTTACACGAAAAAGAAATATGTAACCGTTCTAAAAGCTAATAACTATTTATATTCTAACTTTTATTGCATCTTTGTTTGTAAGGACATTTCCTAAAAATAAAAATCTATAAAAATCTAATAAAATCTTATAAACATTCTCTAAATTTATAAAATGACGATAAAAACTTCGAAACATTAATATACATTATTGACTATTATTAGAGTCTAAAATCCACACATTATGAGATTTTAATATTACCTAATAAAAGCTAATAATCATTATAAAGAATTACTTTTTGTTAATAACATTTATATACACGTGATTATTTCCGCTTGGATTTCATGAAAGAACATTTCTTTAGAACAATCTTTAAAAATTGGTCGTTCTGTTGTCAGTGCTAGAGCTGATAATATTATACTATATTTGATTATAAAGTATTTGATTGTATAGATGAATTTTGTACTGGTCTTGGATTCCCACCTACAGTTGTTGGAGAAATTATTGCTGTAGTTAAAGCCTACACAACTCAAGTTGCTGATGCTGCTTTTCCTACTGAGTTATTAGATGAAATAAGTGAAATATTACAAAAGAGAGGAGTCGAATTTGATGTTACAATAGAGAGAAAAAGATGTGGTTATCTTAACACTTTGCCGGCCGCTGTCACGCAGGCGTGACTTTTGCTCGCCAACGGTTATCGGATGCTGTCACGTACGCGTGACTTATTTTCGCCAACGATGATGCTTCATATCGACGTTTGATTGGTAGACATACTATTGCAAATACTGGAAGAATTCAAAACCCGCGAAGGGCTTGTAAAATCTGCACTGCCGCCAAGAAAAGAAGTTCCACTGCATATATGTGCGGCAGGCAAAGTGTTAATTTAGCTTTATTTAGATGTACAGCAATGGTTATCGGGTAAGTGCACTTTTATTCAATAATGAAGATAACTATAAATTTATTTATAATTATAATAATAAAATTTATTTTATTAAAGTTATAAAATTCACTCATTAGTCTGCTAATTTATTGAATATTCACTTGGAAAAAAATTCAAGTAATTTTATATATTTTTCTAATTTTATTAAAAGTTTATATCTACAATATTAATAAATTTATGTTATTTTACTGTATTATTATTATTTGTCTAAAAAGTTATTCAAGTAATTTTATATATTTTTCTAATTTTATTAATAGTTTGTACCTACAATATTAATAGATTTTCATTATTTTATTGTATTATTTTTATTATTTGTCTAAAAAATTATAATAAAATTTTTTTTTGGGTTTTTAATCAATAATATATCAATAACACAATCAATTGCAACTCTTATTACACCTTACTAAGTTCCTTTGTATTTGCTTCGCAATCAATTTTTTTTTTATTCTTCGCCATCTATTTTTTGCTCATGATCATACATAATAGTTTAAAGTTTGAAAATAATGTTTCATTTACTTTTGCACTATATAATCTCTATCTACGGCATGGTATACGAACATTTATAATTGTACTTTTTTCAGCCTTTTCTAGATTGGAGGTGTTTCAGAATTTATCAAATACAATTAATTATTTGTTTAACAAAAGTGTGATTATTTAATTAATCAAAAAGATTTAAAACCTAAAATGAGTAATGGTAAGAAAAAATTTTTCTAAAATTCAATAATTAATTTCTTTTCATTATTTATAAATATATTTTTAAGAATTCACATTGGATATAGTTACACAAGCTTTTGTACTCAAAAATAAAAATAAAAAAGCAAAGAGTCAGATATACAAATTAGATATTTTGATAAATTTCATGGAAATTGAAACATGGATCAATTTGACTCCTACAAATTCAAACTTATTAATGTTATATGAAGATTCGTTGTGATGATAAATAATTAATGTAAACAATTGGCTATAAAAATATATTTTATTAAATATTTAATCACTTGTTTCTTATTTGCCGCTAAATTTACAATTTTGTGCCTATTCATTTCCAATTCTCTATGTTCTTGCTAAAGGTATATTAATGTTTATTTTATTAGAATATCATTATTTTATTTTTAAATGCCAATAAATTAAAATTATTTATTAAATTAAAGTTTTATTTTTACTCAAATTTGTAAAACCATATGATCAAAACAGTTTATTTTTTTTAATTAAATAATTTATGTATTATATTAAATAATTAATTGATTTTATTATACATAAAAATAAATTTGTAATATAAAATATATTGCAAGTATTTGCATGTATTTAATTTATAAAAATTATATTTCTTTTATATTTATAAATTTGTATCAACACAAATATAAATTAAATCTTTCAATTAACAACACAAATATAAATTCAATTTTATCAATATTTTTATTATAAATTAATATAATGTTATTTTGTACATGAAATTACAAAAAAATTTGTATATGATTATTATCTATTACTTTAAATTCAACTTATTTTAATTATAAAATTTATATAAAAATTATATTTCTCAAAATTTAACTTATTTTTATAAAATTTTTACACAAACATTTTGTAAAATTGTAACGAGGTAAATTTATTTACGCCCCGTTAGCAACGCAGGACCTTCTTCTGGTCCTGCTTTTCTTTTTTTGTGTGTGTGGGGCCTTGCCTCAGGCCCCGCTACCGGTGTTGCTACCACCGGGCTCGACTACTCAGAGTGTTTGCCAATGTTAGATTGGCACATCCGCGGAGGCGGCGGTATTCGGGATAGGAAAGCTGTAAGGAATTAATAAATACAAACGCACCGGCTCTGTGCTTATTGCTTATTTAATAAATAAAAATAACAAAACAATACAAAGGTAATAAATTATAGCGGAGAGGTCCGTTAATGCGAAGAGCAATTAGTATTGCCTCACGCGCAATACTACTTCTCGAGGTGCGCACTGCGCATGCGCACCCTCTTCGCTTCACGCGGCTACACACACACGTGTAGTCTATGGACGGCAGATATAGAGAGAGTAGTTCCCTCTCTATGCTGCCGTAGTCCGTGACTGCCCGAGTGAGAGCGTCTCTCCCTCTCACTCGACGCTGCAGTCTATGGTTGAGCGAGAGAGCTCGTTCCTCTCGCTCAACTGCGTGCTCGCAGGTGGTATCGATTCTTGATCGATAGCGCCGCGTTTCGGTACGCCGCGGATTTTTGCGCCTTTTCCCGCGTCAAGCCATCGGTCGCTTGATCGATGGCGCCGCGTATAGTCGCGCCGCGAACTCTATCTCGCACTGTATGGCAGGTAGCCTAACCTTGATAAGCCACCTGTCACAAAATATAAGAATGATAAAATTATAAAAAAAACAATGGCTAAAAGTTTCTCGAAATATTTACATTCTTTTCTTAGAACAAACGTTAATTTTATTACATCCTACAAAATTTTACAACTTTTTAAAATTTCATTTTCTTTTATCTATACAACTAATGCATCATATAGTGCAATCATTCTACACAGATTACTTTCATAATAAATCTAATATAATATTTTATAATTTGATATGTATTCTACCCAATTTATGAAATCTAAATACAACCTTTTTAATAAAAAGAAAATTATGGTAAGTATCTGTTGTCGTTTAAACATATTTTTCTGTTCTCTCTCCATGGGTAATCAATTTATCGAATATTAGTATGGCACCTGTGAGTAACTTATCAAAAAGAATATTTAAAATCAGCATTTTTGACTCTCGAAAGTTGTGAAATCACATAATATTGCTAAGTATTTTCTTTTTTATCAACACATTTTTTTTTAACGATAGCTGACCATCAATGTTGTTGTATATAATATGCTAATAAATATCTACATGTAAATACAACAATCTTTTAAATACAAAAAAATTATCGTTTTCGTTGTTATTAAAAAATATGAAAAAATATAATTAATAATTAATTTTCATAAACATACTTTCAAATTTTCTTTAATTTTAAAATACTTTAGACTAAAGAAAGCAAAAAATATAATAATATCGCTAAATATCATCTTTCTTTTTATTAATGTATTTTTTGACCGCTACCTGGCCATCATTTACTTATCGGATTAATAAAAAGTCATTACACAAATTTCTACGCACGAAAGTTGTGAAATCTATTTAATGTTGTTAAGTATTTCAATATTTGTGTCGAACACATTTATTTTATAATTTTAGTTAATACTAAAAAATATTATTTTATATTTTTTACAATTTTCTTTTGAAATGTTACTTTGAATTGAAATATCAAAGTATACACAATATCAATCATGTGAAATGATTCTTTTTACTCTTACATTTATTGAGTTTTTATTTTAATTCAATTCAATAATTTACATGTAATTTCATATTGTTTTCGTACGATAGTAGGAAGTTGCTTCGAATGAAACCACTGAAATCAAATAATTCTTTTAACTATATTTTTCTATATCTTTTATGCTTTATTCTTTTACAATTTATATATTTCATAAAAAGTTACTTGTGACATGTAATTAAAACCATACTTGCCGGACACTTGTAGAGTATATGGTGATGCTCGCAGTAATTTATGTGATCAATATATATTTTTAGATACTGGAATAGTTTGTCTACGTTTGAAATAAAACAAGTACATGGTAATGCTCGTAGTAATTTATATAATCAAGATATATTTTTAGATACTGAAATAGTTTTTTTATGTTATAACTGAAACATGATTGGGTACGAATTACGAATAATAAGATTCCAAACATTCAGCTATACTTTCTATGTATACAAGTACATTTACAATATACAAAAATGACATAGCATATGCTAATTTTTTCCTTAATAAATATTAAAAAAAAAATAAAAAATTAACATGATTTCATATCTTGTTGTATATTTGTATGATTTTAAATATATATATGTAATAAAAAATTATTAAAGTTTGTCAATAACAATTTTTTAACATTTGATAATTTTTCATTTAAAAAATAAAGCACTTTAAAATTTAAATAGAAATAGAAAAATATAATTATTAAATCAAATGTTCATTTATTTTTTATATCCTGTATATTTTATTATTTATATTCTCCACCATTATACTCTACAAGTGTCCGGCAAGTATGGTTTTAATTACATGTCACAAGTAACTTTTTATGAAACATATAAGTTGTAAAAGAATTAAGCATAAAAGATGTAGAAAACTATAGTTAAAAGAATTATTTGATTTTAGTGGTTTCATTCGAAGCAACTTCCTACTATCGTACGAAAACAATATGAAATTACATGTAAATTATTGAATTGAATTGAAACAAAAATAAATAAATGTAAGAGTAAAAAGAATCATTTCACATCATTGATATTTTGTATACTTTGATATTTCAATTCAAAGTAACATTTCAAAAGAAAATTGTAAAAATTATAAAATAATATTTTTTAGTATTAACTAAAATTATAAAATAAATGTGTTCGACACAAATATTGAAATACTTAACAACATTAAATAGATTTCACAACTTTCGTGCGTAGAAATTTGTGTAATGACTTTTTATTAATCCGATAAGTAAATGATGGCCAGGTAGCGGTCAAAAAATACATTAATAAAAAGAAAGATGATATTTAGCGATATTATTATATTTTTTGCTTTCTTTAGTCTAAAGTATTTTAAAATTAAAGAAAATTTGAAAGTATGTTTATGAAAATTAATTATTAATTATATTTTTTCATATTTTTTAATAACAACGAAAACGATAATTTTTTTGTATTTAAAAGATTGTTGTATTTACATGTAGATATTTATTAGCATATTATATACAACAACATTGATGGTCAGCTATCGTTAAAAAAAAATGTGTTGATAAAAAAGAAAATACTTAGCAATATTATGTGATTTCACAACTTTCGAGAGTCAAAAATGCTGATTTTAAATATTCTTTTTGATAAGTTACTCACAAGTGCCATACTAATATTCGATAAATTGATAATACATGAAGAGAGCACAGAAAAATATGTTTAAACGACAACCAATACTTACCATAATTTTCTTTTTATTAAAAAGGTTGTATTTAGATTTTATATACAATTAAATTATCTTAAAATATTTTTATTTAATACACTTCTAAATATATATATTGTAACGGGGTGGCAGTTTTAACGTTAACCGCCACAGGAGCAATTAGCTTCGGGGGACGCGCAATTCGCAAAAGGTGCGAAAATGCCTGTTGCGCCCCCTTTTTAGGTAGCTAAAGTCTCGGACGACTTCGCTCCTGGGTCCAGGCACGAGAAGCCGTTCTATGGACCCAACTTACCCGTTGCAGTGCCGCGCAATCGTCGTTACGCAGCTCGTGCGTCGTCCTTGCCTGGCTAGTTGAATCTCGGAGAGGGCGGCATTCGGCAGGAAAGCTGAAAGCTCCTCGTAGCAGAAATAGTAAAGAAAAATAAAAAAAAAAATGATAAAAAGAAAAAGAGGAGTTAAATAAATTAAATGGAAAAATCCATAAACTAAGAAGAATATAAATAATCTATTGTTACCTTAAAAAAAAAATAAGATTATAAAAAAAACATGGCAGAAAAATTGATAATATTAAATAAGAAAAGAAAGGAAAAAAAAAGAAATGAGTAGATTATAATAAATAAAATAATTTAATAAGTAAATCGGAACAATAGACGTTGTAAACAGAAAAAAGCGAAAAAGCAATAGAAGGAAACTATAAATAATGCGTACGAGAAGCGCAGGTAGCAAGACGAGCTATAATGCGCGAAAACGGCTCCCGCACGCAGCGTACTATACGAGTGCGAGAGAGAAAGAACGTCTCTTGCACTATGCCTATAAGAGTGAGAGAGAAAGGCCTCTCTCCCTCGCGCACGCCGTTTAACGTACGGGTGCGAGAGAGAAGGATACTTTCCCGCACGGAGCCCGTTGGAGCGAGAGGGAGAGAGAGAGCGTTCTTCCACTCCTGCGCGCCGCGTCTACTGCGAGTACGAGAGAGACAACGAGTCTCCCGTACTGCGCCGTAGGAGTGAGAGAGAAAGCGCTCTCCCACTCTTGCGCGCCTAGCCTTATGCGAGGGCGAGAGAGAACGCAACTCTCTCGCACTGATCTTACTCGGGTGGGAGATAAAGGTTTCTCCCACTCGCGCGCGTGCCGTATATGCAGCAAGTGCGAGAGAGAAAGCGACTCTCCCGCACCGCTGCCACTAGAGTGAGAGAGATAACGCTCTCTCACTCACGCGCGCTTATTCCTATACGGGTGCGAGAGAGACCGCAACTCTCTCGCACTGACTCTACGAGAGTGAGAGAGATATCGCTCTCTCACTCGCACGAACCGTAAAAAGCAAACTTACTACAGGAGGGAGTAACCGGCAGAGGTTACTCCCACGCAAACGCGAATAAATACAAAAAGACGCGCGCAAAATTCAAGTTACAACAAACTTACTTTTGGCTGGCCAGCCGCGCACACTAAACGTAGGATTGAAGGCGGCGAAGGCGAAGAGGCAACGTGCCGTCGCCCTGTGCAGCTACGCCGATGCGTTCCCGGTCGCCGGTGTCGAATGCTCACGTCGTCGGCCGGTGAAACCTTTCTTGGCTACCCACGTAGCCGGTGCACGCCAAGTAAGAGCACAAAAACTTTGCACGCGCGAGGAAAGTCTTAACAAAAAAAAACGCGGGAGCGAAAGGACTCGGCGCGTCCCAAAATGGCGTATAATACACGAAAAACTGCGTGAAAATTATGCTTCGTTATCACGAAGGCACAAAACGAACTAACTAAAGGCGGGAAGCGGCTTGGCTACCTAGCCTAGCCTCGCCTAGCCCCCCTCATACGGCACTCGACTAGTCTATCTCTAGTCGCGTACCGTATCTTTCCGTCCGCGACTGTCGCGTTACGTATTTTTGGCAATTAATATAATAACCTAAACACGCGAAATATGACGAGGCACAGAGCACGGAGCGTTCTCCGTGACAATATATATATATAAACGATATTATTTAACAAAAATAACTTAATTGTTAGTTATAAAATGTCATTTAAATTATGCATATTAATTAAAAAGACTATAGTTCTTACCTGTGAGATCCTAATGCCTATTTTTACACTAATGATTCTAAATAAAATAATATAATGCATAATAATTTAACCACATTAAGTCTTTTAATAATTTCGTAAAAAACTTTTGAATCTAAAATAATAAAAAAATTTGTTATAGCGTAAAAATAATTTTTATCAACATACAAGAATATCTTGATTCAATGATTTTAATAAATTAAACTTGAAATATATTATAAACATATTAAAAGAAAATGACTATTTAATATTTAAACATAAAAATTTATTATTATCAAATTTTTAAATATAATTAAATTATATATGAAAAATTTTTTTATTTAAGTGACAAATACGTTTTCAGTGTCAAAGAGAAATTAGTAAACATGAAATTGACATATTTTATAATGCTTAAAAAGTTGTTTATATTTTTAATTGAAATAGAATATTATATTAAAATTTTTATTAACCATTTCTAAAACTGATCTGATCGATAATAAAGATTTTAAATAGTCTTCATAAAAATAAAAATTCTAACAAAATTGAAAATTATTCTGTAATAGTATTTTATTACTTTTCTCACTATTTGTTACAATAAATAAAAATAATAATTTTACAATAAGAAAAAGTCATTTCTTTATTTATTTTGTTACATTAAAAAATTGCCTTCTCATGGCAAGTGAGTGTCTATATATATACATATATATACATAGATATATATGTATACACGCAAGGGCAAAGTATCCGCATTTCGGCGCGCGTTCTTATGTATTTCCGATGTCATGTAATACGCTGACGAAAAACTAACACGCACGATGCATTCAAGCAAGCGAAGCTGTCCGCTGCGCAGGCGTATGGTTCATAGCTCGCCACGGCGCTTGGAAGTGAAATTCAAAGATAGAAGTTCGAATGTGGCGATACTCGAAAAAAATTCGCGACGCTGCCTATACAATGTACGTATACGCGTGCCTGTATGTTCGTGCGTGCGCTTGTGTGCGTAGCCTGGCCTGCAGTCCGCGATCCCTGTCCACTGCGCTTTGCTGTCAGTAGAGATGGTAACGCGCGCAAAGTTATGTTTGTGTGTGTATTGGCCGTATGACTGAGTGTATTGCTCTTAACTCCATTTCGTTATACTTAACCACGTATGTAAACAACACGTAGAAAAGTATAAAATCACACTGTGAAAAGAGTAATAAAAGTAATTTAATTTTTTTAAATTCTAATTGTTATTGAATTAATAAAAAAATTCAATAATATTTAAATATTTTAGAAATTAGTATAACATCAAATGCTATAAAAAATTACGTTTCTTATCCAAGTGAAGATTTAAATATAATTTTGATTTAAAAAAAACTTTTAAAATTAGCAAATAATAATAGTCCTATTATTTTATTGAAGTTTCAAATACAAGTTTGGTGCATGTTTCATAAATTCTAAATTCTGCAATTATTTATTTTAAATAAAATAAAAATATTTTCAGAAAAAGTACCAATAAAATACAATCGTAAATTAATTATTATTTCTGCGCAATGACATCATATTCATGTATTATAAATAAAATATTATTTAATAGAAACGCTTAATTGAAAAGAATATTATAATAAGTAAATCAATAAAAAAAGATTAGTCTTATTTTAAATTAAAAAGTATAATATACTAGAAGTTATAACAAGTTTGAAGACAAGCTAAAATGTTTTCAAAAATTTATATTATAACAACAGTTTTTTTTCAAAAACTTGTATTTTACTTTACATATTGACGAAAACAAGAAGTTTCTTTTAATATTTAAATTTTAAAAAAGATTCAAATAAGGATCGTTAATAACAACATTTAATAAAAAAAGGTATTGAAAAAGTTAGTCAATAAGAGGGTAGTCCCAAAAGTACCTGACCTGACTTATGAATATAGGTAGTTTTAAAAAAACAATCACTGCGATTGACAATACCACCTTTCAACAACTTAATGTGAAAAATTCATAACCGTACGTTCATTATTATTTTTTTTACAGACATCCAAAGTGAACGCTCTCAGTGAATTTGTAAATATGAAAAAAATCGGGCATCGTTATGTGATACAATACTTTCATTTGAAAGGTCTAAGTCCAACCGGATTCTACTCTGGGAAAGTCTGCTCCTTTGTTTACAACGGTCAAATATTGGGTTGCTGAGTTTAAGCGAGGTCGTACGAGCTGCCAAGATGAACACTGCAGTGGTGGACCAAGTGAGGTCACTACGTCAGAAAATGGGAAGAAAATCCACAAAATGGTATTGGATAACCATCGACTAGAAGTGCGCGAGATAGCAGACATGGCAGGCATTTCAAAAAGTGCTGTGCATCGCACTTTGACCGAAAATTTGGACATGAGAAAGCTGTGCGCAAGATAGGTGCCGCATTTGCTCACAATGGAGCACAAACAGCAACGTGAGGATGTTTCCATCGAGTGTTTGACAATGTTTCGCAGCAATAAAGACGAGTTTTTGCGTCGATTCATAACCATGGACGAAACATGGGTCTATCATTTTACACCTGAGACCAAAAAGCAGTCAAAGCAGTGGACTGAAAAGGGAGAACCGGCTCCAAAGAAAGCAAAGACAGTTCAATCAGCTGGCAAGGTCATGGCATCCGTTTTCTGGGATGCGCGTGGAATAGTATTTATTGATTATCTCGAAAAAGGAAAAACAATCAACGGTGCATATTATGCAGCCTTATTGCAGCGTTTGAGTAATGAAATCAAGAAAAAACGGCCCCAAAAAGTGTTGTTTCATCACGCAACGCACCAGTCCACATGTGCGTCATTGCGATGGCTCAAATCAATGAGTTGAAGTTCGAATTGCTTCCTCACGCACCCTATTTACCAGATCTGGCTCCCTCGCATTATTTTCTTTTTCCGAATTTGAAAAAATGGCTTGGTGGCAAAAGATTTGTTAACAATGAAGAGGTAGAATCGGTGGTTAATAGGTATTTTTAGGAGCTTGACGGTTCCTACTATAAAGCGGGTATCAAAGTTATTGAACATCGTTGGAAAAGTGTATCGAACTGAAAGGAGAATATGTTGAAAAATAAAAAACATTTTTGCAATTTTTTACTGTTTTCTTTGTCGGGTCGGGTACTTTTGGGACTGCCCTCGTACGTTCTAACGAATGAAAATTTTATGAAAAATAATATATCTGAGCAGCATTAGGATACAAAAAAGAAATTTTGAATTATTTAATACTCCAAAAGGGTAAGATCCGGTCCGTTCGGTTGACGCTAAATTATATACCAAGAAATCGAATGCACTTCTTATTTTTCTGCCAACGGTAAAAGAAGAGTTGTCAGATTTTTTTCGAGAATTTTGTCTTTTCATCACTCTGAAGTGTAAGTCCCGGAAATCTTATTTCAACGCCGATTTTTTTATAGATTTCTAACGTTACAAGATATCGTATACACTTCTTATTTTTTTGCCAACGGTATTAGGGAAGTTGTATGATTTTTTTTGTAAATTTTAAATTTTCATCCCCCTGAAGGGTATGTTCCGGAACACTTCTTTTAACGCTAATTTTTTTATAGCTTTCTTATGTTCCAATAAATCATATACGCTTTTTATTTTTGTGCCAACGGTATGAGGAAAGTTGTCAGATTTTTTTTTCGTAAATTTTGATTTTTCATCCCCCTGAACCGTAAGTTCTGTGCCGTTTTTTCAACGCCAATTTTTTTATATTGGGTGTACAACTTTGCTTCCGCCGTTTTGCAATAGATGGCTGTAGCGGTAAGTGGTAGTTGAAATAAATAGATCATAGATGTTATACAATAAGCTTAGGTATTTGTAAACATAATGCCATCGAAATATTAGTCGATTTTTGTCTGCATCATAAAGTTATTCTCGATTAAACATGTCAGCTTACGAGCCAACTTTTCGACGTTTACGGGAGGTTTTAATTTTCTGCTTTATTATGAAGAAATCTGCGACTGAGGCTCATCGAATGCTCTCAAATACCTATGGTGAGGCCGCTATCAGTGAAAGAACGTGCCGAGAGTGGTTTCAACGCTTCAAGAACGGCGATTTTAACGTCGAAGACTAGCATGGCGGTGGAAGAGAGAAGGTTTTCGAAGATGCAGAATTGGAGGCATTACTTGATCAAGACTCGTGTCAAACGCAATAAGAATTGGCAGGATCATTGGGAGTGACGCAACAAGCCATTTCAAAACGCCTGAGAGTCATGGGAATGATTTAGAAACAAGGAAATTGGGTGCCGTACGAGTTGAAGCCGAGAGATGTTAAACGGCGTTTGTGTGTTTGTGAACAGCTGCCTACAAGGCAAAGACGGAAGGGATTTCTGAATCGCATTGTGACTGGGGACGAAAAATGGCTTCACTACAATAATCCCAAGCGCAGAAAATCATGGGGATATCCCGGCCATGCTTCCACGTCGACGGCCAAACCGAATATTCACGGTTCCAAGGTCATGCTCAGTATTTGGTAGGACCAGCTCGGCGTAGTGTATTATGAGTTGTTAAAACCGACTGAAACAATCACAGGCAATCGTTATCGAACACAAGTAATGCGTTTGAGCCGAGCATTGAAAGACAAACGGCCGCAATACAACGAGAGACATGATAAAGTGATCTTACAGCATGACAATGCTCGACCCCACGTTGCGAAAGTGGTCAAGACATACTTGGAAACTTTGAAATGGGAAGTCCCACCCCACCCGCCATATTCTCCAGACGTTGCTCCTTCGGACTATCACTTGTTTCGATCAATGGCACACGGCCTGGCTGACCAGCACTTCCGGTCCTAAGAAGAAGTAAAAAATTGGATTGATTCGTGGATCGATTCAAAAGATGACCAGTTTTTTTAACGCGGGATTCGTATGCTGCCCGAAAGATGGGAGAAAGTAGTGGCCAGCGATGGACAATACTTTAAATAATTAATGTATAACCAGTTTTTTACAATAAAGCCTCGAATTTCGGAAAAAAACGGCGGAAGCAAAGTTGTACACCCAAAAGGATTGTTATGTGCCAAGAAATTATATACGCTTTTAATTTTTGTGCCGACGGTATTTGGAATGTCGTTAGATTTTTTTTTTGTAAATTTTGACTTTGCATCCCTCTGCAGGGTAAGTCCGGAGCGGTTTTTTCAACGCTAATTTTTTTATTGCTTTCCTTCGTTCCAAAATATCATATACGCTTTTCAGTTTTGTGCTAATTGTATTAGGAAAAGTGTCAGATTTATTTTTCGTAAATTCTGACTTTTCATCCCCCTGAAGGGTAAGTTCCGGAGCCGTTTTTTTATCGCCAATTTTTTAGAGGATTGTTATGTGCCAAGGAATCATACACGCTTTTTATTTTTGTGCCAACGGTATTAGGAAAGTTGTCAGATTCTTTTTGTAAATTTTGACTTTTCATCCCCTTGAAGGGTAAGTTCCGGAGCCGTTTTTTTATCGCTAATTTTTTTATAGGATTGTTATGTGCCAAGGAATCATATACGCTTTTTATTTTTGTGCCAACGGTATTAGGAAAGTTGTCACATTCTTTTTGTAAATTTTGACTTTTCATTCCCTTGAAGGGTAAGTTCCGGAGCTGTTTTTTTATCGCCAATTTTTTTATAGGATTGTTATGTGCCAAAGGATCATATACGCTTTCTATTTTTGTGCCAACAGTATTAGGAAAGTTATCAGACTTTTTTTTCGTAAATTTTGACTTTTCATCCCCCTGAAGGGTAAGATCCAGTGCCGTTTTTTTAACGCCAATTTTTTGATAGGATTGTTATGTGCCAAGTAATCATATACGCTTTTTATTTTTTTGCCAACGGTGTTAGGGAAGTTGTTTGATTAGTTCGTAAATCTTGACCTATCATCCCCTTAGAGGGTAAGTTTCGGAGTGGTTTTTTCAACGCTAAATTTTTTATTGCTTTTTTACGTTCCAATAAATCATATGCGCTTTTTATTTTGGTGCTAACTGTATTAAGAAAGTTTGTAGATTTTTTTATCGTAAATTTTGACCTTTCATCTCCCTGAAGGGTGAGTTCCGGAGCCGTTTTTTTAACGCCAATTTTTTTATAGGATTGTTATGTGCCAAGAAATCATATACTCTTTTTATTTACGTGCCAACGGTATTAACACATCGTTCAATAAGTCCCGAGACTAACCCAGAGATGATGCTAGTAGTACCAAACTGGCCACGTTTTCATAGAGTTCGAACCTTTACATGAAACGCGTAAAAATTTCATGTCGATCGGATCACAGATAGCAGAGTTATTGAGGTTAGAGTAAAGTCACTTTGTAATTTGTTTGAAAAATGGAAAAAAGCGAGTTTCGCGTGTTGATAAAACATTGTTTGTTAATGGGTAAACACACCGTAGAAGCCCAGCAATAGCTTGAAACACATTACCCGGACTCCTCTCCATCCAAACCAACGATTTGTCGTTGGTATGCTGAGTTTAAACGTGGTCGTACGGACACAAACGATGCGGAACGTTCGGGTAGGCCATTGGAAGCCGTTACACAGGAAAATGTGAGTTAAGTGTTAAATATTGTAATGAAAAATCGCAAAGCGAAGGCCCGTGAGATTGCAGAAATGACACAAATATCATCTGGAAGCGTCTTTACAATCCTTCATGAAAAATTGAGCATGAAAAAGGTTTTTTCCAAGTGGGTGCCGCGATTGCTTTCAGTGGAACAAAAACAGCAACGAGTCGACGATTCAGAGAGCTGTTTATCGCTATTTACTCGCAATAAAAAGGATTTTCTGCGTCGATACGTGACCATGGATGAAACATGGATATATCATTTTACTCCGGAGTCGAATCGGCAATCATCTGAGTTGCGCATGGCTGGCGAAAGCCGCGCAAAGCGTCCAAAAACGCAGCAGTCTGCTGGCAAAGTCATGACGTCTGTTTTTAGGGATACACATGGCGTGATTTTCATTGACTACCTGGAAAAAGGTAAATCGATCAACAGTCATTATTATATTGACTTGTTGGTACGTTTGAAGGAGGAGATCGCAGCAAAACGACCGCACATGATGAAGAAAAACATCCTTTTTCACCAAGACAATGGACCACTCCACAAGTCCATGAAAACAATGGCAAAATTGAACGAATTGGGCTTTGATTTGCTTCCCCACCCCCTGTATTTGCCAGATTTAGCCCCCAGCGACTACTGGCTCCTTGCTGATCTCAAAAAAATGCTCCAGGGAAAAAAATTTGGCTCGATTGAGAAGGTCATTGCCGAAACTGAAGCCTATTTTGAAACAAAGGATAAATCCTTCTATAAACATGGTATAGAAATGTTGGAAAGGCGTTGGAAAGATTATATCACTCTAAAAAGAGATTATATTGATGAATAAAAATAATTTTCGAAAAAAAATGTAGTTTTCGTTGTTAGGCTCGGGACTTATTGATCGATGTGTTATGTAAGCTGTCAGATTTTTTTTTCGAGAATTTTGACTTTTCATCCCCCTCTTAAATTATTTCCGGAAAGGGTTGACAAATTTTTTTTGTTGTATACGGTTTCTGGGACCTTATATATTTTTTATCATACTTTTTTTTTTTTTTAATCATAAAATACGGTTGTAATTCTTGATTTATTTCAATTCTTGTTTAGGGGTATTTCAGGGGTTGAATTTGCTAAATCTAATGTTAATGATTAATTTTAATACATATTTGTTCATTTCATATCCATTTTATTGAGAAAAAACGAATTTGAAAAATTTTGATTTTTCGTTGGAGTCCAACATTGCAAACTTCAACATTATTGTTGTTTATTATTTGTTCACTATACGAGGGTGGTTTACTATATTCGGTGGTAAAAGGTTTTCGACCTCAACGTGAAGATAGCAGCACTCGTCAATAAAAGCTAGCGAATTTTGTTGTTCATCTGTTGACAGTTTCTCACCAAAGTCTCTGCCATTTTGGATGCGCAGTTATTAGTTGACAGTCGTTTGAGTGAGTCCATGTGAGTGTTGTTGTGAAAATGGACAAAATTGATTATCGAGCTGTCATGAAATTGTTATTTTCGAAAGGCAATACGCCTACGCAAATCTAAAATGAGTTGAACTCTGTGTATGGGGACTCTGGACCATCATTTACCAGAATGATATTTTGGGCAGCTGAATTCAAACGGCCGTGAGAGCTTGGGAGACGATGAACGTTCGGGACGTCCAAAAACTGCAACCACTGTCGATAACATCGCCAAAGTTCACCAAATGCTGCTAGACGACCGCCGAATTAAAGTGAGAAAGATAGCAGTGGTTATGAACATGTCCAAAGAACGTGTTTGCAACATATTAAATCAAGATTTAGGCATGAGAAAGTTGTCCACACTTTAGGTGCCGTGTTTGCTCATGTTAGACCAAAAACGTTTCCGAATGAACATTTCCAACGCTCTATTGGCGCAGTTTAGGCGCAATAAATGCGAGCTTAGGCACCGATTAATTACTTAAGATGAAACTTGGATACACCATTATACGTCCGAAACAAAAATACAGTCAAAACAGTGGACTGCAAAGGGGGAACCGGCTCCGTAAAAAGCAAAAACTGTTTTTTTAGCTGGGAAAGTGATGGCGACTGTTTTTTTGGGATAGTTATGGAGTTATTTTAATCGATTATCTTCAAATAGGAAAAACCATTACTGGAGCATACTACGCATCAATACTTGACAAGCTGAAGGCAGAACTTGCGGAAAAACGTCTACATTTGCAGAAAAAGAAAATCCTGTTTCACCAAGACAACGCGCCGTCTCACACCTCAACGGTTGCCATGGCGAAAATCCACGAATTACGGTTTCAGCTGCTTGAGCATCCGCCTTACTCACCAGACCTAGCCCCAAGCGACTTCTTTTTGTTACCTCATCTGAAAATTGCACTCGGAGGACAGAGATTTTCGTCAAATGAGGAGGTAATCACCTTCGTGAACAGTAATTTTGCAGAGAAAAACACCGAGTACTATTTGGATGGGTTAAAGAGATGGAAGCATCGTTGGGAGAAGTGTGTAGAATTGCAAGGAGACTATGTTGAGAAATAAAAAAAAAATTAAGAAAAAATGTCTTGTATCTGTGTTAGGTCGGAACTTTTCAGACCACCCTCGTATTGTGCGTACTTTTCTCTACGCGTGAGGCAAATACCGTTATAAGGGTTTAATTATTTAATTATTCGTCTTATTGGTTTTTAATTTATTTATTTATTTCCTTAGTTTGTTTCTTGTATGCCTAATTATTTAATTGATTCATTCAGCTTATTAGTTTATTTCTTACTCATTTATTTATGTATTCAGTTATTCGTCTTATCATTTATTACTTTGATTTTAAAGATATTCTATTTTATTTTGTTTATTTGTTTATTCACTTGTTTGCTTACTTTATTACTTTTTTCATCATTTATTTGATCACTTACTTTTTCTTAATATTCAACATTTACTTATTTCGTTAATTATTTATTTTTTCTACTTTTATTTGTATATGACTTTCTTTACTTTCATTTCGTATATTTTTTCTCATTTATTTTATTTCAAATTATTATTCATTTGTTAATTTTTTCTTTATTTGTTTCTTTTATTTCATTATTCATTCGATTATTTTATTCAATTTTATTCGTATTATTTGGTTATTACATTTCATTTTATTTCATTTTATTATTTTATTCACTTCTTTATATTATTTTTTTCATCATTTATTATTTCTTTATTTATTCGCTTATTTTAATATTTATTTATCGCTTTAATTCATTATTTCATAATATCTTTCTTTTATCATTTATCTTTTATCATTTTTTTTTTATATTATCTCATTTATTTATCTCCCTTTTTTATTTAATTTATATTTTATTTTCTGTTATTATTTATTTTACAAAAAAATTTTTTGATTCAAAAAATTATAAAGATTTATCTCTTTATGTATTATTTTATTCAATTGTTAGCTTATATTATTTTTTAATATATTATTTATTTTAATTTGTTTATGTTATCGTTTTATTATTTGTTTTATTTTATATATTCATCCTCGTTTTATTTATTTCATTTCATAATAATTCTATATTTTTTTTTTGCCTAACCTTATTTTGTGTAAGGCAAAAAATTTTCTTTTCTGCGAAAATTTTTATTTTATTATTTGATGTTTATTTATATATTTACCACTTTTTTTATGTAGTTAATCATTGCTTTAATTTTTTAATGTGTGTTATTTATTTGTATTTTTTGTTAACTTTATTCAATGATTTATTTTTTATGATTTATTATTTATTCGCTTGTTTTAGCACTTTTTACTTATTCGATTATTTTGCATTCATTTTTATCTTTCTTCTAGTTATTTTATGTTTATTTCGTTATTTATCCATCTACTTATTTATTTGTCTTTCTTCTTTTGCTTATATAATTATTTTGTTTATTTATTTATTATTCATTAATAGTTTTTCTATTTGCGATTACTCGCCTTTTACCATGATTTATTTATTCATTCAATATTTTGATATATATTATTTTTAAAAGAAATGAAATGAAAGGGAGGAAAGAATGCAGCTTGTCTCCTCTGAGGTAAAAAAAATCAATTTTCTTTTTTTTCTTTTTTTTCACCTCAATTCCTCTGGGGCCTCCAAAAATTTTTGTAACGTCGCTTGCGACGCCACTATGTTATAATTTGAGTAACGCGAACTCGTAGTTGCCTTCTTGAGCCTAAACAGTCAAGCTTACGGGCTTAGGATGGTGGAGGAGATTCGAAGCTTTATCTTTTCTTTCTTTTGAGGATGTGGTGGTATACTTTGGGACTGAACGCACGTCTAGGCCAAAACTCAGGTTAGCTACGCTGATCTGGATAAGGGCTTAACCGATGCGATATTAGATAAAAGGTAGTTAGCCGAAACTCAGGCCAAGTCTACCTTTGGGAAAATAGAATAGATAAGAGTTTAGAAAAGAAAAAGAAAGTAAAATATACCATACAGAATTTAAATTTAAACTCACTTTTTATTGATTTTGTATTTTGCTGTGATAAATCCTCTCTCTCTCTCTTTCTCTCTCTTTCTCTCTTCCTGTTGCTGTGGCTAGAAGCTATCTCGCAATTTTTAAAAATTCGAGGGAGGGCAAGTTTTTCGGGCTTCTTCTTGGCGAGCTTCTTGGTCTGAGGGGGGGGGGGGAAGAGCGAGAATTAGAGATAGATAAATAGATAGATAGATAGATAAAAAGATAAAAATTTTTATTGTACAAAAATAGTGTACAAGGATAGCGCAGTAAATTAACAATAAAACAAGTAAACATTAACAAAATAACAATAATTAAATAACAGGGCATAGCGATTAATAGTGTAATAAGAGTAATATGACAATATACAATAGATATAAACTAATTATAAAATAAGAAATAAAACATAATGACATACAGTGTAAACCAAGAGCTTAAATTATAATTTAAATTATAGCCTCGATAATAAAGACATTGTATGCTCTCTCTCAACGGAGAGAAGGTAGGTGAAAATAGTGGATTTAAAGCGGGAAATAGAGGATATAGTATACGAGGGCGGTTCAATAAGTACCCGTGTTAAAAATGAAGACAACATTTTTTGAAAAAATTTTTTTTTATTTTTCAACATAGTCCCCTTTTAGAAAGATACACTTCTCCCAACGTTCCTGACATTTTTTTAACCCCTCCAAAAAATAGGATTTGTTGAACTCTCCAAAATACGCCTCTGTCTCGGCGATGACTTCCTCGTTTGAGCTAAATTTTTTCCCGCAAGCCATTCCTTCATGTTAGGGAACAAGAAAAAGTCGCAGAGAGCCAGATCGGATGAATGCGGGGGGTGCGGCAGCAATTCATAACGCAATTTATGCAGTTTGGCGACGACAACTCTGGATGAATGTGCTGGTGCGTTATCATGGTGAAACAGCACCTTCTTTTTTGCCAAATGCGGCCGTGTCTACTTCAATTTTTTGTCGAAGCGGTCCAATAACTCACTGTAGTATTATTATTATTATTGTCCAGTGATCGTTCTTCCTTTTTCTAAAAAATCCATGAGGATGACGCCGTTCGCATCCCAAAAAATCGTCGCCATGACCTTTCCGGACGATGGGACCGTCTTCGCCTTCTTTGGAGCAGATTCACTGGGAGAAATTTATTGTTTTGATTGTTGCTTAGTTTCTGGTGTATAATGATGAATCCAGGTTTCATCAATGGTGACAACTCGACGCAAAAACTCTCACGGATCTCTCTTAAATTGCTCCAAACACTGCTTCGAAGTTAACAGCCGCATCCGCTTGTTGTCGACCGTGAGCAATCGCGGCACCCATCGGGCCGACAATTTTTTCATCGCCAACTTATCATGTAAAATATTAATTGCCGTTCCGGTCGACACACCTACGGCCTCTGCTACTTTGCGCACTTTCGTTCGTCGATCAGCGAGAATCATGTCGTAGACTTTTTGAATGATTTCCTCAATAACCACGTCTGCCGGGCGTCCTGGTCGCTCCTCATCGAAAACGGATGTTCGCCCACGTTTAAATTCGTTGAACCGATTTCTAACTGTGGTCATAGATGGCGAAGTGTCCCCATAAACAGCATCCAACTTTGCTTTTATCTTCTCGCATATTTTTCCATCCAAAAACAAAAAGCGAATCACCGAACGATACTGCCCTTTTTCCACCTTAGCAAAAATCACGAAACACGTCTTACTCGAATGGCTGCCAAATCCAAACTAACCTATCAATCAGTCTGAAATTTGTTTTACCGTCGTTTGATGGATGGCAGTACACGATGATAATACCAACTTCTCTCAGGAACGCCCTCTGTCGTCAAACACAGGTTCTTATTGAACGGCCCTCATAGGTTCATTATTTGCTATTTACAATAGAATTATGTTAATTTAAATTTTATGATCGTGTGGCATTTAAAATTTAACGCATATTACAAAAAAGAACGAAGTTATTCGTTGCGTTTTAAGTGATTATATTACATAATGATTTTTAGATAAAGAATGATTATTTTGTAACGTCGGTGCATGACCTACGTTTTTTTAGTGTATTGTCAGCCTAAAAGTTCTTTACTAACACAATAATCCCTTCCACAACCTACTCGGCGCACTCTCCACCGACGTAGACCATTGGGAAACTCAACCTAAGCTTAGACCGAGAGTTGAATAGCCGCTTTCGTTTAACTCAGTTTTACTACGATGCACTTTTTACAGACAATCGCACACATGTCATAATAAAATAAAATTCTTCCTTCTAAGTGAAGAAATAACTAAATCGCTAAGTCAGTCAATACAAATTTCATTGACATTCGACACACAAATTCATGCAAGGTAGTCTTTCTTATAGCATAATTTAGAACATTGCGCAATCATCTGGAATGTCATGAATTCTTGTAATACACTAAAAATAATTTTTTTTATAATTAATTAAATAAAAATAAGTAATTAATTAAATGAATTGAAAGAAATAATTAATTTAAATTAACCATTTAACGATCCTAATTATTACTATTTCACTAGAATAGAATAATAGTCCGCGACCAGCTACATTATTTTATTTTATAAACAAAACTGTACAAAAAAGAATTGCATTAATAATTGCATGTTGTAAACAAAATTATTATTAATAATCGAAATTGCAATATAAATTTACAATCATACTAGTAAATATTTATTTAATAACTTTTTTTTAACTACTCCTCCAACAGTCCATTAATTAGAAATTATAAATTCTAAAGAATGACTATTTAAACTATCATCCTACACTTATTTTCTCTTTTGTAATAATAAAACACTCATAGCAATCTTTTCTTTATTATTTAAATACTTATTCTTTATCTAATTATGTAAAATGCGACAAAAAACTTCGTTCTGTTTTAAAATGCGTTAAACCCTAAAAGGTACACGATCATACAATTTAAATTAACATAATTTTATTGTATATAATAAACCTATGTAAAAACTCTGTAAAAATAAATCATCTCTTTCTCTCTCTCTCTCTCTCTCTCTAATTCTCACTCTCTCTAACCGAGAAGCCCGCCAGGATGGGGGGGGGGGACCTGAAAAACTCGGCCTCTCCCCGAATTTTCCGGTCAAAGAAGGAATTTGCTGAGTTGCTTCTCCAACGCATTTAAATACGGCACAGAATAATCACCAAGCAGCAGACCTCAGGCAGCACTTGAGGACCCACGTACTACCCAAAATACTAAGAAGAAAACACTACTAAGGACCCACGTACTACCCAAAACATTATTACGGAAACATTACTACGGTAATATTACTACGAGGAACGTTACTAAGGAACAAGTTACACTACTACAAGCAAGCAAGATATTATCACTACGAGCAAATCTTAAGCAACTACAAGGAAACTACTAGTAAGCCACTACGAAACAGCTACGCCAAACAGACTATTCAATTTTGTAAATAAGAAGAAGAAGATGACGAGAAGTCAACCACAGCAACAGAGAGACAGAAAGAAAGAGAGAAGATCATCCTTATTCTTTGCATCTCACATTTATTAAGAAGTAAGTTCATCTAAGACTGTGTATTTTTTTTTCTTTCATTTCCAAAGAGATAGTATTAGCCAAAATCGGCTAAATATTTCTATCCAAAGAAAAACACTTAGTAGGTCCTTTCCAGGACAGCATATAAGCCAACATCGTTCTATACGGTTGTCCAGTCCCAAATTTCATTTCTATCCCTAAAAATTCTTACAACTTTAACTCCTCCGCCGTCCCGAGCCCATAAGTTTCAGTACTTAGGCTCATAAAGGCGAGAACCAGTTCGCGTTAATTTAAAACGCGGTTGCAACGTCAACCCAAAGCTACAACAAATTTTATGGAGGCCTCGGGGGGATTTTGAAGAAAAAGGTAGAAGAAATTAATTTTTTTTCCTCCTCAAAATCTTCAGAGGAAACTGCGAGTTTGTAAGAGTTTGTCCTTTTTATTTTCACTTTTCTCTCTATCTTTGTAAGAGATAATAACGAAACGAAAATAAAAAAAAATTATTGTGACATATTTTAAACAAATTTACAAATAAAATTAAAAGTAGAAGTATTAACAAAAGAGAAAAATATTAAATTTAAACATTATAAATAAAATAAAAATTGAATCTAAATAAAAGGAAGTAAAATAGTGAATAAATCAATATTAGTTCAAATACAAAGAAAAACTCAAATTAAGAAGGATAAATAAATTATTAATAAATTAAAAAGGTGCAATAATAAAAATAATAATGCAAAATAAAATATGAGTAATAAATCGTCAAAATCAAATAATCAGAAAAGATAAACAACAAGAAATAAAAGGAATTAAAAAAGATAAACGAACGACAAGATAAAACAGCATAAGATACAAAAAATTTATTATAAGAAATATATAATAATATATCGATACAATATACAAGTGAATAAAGTAAAATAAAGAAAAACAAGTGAAATAGTAGAGTGAAATAATAAATAATAAATAATGTTAACGTGAAACAATTTGTTGTTGTTGTTAAAGTGAAATAATAAATAAAGTGTCAAGGGAATAAAAAGGGATAAATTAAAGATAATTAAGCAAAAGGCAAATAAATAAAGAATAAAAAAGGAAAAAAGAAGTGACAAATAAGTCAATAAAATATTAAATAAGAAGAGAATAAATAATAAATAAACTAAAAACCCGATTAATGATAAAATAATACTAAAGGTAACAAAAGTGTTAACCGTTCTATATTAATAAAAATCAGTGAATTTTAAAAGAAAATGTTGAAACAAGTGAAAAAGTAAACCACGAGAAATAATAAATAAATTAAATCATAAACTAATTAAAAGTAAGTGAAAGAAAGGCAAAAAAAATAAAGAAATTAATGACAACCTAATACAATAGGTGAAGAAATGAATGAATAGGTAAAAAATGCAAAAGTAAGCAAATAAATTATAAAAGATAGATGAAGGAATAAAATTAACAAAAAATATAACTAAATTAAAAGCGAGTAATTAAATAAACAAATAAATAAACCTAGAATAATAAAATAATAAAATAACGAATTAAACAAAGAAAAATAAATTAATAAATTGAATGAAACGGAAATTACATGAATAAAGAAAAAGTGCTGAACTAAGCCATAAATTAATACGAGTGAACTAAAACAAAAAAAAAATTTTTTTTAAAAAGCCAATTGTACATACATGCATTACATTATAATATCGAAACTTGTATTAATTAAATATTTTCTATATAAATCTTAACATAAGCATAATAGAGGTAATATTACATATATGAGTATCAGATTTCAATTACACATGTTGAGCGTCGTTCACACACTGCCTCGGTTTTAAAATACAAGTATCAGGATTTAATTAAAATACTAGCATTATACTAAAAAAAAAAAAAAAAAAAAAAAAAAAAAAAAAAAAAATATTTTTCTCATCTAATAATTGCTTACGAATTAATAAAAAAAATATATTTTAATTTATATTATTAAAATTAAAATACGGATATATTAAATTCATCCAAATAAAATTTTTTTTGAACTAAAAGGAAATTAAAATTAGTAACCTCTTCAACGGCGAATCCTAACAAATAATTATAAACAAACTAATAAAAATTTATGCAAATGATACCGCTTCTTCAAGGAGAGCGAAGTCGATTAATTCGCGAGCTAAAAATAAGTTAACAAAAATAAATTAAGTAAACTAACAAAATAAAAATTTTTTTTCAGACGATAGGTAAAATAAGCAACAATAGAAATAATTGGACCAAATAAATAAAACTAAAACAAGTAAATAATAAATAAATAAATAAATAATGAGAGTAAAGTAAGATAAAAGTAACAATCTCCTGCTTAGAAACAAGTATCTCCACATGTTGTCACATAACTTAAGACTTCAACACATTAGCCTCAAGCAACAGGGAACAAGCCTGTATATTAATTTTTGCATTTTTCATTCGAGCGACAAATGACCGATAGGAGACAAACCAGGAAACAAGTCGCTAAGGCATTAAAAGCAGAAAAAGATAAAGACGAAATTGCCGATCCCTTTACCCGTAGACCGCGCGTATCTCGCTCTCCCCAATACCAAAGTCTTGACTCCTCCGTCAACACTCCCCTGAGAGTAAGTGGAGACGTTACAAAAGAAGACATCACTCTCCCTCCACCCATATACCAACCTCTGATCAATCTAAATATCTTAGATCCAGACTCCCCGACAATGACTCAACCTAACAGGGCTGGTTACGGTTGAGATGCCGGAAATAAAGGCGAACAAAAACCGATCTTTCCGATATCTCTGAAGGACGCCCTCGGTGTACTCCCTGAATTCAACGGAAAAAACATCCCATCAAGCGAATTTTTAGAAGGCTGCAACGAAGCCAGAGAAATACTCGGGCCCTACGATGAATCAAAATTAGTAAGACTTATCAGAAGTAGAATAAAAGGAGAAGCCCGCGCCGCGATGCTCGGGTTATCATTCCCGACGGTTGAATCTTTGAAAGACTTTTTCAAGGATATATACGCCAGTACTAAACAACTCACAACTGTTGGGAAAACTTGAAAACGAGTACCAGCGAGACAATGAAAACGTCATCGCTTTCGCAAATCATATGAGAGATATGGGAGCACAGATTAACGAAGCTCATAAAATAGCTACCGGCACCCTCGATCCCGAATTTAGAGCACCAACAGAAGCACATATAGTAGAATGCTTTAAGCAAGGTCTGAAACCAGAAATAGAGAATAGAATGAAAGAAACAAACAATATCTCAGATATCGTAAAGAACGCCATACTGGCCGAAAGGCAAATCGCCTCCAAAACAGCCCTTCGCGATAAACAGCGAGCCAATAAAAAAGGATTCTTCTACGCGAGCGAAGAGGTTGCAAAACCAGAGCTGAAAAGAATGAAGGACACAAGATACGAGGCATGGATAAACAGGTCAGCAGTATGCCGCTTTTGTAAAAAAACTGGACACATAGAAGAAACCTGTTTTCTCAAAGCGAAAACCTGCCAAATTTTCGCAAAGCCAGAACATACTGCCAATTTCTGCAACAATGATACTGAATGCCAAATATGCGGGCAAAGAGGACATACTGCAGTGCAGTGTAATAAGAACAGACGCGCAGTCGACGCCTGTCAACTATGCAACAAACCAGGACACTCAGCATTGAATTGCTTTAAACGCACCAACAATACGCCTAGAGCAGAGTTGCGGTGCTATAAATGCGACATGCCCGGCCATACTGCAGCAGTCTGCCGACAACAAAGACCCACCAATGTGACTAATGTACTAATCTGCAGCTATTGTCATATAAAAGGGCACGCAGTCACCGAGTGCAGAAAAAAGAAATATAACCTGGCAAAAAACGAGAGGAGTCTCCCACAACAGAGTGCCATCAGGGAGGCCCCACGAACTCAAGTGCGCTCAGCTCTCCCAATAGAATTGGAAGATTTCAGTGAAGAGTTAATGCCATAAAAACTTGTAAAACTGTACCGTTCGTAAGCCTCAGTCTCCTCCAAAATAGGTTCCCCAGCACCCCCATGATCGATACAGGATCAGAGGTTAGTGTATTAAGAGCACACGTCTTGCCGGATCACAAATACTTCAATACCTTAGACGAATTTACACTACAAGGCTTGGGAGGCGAAACAGAGCAAGGCTTGGGGAAAGCAAAAGTAAAGATCAGTGAAACAATAATCGAATTTATCATAGTACATAATAATTTTCCGATCCCTTTTGACGGAGTATTAGGAGAGAATTTTTTTGAAACAACTAAAGCAAAATTGGACTTCGGAGACGATACAATACTAGTAAACGATAAACGCATTAAAATACTCTGGGACGATGAAGATTACCCGCACCTGATAAAACATTTGCACAATATCACGAGCGGAACAAAAACCGGACTACCCTTAGTTAAAATACTAAATCCACCGACCTTCATGGAAAGGCAACTGTTGATCGACTCGGGATCCAAGATAAACCTTATAAAATCAAGCCTATTACCACCCGAAGAAGAAATCGATACGACAGAAAGATACAATTTAAGAGGGATTAGAAAAAAAATCATACCTACCTGGGGAACGATAGAGATCTCATTGCTAGGAAGTACGATAAAATTCAACGTCATAAAAGACGACGTTTATATCCCAGGGGAAGGAATATTAGGCTATGATTTTCTGCGCGAAAGCAAAGTACACCTTGACTATCCCAACCGCATGATGACATGGAACGGAAAAACGCAATCCTTCGAGATTGGAAATGCACTCGACAACATAGATAACTAAGAAGGGAATATTTTAGAAATCGTAAAAGACGAAGATCACGATAGTAATGCAGCTACGAGGAACAGTTATCTTATTTTAGAGAACGAACTTGCTATCGATTTAGACTATCAGCTCGAGTCGACCGCTGACTTTGGAGACCCTAGGTCTCGCGAAGATCCCGAACTCAAAGAAACAATCGAAGACCACCTACGTATGGACCACCTGGATAAACAAGAGAAAGCATATGTAACCGAATTAGTAAAGAACAATAGAGTTCACGTTCTACCTACCTGGAGACGATCTAACGCTAAGCAGTATCGCTTTCCGCATTTGTTAAAAGACGAAATAAACCGCAGGTGAATGACCTACTAAAGGCAGGGATCATAAACTCCAATTCACCCCACAACGTCCCGGTTTGGGCCGTATCCAAGAAACCAGACTCACAAGGCCGCCCTAGATAGCGCATGGTATTAGATTTTCGGGCCTTGAACGAAAAAACAATAGGCGATTCGTATCCACTTCCTAATATCGAAGAGATATTCGATCAAGTAGGACCAGCCAAATACTATACAGTGCTCGATTTAGCGTCAGGATTCCACCAGATAAAGATGGACCCGAAAGACGCACACAAGACGGCTTCTAGCACACCATTCGGCCATTATGAATTTGTACGAATGGCGTTTGGATTAGAAAACGCGCCCGCTACCTTCCAACGACTAATGGATAAACTCTTAAAGGGTCTACAGGGCGTAAATATTTTTGTTTATCTTGATGACATTGTTATTTACGCAAACAGCATAGAGGAACACGACTCGAAAATTACAGCTCTAATGCAATGCTTGAAACGAGCAGGTTTGAAACTGCAAACCGATAAATGCGAGTTTTTAAGACGTGAAGTCACATATCTTGGCCATATGCTTAGCGGGGAAGGATTGCGCCCCGACCCGAAGAAATTGAAGGCCGTAAAGAACTTTCTTCGGCCCAAAAATATGAAAAATGTCCGTCAGTTCCTCGGACTAGCAGGATATTATCGTCGTTTTATCAAGGGATTTGCATACATCTCAAAACCCCTGACTAAATTACTGAAGAAAGAGACACCATTCGAATGAAACGAAAGAACAGAAGAATCTTATAACTCGCTAAAAGATATGTTGTGTAGTGCTCCCGTGTTACAATTCCCAAATCTTTTACAACCTTTCATAATTACGACGGATGCCTTAGGCTACGCAGTAGGAGGAGTCCTGTCTCAAGGAGACATTGGGAAGGATCGACCAATAGCTTATACATCGCGCATGTTACGCGGCGCAGAGGATAACTACGAAGTATATGAGAAGGAAGCTTTCGCCGTGATACACAGTGTAACAACGTGTAGATCCTACGTATACGGACGAAAGTTCATGATAATAACCGACCACCAACCCTTGGTATGGTTCAAAACGGCAGACTTAAATACTAGGGTCCAAAAATGGCGATTCAAGTTATCTGAATATGATTATGAGATAATTTACAAACCAGGAAAGTTAAACGCTAACGCAGATGCATTATCGCGTAACCCAGTTGAAGAAGGTGCCGTTAACGTAGTAACACGTGCACCATTAAAAAGGAAAAAACCTGCCCCTGATGAAACCCAGGAAAGGCCTTTGTCACTCAAACTTGTGGAACCAATACGAAAAACCCTAGGGGGAGACCTAAGAAAAGCCAAAACATTTGTCAACATATAGAAGCAGTCGTCCAGCGACCCAAGAAAAACATCAACTACGAAGAGAGCGAAGACGATGACTCCGACGAAGTCGCGGACCCCAAACCTTTCGCGCTTCCATCCAGACCCCCAAGTCGACAATGAAGAAGATTCCGATCCCGACGAATCCGAGATTAGCGACGAAGAAATATTAAATGAACAACCCGTAATAGAAATAAGGGAACCCCTATACACTCGAAACGATAACATAGTTTATTTCACCGCCTCAAACGGAGATAATTGCGACGAAGGCGCAAAAATATTGATTGAACACAACAAAATAAAGACCACCATAGGTTTTTTATTAGGTGAGGTACACCGAGTGAAACGCAAAGGTCGAAAGTCCTTATTCGCAGTGTGTATAAACGGAGAACAACCCGAATACCTCACTGAAATAAAAAATAAATTGACTAAAGGATTGACCACTCTAAAAGATTTATTAATGAACCTAAGACAGATATCAGTATAGGTAAGAGCAAATTTATAGAAAATCTTGAATGATCCAAAGTTTTTAGCTTAATAAAATCCACCTTTAAAGACACACCAATCAAAACCATAGTTTGCAACGGAAAACGGAGATACGTCCCTGACGAAAAACGAGACGAAATATTTTCAGAATTGCACAGATCACCGATTGGAGGTCATCGACGAGTCTCAAAAACCTTCAACCGGATATGTCAAGCATATTATTGGAAAAATTTGAAAAATGACGTACAACGTCGTGTCCAACAATGCCTCGACTGACAACTAAAAAAGTTGGTACGTTTAAAAACAAAACAGCCAATGGTGATCACCGATACACCCTACAGTGTTTTTGACAAAATCGCTATGGATATAGTACGTCCACTTAAACCCACGAGCAAAGGACATGAATATATCCTGACCATTCAAGATCAGTTATCAAAATTTAGTTTAGCCGTCCCCCTAGAGAACGTGCTGTCCACCACCATCGCAGACGCTTTAATCAGAAAATTCATATGCCTATTCGGAGCACCAAAAGCCATCCTAACAGACCAAGGAAAAAATTTGTTAAGACATCTCTTGACCAGAATTGCGAAGAGATTCCGAATTAAGAAAATCAAAACGACTGCTTTCCACCCTCAATCAAATGGATTATTGAAAAGATTTCACCACGTGCTCAGCGAATTTCTGAAACAATATACCGACAAAAACAACGAGTGGGACGAATAGATCGAAATAGCAATGCTTAATTATAATTCTAGTGTGCAGCAAAGCACCAAACACATACCATACGAGGTAGTATTCGGCAAGCTGCCACGATTACCATCCAACGATCCATTACACGCCAGTGACATGCTCCAGACATACAAAGATTATATCACGCAGTTGGTCGCGCGCCTAAATGACATTAAAAACTGGCATATGAAAACCTAATCTGGTCTAAAGAACGCAACAAAAAGCTTTATGATAAAAATATCAATCCTAAGAGCTTTAAGGTAGAAGACTATGCATTCTTGTAAACCGGACCCAAACCAAGGAAATTTGGCGATCATTATTTGGGACCCCATGATGTATTAGAAATCCTCAAATCCCATAATATAAGAATACGTTACAAGAAAACCGACAAAATCGTCCACGCAAACAGGCTCCGCTAATTCCACATAAATCGAGAATTCAAACACAAACGAAAAAAAAGGAACACCAATAGCAATAGCTAGCTATAAAAGAGATGAAGTCACGTAAAACAGTCAAATAGAGACTGAGAAAGAGAGAGGATCGTCCTTATTTTTTGCATCTCACATTCAATAAAAAGCAAGTTCATCTAAGACTGTGTATTTTTTTTTCTTTCATTTCCAAAGAGATAGTATTAGCCAGAATCGGCTAAATATCTCTATCCAAAGAAAAACACTTACAAGGGAACCGCTTTAACCTGACCCCACCGATTTTAATAATTTTTGGAAATGTTGTAATACTCAAAAATATTCGACATGTGTTTTTTTTTTATCGGCTGACATTCACTTTTAAAGGGTGAAATCCACCCCTGAAAACCACCTCGAAAAATCGTTTTTTAAATATATCTCTGCATCTAATAAATATTTTTAAATAAAATGAACGCCAAAATATTTCTTATAAGTAGGCGCTTCTACTAATATAACTTTAAAACCAAGGGGTTGCAACCCTTTTTTCTATATGGGTCAAAGTTCTATTTTTTTTTTTATTTTGCGATTCAAAATCTGTTAAATAAGGTCGAGTGGATTCAAAACTGCATTTATAATGAGAAAATAAGAAATAAAATTGACGTATTTCGGGGTTTTTTAAGAAAAAATTTTTTGGGGGTGTGTTACCCCTAAAAACCACCTCTAGCAAATCACAAGCAGGCTAACCCACCTAACCCTGGCCACAGTGTGTCTATTAATTATTTGTTCTGTTAAATGTACAGTCTGTCAAGTAAGAGCGTGGTCGACTTCACCAACAGGTAATGAAAGATTTTGCTCTAATTTCTTCGCGAGCCGATAAAGGGAAGCTTTGTCCTTAATGCATTGTCAACGAAAATTCAGTTGTCGTTGATCTTTTGAAAGAGAATCACGTTAAACGCCATGAGTGCTAAGTACGCGTCGCGCTACGAGGCTGTGTTCCTTTGCATCCACCCGAAAGGTCCCAAAATGTCGCAATCAGCGGCTGCTAAATATATGAGAAAGTCAAAGGCATTTGTACAGAAGTGGATACAGCGATATAAAGTGGCTAAAAATGTCGATGAGTTACCAGAACGTGGCTCGATAGGAAAAGTGAACAAAAAAGATGAAAAAAGAATAGTGAATCTGTTTTCGCGGAATCCTGCTTTAACACTCCGGCACGGACAAGCAAAATTAATGGCAAAAGGTTTAGATATATCCTACGAAACTATCCGAACCCATCTTCGTACTCATCATCTGAAATGGCGCAACACAATGAAGAAGCCTCTGTTGACTGAAAAACATGTGACAAAGCGACTCGCTTGGGCGCATGAGAATATTGATAGAGATTTTGAAAACGTCATTTTGACTGATGAATGTTCTATATAGGCACGTTCTGTCCTCACGCGAGCCTGGTCAACTTCCATTTATAGGCTTGTTCAGCGGACCGTAAAACATGGAATAAAGGTGCATCTTTGGGGCTGCTTCTTAAAGCAGGGATTCGGCACTTTGCACCTCTTTACTGACAACCTAAATGCCGAGAAAATGATAAAAATCTACAAAAAGGCTTTACTGCTATCTGCCAAACGATGGTTCATCACAAAAAATGAAGATTGGATTCTGCAGGAGGACAACGATCCTAAACACCGCAGCAAGCTCTGTACTCAGTGGAAGACTCAATCTGGCATCATTACATTGGATTGGCCGTCGCAGTCGCCCGATGCAAACCCCATTGAAAATGTGTGGGCATATATTAAACGGAAGCTTCGTGGAAGACGCACATACACTTTGAAGCAGTTGTCTTACGATATTCGTCGGATCTGGAGATCCTTGCCACTAGAATACGCCGTCAAATTAGTAGAAAGCATGCCTCGGAGATGCCAGGCAATTATCGACGCCGGTGGTGACTGGACACATTATTGACCGAATTGCATCATTGTTTGTAATGTGTACAATGTATATATAAATATGAAAGTTTCATCAAATAAATTTTTTTATAAATTAACACGACCACGCTCTTACTTGACAGACTGTATATTCTTGTCATGCACTATCGAACCAGCTTCAATAGCCGCTTTGAAATTGTCTAATGTATAATGGCAGATTCGGGCCATTTTTTCTCGATGAGTAACACCTTTATTTATTGTTTTGGCCCAACGTTTAAGTTTACTTATTGATGAAACTTTTTTAAATCTATTTCTTACAGATTCTAATTTTTAATTCTTTCCCTTTTTTCCGCTTCTTCAATATTCTACGGCATTATTTTTATATACAAATGATACTTCTTGAACATCATTTGTACAATGATTTGTTGGTGCAAATTCTGGATCAGGAAAGTGACGTATTTCATCTTCGACTATTTGAGCATCACTATCTTTATATTCTTTATAGAAATCCAACGTTTTTTCAACAATCATGTCGACATCATTGAACTCGTGTGCTGCATCTATTAATATTTGTTTCAACTTCTCTGATAATTCAATTTCTTTGAAATTAATCACACTGCTTGTTATTTGTAAGTTTTGAAAATATGCGAATAATAAATTTAATACGTTCAAAGCATTAACCTTCATAGTTAAATCTAAAATAAAAGCACCAAATGAATATTTTTTTCGCAGTTGTAAAGTATTAAAAAAAAAAAAACCCAGTCTAATACATATTTTGTTTTACAAATCGAAACATGTGATTAAAATTATACGTGAAAAGTGACATAAATACTTACGTAGTAATCAAAAAATTTTCTTCTTATTTTTATTTATAATATTCTTGTGCTAAGAAAATTTCATATAAAAATAGAAGTAAATGTGTTTATACATCCATCATAATAAATAATTCACTTCAGTTGAAAATTTATTATTTATCAAATGCAAGCCGGATGTTTTCCCCAATGATGTTTACACAAGAAATTATCTTCCTCGAAAGATGGATTAGATAAAAATGCAGATAACGTATGCTTTGTAAACATTATAACTTTCTTAAAAGAGCAATGATGATAGTAGTTATCTAATCAAACTTTGTTATAAATTATTCTTTAAACGAAAAATAACAGAACAATACATTATATTATTACACTAAATTACAATAAATATAAAATTAATACATTAAAATTTTAATATATAACACTCATTCCGTTTTTTGAATGGCGAAGAATTAAAGACTCTTCTTTCAATTTACAATAATACACAGCAAACAATAAATTATTTCGAATATATATTGTGACGTGTTGTTTTGTACCAGTCACATGAGGAGGCGAATACACAGCCTGTACGCCTCCTCGTAGCCTGCTATATCCCCTATTACAATCTTGGCAGTCTCACAGGACTGCCACGCTGACCCTAACTAACAGCCACGCAGCGCTGTGCATACTTTACCTTCCCCCAGGTACAGGGTCTTCGAGCTCAATCACAGGCTCTAGCGAGGAGCTAGTCTCAGGAGCCCCTGGCTAGCCGTGGCAGTGCTCGCACACACTGCAGCAGGGTTCCTCTCTAAGCTCCTTCTTCTCCAAGCTCCTTCCTGTCCTTGTAGTGGTCCCCGTACCTGCAACCTCCCAGACAGTAATTAAACAAAGAAGAAAATAGTAGTAGCAGCTGCACCTTGGAACAGAAGTACAAGCTGCCACACAACATTATAGGAAAGTGGAAGAGGAGGTTAGAAGAAAAGCAAAAACACATAAGCACAGCATTTCAGTGCAAGTAATTACGCACCTGGAAGTGTCTAATAGCGTGGCCTCGCTGCCGCTTCGATCAGGCTATCGCTGTCACCGACACCGCTGCTTAGCTTTCTCAACCGCTCATCGTCCGATCCGCAGCTGTGATCCGCCGTACTGCCGCACCTGAAAACGAAAGAAAATAGACAAATTAGTCGACGCCTACCAGCTATAGAACGCGTCGACTTACCTGGACTCTCTGGACATCTGAGGTAGATTCTCGCCGCTCCAGGGAAGACACAACAACACTGTCACTCGCGAGCAGATAACCTAAACGCGCGTTGCTAGCGAGCAGTAATTTCAACTGCCGATAGCGCTGAGCGCGCGCAGCGGCTGCGTCGCGGAACGTACTTTACACGTACGTTGCGCCGGCGCAGAACGATGATTTGAAATCCGCGCTCGCGAGAGTGCTACGCAAGAGCTTCTCGTTCACTCTGTTCGGGTCCGTTTGAGAAACAAGTCGCTATATTAGCCGTAGCTTTTCGAGAGTAAAAACGATACGAGCGTGCGAAAAAACCGTATTGTAGAAAAAAGCGTGGAAGAATGTCAGGTAAGTGCACCCAGGTGCAGCAGCTGTTACCAGGAGGCATCCCTGCAACGAATCGTCTTCGTATCCTTCCCGGCTGTGTGTGAGCGACCGCGTCGCGGGTCACGCGCTATTTTCGTCGTTTCGCGTCTTGCATGCCCGCGACTGCTCTAATCGTGAGCTAGCCGCGCAACGTATTTGCCGCGCACGAAACCGCGCTACACAAGTGTAGCTGGTGCCCTGGGCTCGCGTAAGAACGCGATCAATTTTTGTATTCAATAATTCCAGTTAAAATAAACGTATTTGTAAATGTCTATTTTTAAATCAGTTGTTTAACTTGCACTAGCAAGCAACCCGCCTGCTTCCATTTACATTTGTACGCCGCCCTGATCCCCAGTGGCGTTACAATATATATATATATATATATCAGCTACAGGAAAACTTTTATCACCACTTTTTTTAGTATTAAAAGAAAAAACTGGTAAATTCGGTCCTATAGTACAATCAACTTTGATAAAACGAAATAATGTGCATGTTGAAGCATCCAAATCTGGAAAATGAACTACAGGTGAGATTATTTTTATGTATAATAATGCAATAATATAAAAAAGTATTCTATAGTAACATTTTATTTATTTCAGAGCACTTCAAAATTTAGTTAAAAGATGTATTTTATCCAAATGCTGGTCCCCAATTTATTCTTTTACTTGATTCCTGGAGTGGACATTGTGATATAGTTATAGAGGAAACGATGCCAACAAATAAAATTGTTAACATTAAAAAAATTCCCACTGGAACGACAGGGAAGATCCAATCTCTTGACGTATATGGTTTTAGGGTTTGGAAAAATTTTTTGAGGCAATTTTCAGATCAAGTAATGCTGATGGATTATGACTTGAATTTACATGTAAAAAATAACATTATAACATTACAATCGCTAGTACATAACCAGTTTTCCTCACCGAGATATACGGATATTTTTAAATATTCCTGGTATAAAAGCGGCTATATTACTCAAAAACCAGATAACACTGATAATCCTGTTGATTTTAGTTTTGGAGAATCTCGTAATGTCAACTGCGAAGTAGAAGGATGTAAGAATGTTGCAATAATACGATGTGGTTGGTGTAAAAAGTCATTATGTTTTAAGCACTTCTTTGAAGATTATCATTACTGTGAAAACTACGTCAAATAATACATTTTAATTTACATATGAGTCAAAAACATAGTCTTTTATCAGAATAACTTTTAATAAAGTTCATTTGAAAATAATAAGACAACGTATTACATTAGATACTTATTTTTAGACGTGACTTTTTTCATCCCAGGTTTCGATTTGACAATTATTTCAAGAAGAAATGAATGATAGACGCCGCTGTGGTCAGGGTTGAGGGCGGTAGCCTGCTCGTGGGTTGGTAAGGGTGTTCTTTAAAAATTCATTGGGTTAAGGGTACAATGGTTTGCCGTCATAAATTACTTATTATGTAGGATATATTTAAAAAAAAAAAAAAATCATCAAAAAACATGCTGGGGCCAGGTTAAGATGGATTAGCTTGCTTGTGGTTTGATAGGGGTAGTTTTTTGGATTTTGAACGGTTAGGGGTTAGGAGTAGCTTGGTTAGCTAATATAGTTTGCTTGTGATATGGGATATATTTAATAACAGAAAAAATAATTTATAAAGATGCTGTGGCAGGGATTAGTTGGGTTAGCCTGCTTGTGGTTTGGTAGGGGAGGTTTTTTGGAGTTATGCGGGTTAGGGGTAAGGGTCGGATTTTTGCGGACATAGCTCGCTTGTGATGTAGGATATATTTAGTTAAAAAAATAATAGATAAACATGCTGTGGCCAAGGTTACGTGGGTTTACCTGCTTGTGGTTTGATAGGGGTGTTTTTTTGGGCTTTTAAGGTTAGGGGTTAGAGGTTACGGGTAGCTTGGTGATTTAATATATTTCGCTTGTCATATGGTACATATAACAGAACAAACAATTCATAGACACACTGTGGCCAGGGTTAGGTGGGTTAGCCTGCTTGTGATTTGGTAGAGGTTGTTTTTAGGGGTAACACACCTCCAAAAAACTTTTTCTTAAGAAACCCCGCAATACGTCAATTTTAATTTCTTATTTTCTCATTATAAATGCAGTTTTTAACCCACTTGTCCTTATGTAACAGATTTTGAATCGCAAAATAGCAAAAAAAAATAGAACTTTGACCCCTATAGAATAATGGGTTGCAACCCCTTGGTGTTAAAGTTATATCAGCAGAAGCGCTTACTTATAAGAAATATTTTGGCGTTGATTTTATTTAAAAATATTTATTAGATGCAGAGAGATATTAAAAAAAACGGTTTTTTGAGGTGGTTTTCAGGGGTTGATTTCACCCTTAAAAAGTGGATGTCAGCCGATAAAAAAAACACGTGTCGAATATTCTTTTGAGTATTACAACATATTCAAAAATTATTAAAATCGGTGGGTTTGAGTTGGGGTGGTTCCCTTGTTAGTAGGTCCTTTTCAGGACAGCATATAGGCCAACATCGGCCTATGCGGTTGTCCAGTCCCGATTTTCATTTCTATCCCTAAAAATTTTTACAACTTTCACTCCTCCGCCGTCCCGAGCCTATAAGTTTCAGTACTTAGGCTCATAAAGGCGAAAACCAGTTCGCGTTAATTTAAAACGCGGTTGCAACGTCAACCCGAAGTTACAATTTAAATAATAAAAAAAGATTGCTACTATGGACACGAGTGATTTATAATTACAAAAAAAAAAAAAATTGTATAATAATAGTTTAAATAATCATCCTTAAGAAGTTATAATTTTTAATTAATGGACTGTTATAAAAGTACTTATTTGGTTTTTTTTTTTCATTTTTAAAGTGTTATTAAATAGATATACGTTACGCTAATGCAATTGTAAATTATTATTGGAATTACTAGTAATAATATGTAAATAATTGTTCTGTAGGGAGTTAAGCAAAGAATTAATTTTAATTACAAAACGCAACTATTTTTATAAAAATGCTTGTCGCAAACAGTTATTAAAGATGTATAAAATAGTATAATAATAATAAATATTCACTATAAAATAGTGAAATAATAAATAGGATAGTTGAATTGTCGCCAAATAATAGCCGTATAAATTAAAATTTAACTAGACGAATGTTTTTAAAATAGATGCGTGTAACAGCTAAACATTGGCCTATTAATTTAAATTAATTATTTATTTTAAAAATTTTTCTGTATTTAATTAATTAAATAAAAAAAATTATTATGAGGGCTTTGCAAGAGGAGTTCGTTACATTCCAGGTAATTGCGCGATGTTCCAAATTACGCTATAGATGCTTATTCAAGAAAGAACTACTGTGCAAAAATTTGTACGTCGAATGTCAATGAAATTCGTATCGACCGACTTAGAAAGAAGAATATTATTTTCAGCTGTAGTATGCATGATTTTGATTACGTGTGTGTAATTGTTTGTAAAAAATTGCATCATAGTCAAATTGAGTCTAACAAGAGCGGCTATTCAACTCTCTGTTTGAGTTTAGGTCAATTGTCACAATGGTCTTTATCAATGGAGAGTGCGTTACGTAGGTGGAGGGAGCTTTTTCGTGATAGGAAAGGCAGAGAAGAAACTTATTGGCTGACACGAAAAAAAAACGGAGGTCGTGTACCGACGTTACACCGTCAGGTGAATACGGCTGGTGGGGGTAGAACTTCACACTGAAGCGTTTTCAGGTAAGTTTTCACTGGTTTTGCAATATGAGGCCGAGTGTTGTCATGCAAGAAAATTACTTTGTTGTGTCTCTGCTCGTATAGCGGCCTTTTTTCTTTTAGGGCTCGACTTAAACACATCAATTGAAGTCGATAGCGATCTTCCGCGATAGTCTCATTCGGTTTGAGCAACTCATAATAAATGTTACCCTGCTGATCTCACTAAATTCAGAGAAGAAGCTTTGAACCATGGATATTCGGTTTTGCGGACGATGTTGATACATGGTCGAGCTTACCCCACGATTTTCTACGCTTTGGATTATCGTAGTGTATCCAATTTTCATCGTTAGTCGTGATATGGTACACAAAACCTTTTCTACCGTTAATGCATGAGTTCACACGTGAGAAAACGCCGTTCGACGTCTTTCGGCTTCAATTCATACGACACTTTATGCCCTTGCTTCTGGATAATTCCTAACACTTTAAAACGTTTTGAAACTGTTCACTCATTTACTTGTAATAATTTTTTAAGTTTGAATAGCGCCTGACATTGGTCTTGATCAAATAATTCCTCTAATTTTTCGTCTTTAAATTTTTTTGGTGCGCCAGAAGGTTTTTTAACCTCAAGTTCAAAATCATTATTTTTTAAGCGTCGAAACCAGTCTCTGTCTCATGTCGTATCCAACAAAGCATTGTCACCGTAAGTCTCAACAAGAATTCTGTGTGCTTTGTAACGTACGCACGACGTCGTAGCCGATTTGGCTATGTGCGCCCTGAGTGCCTTGCACAAAATAATTTTATATTAAACGATGTCTCAATCTATCTCTCTCACTCTCTCTCTCTCTCTCTCTCTCTCTCTCTCTCTCTCCCGTTGATTGTGTCGCGAAGATGCAGGCCGGCCGCCCGCGACTGTCTCCCAGCCGACGGAGGCCTATCGCTTCCCCATGGCAGGGAAGTGGCAATCCTTCGCCACCCTCACCGCAAACCCGTTAATACACTTTCTCGCTCTCTCGCTCTGTCGCTCTGTCGCTCTCTCGCTCTCTCACCCTCTCACCCTCTCGCCCTTTCGCTATCTCTCTGTCTGTCTCTCTCTCTGTCTCTCTATCTCGCTCTCTCTCGCTCTCTCACCCTCTCGCCCTCTCGCTCTCTCTGTCTGTCTCTCTCTCTCGCTCTCTCTCTCGCTCTCTCGCCCTCTCGCTCTCTCGCCCTCTCGCTCTCTCGCTCTCTCGCTCTCTCTCTCTTTCTCTCTCTCTCTCTCCCTCTCTCTCTCATAATTTCACGCGGATAAGTGAGAACACTCACCGTTGTTGCTCACGAAGCTCCTCCGCTGGCCGTTGAGCTCCCGGCGGCTTCCTTTGGCACCGCTGCACCTCGCTCCCGCGGCTCTCCCTTCGGAGAAGGGCTGCCGAACCTCGCTGAAGTTCCTATCTCCGCCTCACCCTCGGCTTCTGAGATGGCGGTGGCAACCACCGGTCGCCTCCCACCGACTCTCGACTCCTCGTCTTGCGGCTTACTTCCTCGCTGCTCTTCCTCGTCTTCGCTCTTCTTCTTTGCACTGCTCTCTCGACTTCTTCCTCACTCTCTCTCCCTCTCTCTCTCTCTCTCTCTCTCGCACACCTTCACCCCTGGCTTCACTTGCGACGCTCATTCTAATAAAAAAAAAGGAACCAAACTATATTCACCGTGGGATTTATCTCTCCGTCCTCGCGGTAACGCGCAGCGAAACTCCCCCTCAGGAGAGCACAGCGTAACTGCCATTACGCTCTCTCTCTTCTCTCCCCTTCTCTCGCGGCTCCCAAAATTCCTCGCCGATAGTCACTGCTAGTTCGAAAATCGCGTGATTTTTGAATGTTGCCGGCTTTTGGAAAAATCCGCATTTTCGCGGCTAAACAGGCTTACAGCTTGGCAACCTGGAGACGGTCGCGCAAGAACGTGAACACTTACATTCTTCGTCGACGACCTATGACGGATTCTCCGTCACAGCTTTAGCTGCAGATTTCTTTCGAATAAAATAATGCGATAAAATTCCCCACAAAAACACTTTATTTGGCACAGAAGTAGACATTTTTTTTTTGAGAAAAAAAATTTGATCAAAGAAATTTTGTTAAAACTTTGTTTACACTAAAGTAAGTCCAATACTCTCGATTGGCAAGGAAGAACCTACGTATCCGAATATCAGCGTAGATTAACAATTTACAAGAGCGTTAAGAAATTGTCTTGACTCGATTTCAAACGAACTTTCTGCCTTACAGGAACGCTTGCTCGGCTATAAGTTTCGTTTGCAAATAACGGCAGTGAAAGAGTGTCAAGCTGTCGTCGATTTACTCATTTCGAACAGCGCTTGGAGCAAAAGTCGCCGAGACGACAACGAGCGTGAAGGAGCTCTTTCAAGCTCGACTGATGCCTCTTTCAAGCGGCACGATACTTTTGTTCGTCGTGCGCGCATAATGAGGGCTTCCGCTCCAGTTGCCGCCACCGCTCTGGTAGTGTGTGTTTGTAAGCGCGCGCCCAGACAACGTCTTGTTGATTCTCTTATCTTTTCTCACTTGAATTATACAGGTCATCAAAATTAGATTTGAGATAAAAAATATTTTGCCGAAAACGTGAGTACATAGTACTTTTCTGAGGATTTTCGACATGTTGAATCCAACACCGGGGTCAGAATTGCTCTGAAGCTAAGGTTTCTAAAATATTATAACTTAAATCTTCAAAAAATACGATTCTGGTCTATATTTGAGGTTATGTAATATCGCGAAAACAATTTTTCTCTAAAACCTAAATGAAGCATCTTAAAGTATAGGTCTTATTCTTTTAAATGATATTAAGTTTGCTGTAATATTTTTTTTTGGTCGAGATATTTGATTCTGATAATTTCGAATTGCATAAATTTATGAATCTTAATAATCTTTACTTCTATGCCCCTACAACTTATGTTCTATTCTAATGACCAGATGCATCATTTCTTGTGTATTTTGACGTACTGAATCCAAATACGGTTCCAGAATCGTTCTTCATTACTTCATTTTCTTTCAATAACTATAAAGTATTCTTTAAACGAGAAATACTTAAATATACTTTCAAGGCAGCAGACTAAATATGACAAAAATACGCTGAATCAAAATCTGGGATCGTAAACGTTCCTCATAGTTTAGTTTCTTTTAACTCATAGAAATGGATAAAACACGCAAAGCATACGATAACCAATTGCCTAAGATTAACATATATGTTCTCTAAACTTACTTTTAGCAACAAAATTTAAAATTTCAATCTCCCCTTTAATAAACACTAAGTTCAAACTCATAAACGCCAATTTTTAAACTTACAAGCTCTAAATTTACAATCCTTTAAGTCACCAATTTCATGCCCACAAACCGAAATTACACCGATCCTAAGCTCACAACCTGAAACTTACCAATCCCAAGACCAGAAATCCCAAATAAACAAATATTGGATTTGTAAGTTGGTGATTTGGGGTTTGTCAACTAAGAATTGGTGCGTTCTCGGCTTGTGTGTTTTAGTTTGGGCTTGGGGTTTGTGGATTTGCGATTTGTTAGTTTACATTTATTTGCTTCGGATCGATAAATTTTAGATTTGTGTGCTTACAATTCAGTGTGATTTAGTTAGTTTTTCTGCAGGTTAATGTTGATGGGGTAAGAAAAATTGTTGATTTAGGTAAGTGTGGTATTTTTGAAATGGAAGGGTTTAGTTTGTACAGTTAAATAATTTATGTTGTGATAAGGAAGCGAGTTGGTTTCGGAAAGTGGTAGATTTCGGATGAGAGGGTTGGTTGGTATGGTGGGTAAGTTTGGTTGATACATATATTTTCTTTATATATTTAGTACGTAGATATTTTTAGAGGTCATTGCTACCCCTTGTAAACCAATTTTGCAAAAATAAAATATAGAATTTCAGTATTATCTAGTGCTTCATTGATGTGCAAAGTTTTATTTCAATCAGTAAATGTCTGCGAGATGTGCGCGAATATTCGAAAGTGTAAGTGACTAAAAGAGAAGCGGGAAAAAGAGCAAGAAGGTGCGATAGGAAGAGAATAATGGGAAGGAGTCGTTACAGCTTGTTGGAGTTCCACGAGGCGGAACGAAACCAGCGGTTTGCGCCAGGCGCAGTATTTGCTAGTCTTCGGGACTGCAGTGCTTAGTGTGTGATCGTTAGCTCAAACGTAGATGCTCAGGACGTCCTGACCATTGGAAGGAAGTAACTCGTCGAACTTGCTTTCGACCGCGGTTAGCATATAGCGCGCGGCGCAGAAATCGCTTACCGCAGAATGTAATTGCGCCAAGCGCATGATAACTTGTGAGTAAGTTATATTTACGGCGAACCCTGAAATACGAGACAAGGATGTGGAGTTTGAGGTGAACATCTAATAGATTTGCAAGTTCGCTTTTGACCTAGAGAGGGTATACAGTAGGCGCAAGATCGCTCTTTGAAAGAGGAGATAGAGGCGACTACTCAAGGCAGTCACCGAAGCATGAATGTCCAGCTCGAGAAGCGGGTCTGAGTTCTACAGCCTTACTGGAGAGTGCCTCTCGCAGTCACAAGAGGTGCATGCGAGTGAAGAGCGAAAATATTTCCTACGCACCGGCGTTAGTCATCCGACTGTGCGTGCGTCATGTCTTGTAGGCGGTAAGAAGTAGGAATGTCGTGATAAGGGTTAGGAGAGTCGAGACTATGCTCGCATTATTTATTATACATTCAAATTAATTTTGTAATCAAAATAAAATTTTTGCTTTTCCTACTTATTTAGATACATAGGTACGTAGGTAAAAAAGAAAAATTTTGTTATGTTTGTGGAAATTTTGAGACGGAACTTAACCGTAGAAGTGTTAATGATACTATGAGAGCGAAATGTTTAGTATCTTATAAACCACCTATACAAAATTTAGACAAAATTCCCAGTACCTACATCCATTTGTAATTGTAGTTCAAATATATTGACTAGATAGAATAAAATTAGAAACGAAGTTATCATTTAACCAATGGTTTGGTGTAAGCCACTGAATTACGGTCGAGACTGTTACTTTTATCTATATGATATATCGGATTTAAAAAAAAAAGAAAAGAAAAAATAGTTATATATACTATCTTACGTAATATAACACCACCACAAACAAAAATATAGAATAGAAAAAACAGTTTCTGGTCCATGTTATACAGGGTGCGGCAGCATAACTTCCTTTTTTAAAATGCGCACCATTAAGTCGATTGATGTAGTAGCAGAGCGCTAGTGGTCTCGTTCGAGAGGCGGGAATAGAAAGTATTGTCTGGACATAGTTCAGTCGCTATCATGCGTTAGAACAATGAGGAGCGTGCTTTTGCCGTTGCGACTTACTTTTCGAGCGGATGTTCTGTGATCACAACCCAGCGCGCCTTTCAGAATCGCTTTAATTTAGCCCCGTTGGACCCTGTCCCAAATCGAAAATCAATTGTTACGTAGGTCACTATGTGCAGAGAAACTGCAAGTGCGACACGACACAGAACCGGAGTTCCTCGGCCCATTAGATCACTTGAGAACACAGAGAGAATTTTGGGATACACATGGCGTGATTTTCATTGACTATCAGGAAAAAGGTAAATCGATCAACAGTGATTATTATATTGACTTGTTGGTACGTTTGAAGGAGGAGATCGCAGCAAAACGACCGCACATGAAGAAGAAAAAAATCCTTTTTCACCAAGACAATGCACCATGCCACAAGTCTATGAAAACAATGGCAAAATTGAACGAATTGGGCTTTGATTTGCTCCCCTCCCCCCCGTATTCGCCAGATTTAGCCCCCAGCGACTACTGGCTTTTTGCTGATCTCAAAAAAATGCTTCAGGGAAAAAAATTTGGCTCGAATGAGGAGGTCATTGCCGAAACTGAAACCTATTTTGAAGCAAAGGATAAATCCTTTTATAAACATGATATAGAAATGTTAGAAAGGCGTTGGAAAGATTGTATCACTCTAAAAAAAGATTATATTGATGAATAAAAATGATTTTTGAAAAAAAATGTTGTTTTCGTTGTTAGTCTCGGGACTTATTGAACGATGTGTTAAATACGTTTGAAGTTTTAAGTTATAGAAAGTCATAAAAAATTTTGCAATATCTTCAATCCGCAATTATTGGCCTTCTAGATTAGTGTCCTGTTTTTCCATTTTTTTTTTTATTAAATTGTAAAGCGATCCTTCACTCTTTTGCAGCTTCACATAGCGAACTTTCTGTAAGTTTTATGCGCTGTTTGTCAATCTCCAAGCTCATTTCATAGCTGTTTGGGCCAATTTCTAAATCCATCGTTTTCATTATGTGCAAAATTGAAGCAAAGCCGTCAATGTACATGCAAACTGCAATATCAACAGCTAAACTCAACACAATTTTACCACTAGAAGTGGATTTTAGGACTCATACCCACACAGTTGAATTAAAACTTTCATTTCAGCTTTGAGTATAACCGCCGATGCATTGAGTAAGAAGATCGTCTTTGGTTAATTATTGGTAAACTGGCTTGATAGCTTTATAAACTTTAATTGGAAGAGCTAGCTAATGTTAATACTAAGCCAAACTGTTTGTAACTTTAGTCTTTTGCTACGAGTACCATTCATTCCGTTCATTAGAGTCTCTCTGTCTACCTGTCAGCCTTGCACTATACTTCGAAAAATAAGTACTAAGAGATATTTCCCGGCCATAATCTTCTGGCGTATCATTTTTAAGGTTCTAAGGGACCATTCAAAATAAAAAAAGAAAAACGATCTCTTGAAAATCCTAAAATGGCCTAAAATCTTAAACCAGCTTGAACAGCAGCATTAAAATCATCGAATGCATATTGACAAATTTTTCTAATCTTTTTCCTATATGTACCACCCTTATTTATTGTATGAGCTCGTTTCAATTGACTGATTAATGAAACTTTCCTATATTTACTCCAATCATTTTCCAAACTTGAATTTTTTTTTTGCCACTTCTCCAATATTCGATGGCTCTTGTTTATAATCAAAATCTACTTCTTTTACGAGGCGTGATCAAAGAATAAGGTGACTTTTCATTTTTTATAATAAATATTTATTTATTCATCTAAAATTATGTTACCCCCTTCGAAATAATCCCCCTCTGATACAATGCACTTTTGCCAGCGCTTTTTCCAGCCTTCAAAACACTTCTAAAATGCACTTCTGGGTATTACCTTGAGCTCCTTCAGCGATGCAGCCTTAATCTCCTTAATCGTCGCAAATCTTCCTTCTTTCATCAGCTTTTCTAATTTTGGGAAGAGGAAAAAGTTGCAGGGGGCCAAGTCTGGTTAATACGGTGGCTGAAGCATGATGGTAGTATTTTTTTTGGCCAAAAAAGTACTCACTAGTAACGACATTTTGGAACGAATTTCGCTGACACACGTGCCATACTCAAAACATCCGTTAAAATCGATTGGCATAAGCCAAACGATATGTTAAAATCATCAGCTATTTCTCTAATCGTGATTCGACAATTTTTCAACACAATTTCTTTCACTTTCTCAACATTTTCGTCGGTTTTTGACGTGCTGGGGCCTTCGGAGCGAGGTTCATCGTTAACATTTTCTCGGCTCTCTTAGAATAACTTATACCACTTATAAACATTTTTTTTTTGCTCAGAGTTGACTCATCGTACGCCACTGTCAACATTTCAAGGATTTTTAAGCACTTAATACCATTTTTTACACAAAAATTAATACAAACTTTTTGCTCTATTATTTTCAACAGCAAAAAATCGCCGAGCACGCAAACACGAGTCTAACCTTTATGCCTCTCACATAAAAACAACACATGTTATATAGTCAAAACTGTGAACATATGATTGTGACGAGTGTACCAACACAACAAAACAAAAAAAAAAAATATTTGAATTAGAGTGTACAGAGCGCGCGAAATTTAAAAAGTCACTTTACTTTTTGATCACTTCTCGTATATCATATGTATAGTAATATGTTAGTGCTTCGAAAGCATGAGACAAGTGATGCAGCTCTTGATCTTCAACAATTTTTGCATCATGATCTTTATATTTTTGTTGAGAATCCAATGTCTTCAATAATCATGTCTATGTCGTTAAATTCATTTGAAGAATCTATTAATATTTGTTTAATTTTTTCAGATCACTCAATTTCTTTATAACTTGTCACACTATTTTGTATTTGTAAAGTTTAAAAATATACTAATAATAAATTTATATCATTTAAACGATTGACCCTCATCGTTAAATCTGAATGAACAAAAGGAATGATTCAATGTTTTTTAAAAATTGATTTTATTTATAAATATAAATTTACTTGAGACTATATAAACTCTATATTTCTTACTGATAAGATTAGTGTAAGAAAAAACATACATAAATTATTTTGCTAGGTATTGCAGGGTGACAAATGGGAAGTTAATGCATCTAAAGTATATGCATCTCTTTCCCCCTCTACTGTATCGTATAAGGCTGGGCCCACGTAGGTACATTCTAAAATGTTGCCAGTTTCTATTGAGATGCCGTAAAGAGCAATACGTTTACTTTAAAATGAGTGACCTTACGAACGAAGAAAAGGTGTATCTCATTGAGTGCTTTTATTCTAGAGGTAAAAACTATGCTGAAGCGTATAGAGGTTTTCGTACTAAGTTTAGAAGTAAAAAAGTAGCCAGTCAAAATACTCTTAAAAAGTAAGAATGAAAAAAATTATGTTTGACTTTATCGTATGACCGCATTTTTTAATAAAGTTTTTAAATTTTTTTTGACTTCTTTCTCAGAGTAATTGATAACTTCATCAATTATTATACTCTTGACGATCGTTGTCATGATCTTCCTGGTCCTTTATACACAGTTACAACAGAAGATAAGGTTGCCGAGGTTAAAGAACATTTCAAGAATAATCTAACGGATTCAATAAGAAAAGCTGCAGCAGCTTTAAAACTGAATCGAGTGACACTAAGATTTATAATAAAAAATTTCATTAAGTTATAACCTTACAAAATTTTTTCCTTTCGCTAAGAAACTTGGATTGATCAGGAACTATTATTTTATGCAAGATGGTGCTACGCCGCATAGAACTCAAGAGGTATTTAAAGTTATTTACAAAATAACGCGTCATTGGTTTAGGATATCCCAAGTTTGCACACGCAGGTATAGAATGGCCCCCTTATTCACCGGACTTAAACCCGTGTGATTTCTTCTTATGGGGCTACCTGAAAGATTACTTTTATGCGGAAAAACCCAAGACCGAAGCTGATTTGCGAGAAGCTATTAGAAAAGGAATTTCTAGTATGTCTTCACCTAAAATTGAACAAGTTTTTCATAGTTTCCAAAAACAACTTGATTATTGTGCAAGTTCAGATGGGGATCACTTCGAAAATATTTACCATTAATAGTTATTCCTCAGCCAGGTTTTGTCATTTTTTTAAAAACGTAATATGTGTCTGTTGAAAACGTTCGATTAAACTGAAACCTATTTCAAATTAAAATGACCACTTCACTAATTTAATATGTATTTTTATTATTTTTTTCCCTGCACTCATCTCAAAATTATAAGTGATTACTTTAGGCAACTTTCCATTTGTCACTCTGTATATTCTCATACGTTCACATACTAAAATAATATCAACCGTGTAAAATTAACTTATAAAGCTCTAGACGTAAATAAATAATAAAAGATTAAAAACAATTATATATTGTACATTAATCTTTTATTAATATTATTCATCTGTAGAGATACATTCTGTCAAAAAAGTACCGGGAATTGTCGATTTAAATCTGGCGGGGCAATTTAGGTAGGTACATTTTTTTTTTCTAGGTTGCTACAACTGTCCTTAATGACTATGCCAAGTGCGTGCCGATAAATTACAATGGATGATTACGTTGAACAAAGAATTTGTCTAAAATTTTGTGTTGCGAATGAAATTTCGTGTGCCGATGCATTGAAAATGTTGCAAAAGGCTTTTGGTGATAAAGCACTAACGAAAACCCGTGCGTATGAGTGGTACAAAGCCTTCAAGGAGGGTCGTGAAGTCGTCAAAGACTTGCCTCGTTCCGGACGCCCATCGACGGCTTCGACCGCAGATAACGTCGATAAAATTAAGGAAACGGTGCTTGAAAACCGTAATACCAGCTTGAGAGAGATAGCACATGAACTTGAGATATCCCACGAGTCTACACGTACGATTTTAATTAATATTTTGGGCATGAGAAAGGTGGCCGCAAGACTCGTTCCAAAAGAGCTTAATTTTCTTCAAAAACGCTATCGCGAACAGGTCGCTTCGGACATGCTGGATCGCGCCGATTCCGATCCCGCATTCATGGAATGCATCATAACTGGTGACGAAACGTGGGTGTACAAGTACGATATGCAAACAAGCCAGCAAGCATCGGAATGGGTGGGAAAAAACGAGCCGAAACCAAAAAAACCACGCCAAAGCCGCTCAAAAGTGAAGTTGATGCTCATTGTGTTCTTCGATATCCGTGGCGCGGTGCACTACGAATTCGTTCCAGAGGGTCAGACGGTAAACAAAGAGTATTACCTAGGCGTTATGAAACGTTTGCGTGAGCGTATCCGTAAGAAGCGGCCAAATTTTTGGGCGAACAACGCGTGGATTTTGCATGACGATAACGTGCCGTCCCACCGAGCTACGATTGTGACCGACTTTCTCGCCAAAAACTCAACGAACACGCTTGAACATCCGCCGTATTCGCCGGATTTGGCTCCCTGTGACTTCTTCCTCTTCCTAAAACTTAAATTGCCGCTCCGTGGCACCCGTTTTCAGTCGATTAAAGCCATAAAACAAAATTCGGCGCGCGAGCTGAAGGCCATCCCGGAAAGCGCCTATAAAAAATGTTTTGATGATTGGAAGTGCCGTTGGGATAGATGTATCGGAGCAAATGGAGCCTATTTTGAAGGCGACCCAATAAATTTTGATTATTAAACGTAAAAATGTTGTTTTAATTGAAAATTCCCGGTACTTTATTAAAAGACAGTATATAAGTTGATTCTACAAGGTAAATATTATTTTAAAATACAGCACAATATTTCTATTATATTTATTGATATATACAGTTTTATAATTCAATTTCAAATATATAATTGAATCATTATTATACAGGGTGTCACAAAAGTTCCGGAACGGCTGTATATTTCCTAAGGTGGGGTATTTTGGAAAATGTTGAAGGTCAATCCTTAAGTCACTCTCGATGAGGGATTAATTGGTAACATCTATTTTGACCTTGACGATGTCCTTCAAGGTCATTTCAAGATCAGGTCATATTTTTTAAATGGGAACTCCCTTTTTTGATATTGGCAATCGAAAGGACGGGAAATTTTACGTCCAAATATGTACTTAGGTCATAAGAACACGTTGACCTTGAAGGTCAGCCAAGGCCATTCAAACATGAACAAGGTCTGGTTATCTTTTGGCATAGGAACTCCCCAATTTTTCATTAAACCGATGTATTAAGATTAGCAAGGTTTATGAAGTGTTGACTGTCGGTGTGACCTTGACGGTTTAAAAAAAATTGGATTTGTTTTTTATTAAAAGGGGGATAGATTTGCATCTAATCCTCACAAGGCCAATAATTGACCCATAGTGATGCCCTTATTGACACCAACGGCATGCGGGGTTCCCAAGTGGTCACCCATTCAAGTACTAACCGCGCCCAACGCTGCTTAACTTGGACGATAACCAGTGCAATCAGCGTGGTATGGCCGTTGGCTCAAATATTGGATCATTAAAGGCAAAATTTACTAGTTTCACAATATTCTTCGAATTCATAGTCATTTTAAATTTTTTAATTAATTACGTTAAATATTAAGTTAAACATTAAACACTCACTAAATTTCTAACAGATTGAATAGTGAGTATGATAAAATAAATAAATATAAATGAATGATATGAAGAAAGTACAGACAAAACAAAAATCTAGTTGATTTGATACATTTAAAATCATGAGGTATTAATAAATGTTCTATAATTTTTCAACAATTGTTAAACTCGATTGCCTAAAAATTTTTAAGAAAATTTATATACAAACTAGTGAGATGTCAGGCTACAGAATACAAGCAAAACAATTGACCTGATGGTGCCATCTCTAGGTTAGGCTAAAAACTTTTCATCCCAACCTCGTATACAACAGCTTTTTAAAAAAAAGTCAATCCAAATAATTTGATAGTAATATCCTTGAAATAATTTCGCATTTTTCTATTTAGTTTTATTTTATGAAAATCAAATTTTTTAAAGAATGCTAAGTTTAAGCCATCGTTTGAAATTTTTTAATACATTATTTCTAAAACATTATTTTAGAATAACGCTAAAAGTATATGCATTTTGTACTAGAAAAATAAAAACAAAATTAATTAAAATTATGGTGTCAATTTGGAATGTGGATTTGAAATTTATGGGTTTGGTGCTTATGCGTTAAGAGTTTGAGGTTTGTGAATTTACAAGTTTTAGATTCGAAGTGTGTGCATTTAGGTTTTGTGAATTCGAAGTTTGTGAGTTTGGGAAGTTACGTCCGTAAGCAAAAATCAAAAAAAAATTTTCTACTTTTCTTTATGTCACTTCGTACTTACAGAAAAGTCTTATGAAGGCTAGTTATCCCTACTCCCTCTCCGCAGGCTGAAAATAGATGCACACATGTGCACTACACAGCCTGAACAAAGAGCGCAAAGAAGGATTTAGGATACGTAGATTCATTTTTCCTTTTCTTTTGAAATTGTAATTTTGTTCGACCAATTTACACTAATTATTGAACCATATCAGGAGAATACGGTGGCTGCTTGACAAGATTTTTTGAGTTTCGATTTCGGCATAATTTGAAGGCGCTATTCCGAAGCTTATTGACTGATTTGCATGTCAAATTCGTACACCCATGTTTCATTACCAGTTACAATGCGTTAAATAAATGTGAAGTCGAAATTAACTCATTTTAATATGTCTCCAGCGACCTTTACGCGAATAGGTTTTTGCAGAAAATTCAGGCCTTCGGCACTAGTCGAGCGGCAGCGCGTTTTATGCCCTAAAGATTGTTTCAAATGGTAAAAACTGATTCGTGAGACACAGAAATTTCAGCGGCTATCTCTATCAAGCTTAAATGTCGATTTTCAGTCACCATTTCCTATATTTTAGCGATTTTCGGTTCACTTGACAACATTGATAACTAAACAGAACGAAACAAATCATCCACTACATCTTGACCGCTTTTAAATAAATTATATTGTAACGCCGAAATAGCGTTTCACTGCATCAATTTAAATAACGCAAACTCGTCGACGCCTTTTTAACCCTAAGCAGTCAAGCTTACGGGCTCGGGATGGCGAAGAAGTGGTAAATCTTTACTTTTTCTTTACTTTTGAGGATGCAAGGGTGTAGTTCGGGACTAAGCGTACGTCCAGGCCGAAACTCAGGCCAGCTACGCCGCTCTGGATAAGGACCTAACCAATATGATATGAGGTAAGAGATAGTTAGCCGAATCTCGGACTAAGTCTACCATTAGGAGAATATAGGACAGATAAGAGTATAGAGAGGAAAATGAAAAAAAAAATATACAAAACAAAGTTTAAATTTAAACTCACTTTTATTGATTTTGAATTTTGCTATGACTAATCCTCTCTCACTCACCCTCTCTGTCTGTCTGTCTCTCTTCCTCTCTCCCCCCCTCCCCCTCCCCCTCTCTCTCTCCCTCCCTCCCACGAGAAAAACGAGACCGACGTTAACACAGATTAATCGTTTATCAAATCTTTAAACGCGTTTTTCTCGAAACCACGTTTTTCGAACTGTTGGCCACGATTACTAAAAAACTACTCGATGGATCGCCCTTTTTTTTTTTTTTTTAATTGTTAAAGTATTTATCGGAAAGTGGACTACAATCAAGATGATATATGCATTATCTTTATTTTTAGAGTACTTCTAAGAGTAAAAAAAAACTCCATAATGAAAAAAAAAAATTCAAATGCCCGCCATTTTGTTAATTTCTGATTTTTAACGATGATTGTAGGTCAGATGCCGACTACACTCATATATTTTATAAAACTTTTTCGATTTTTAATTTTCGTTCATTTTTGCAGGTGCTAGAGTCGCCAACAGCAGGCCACCTTTTTTGGAGATGGTCACTTTACGGGGCGTGCCATTAATTACCGTCACGATATTTTGTCATAAAAAAAAATTTTTTTTTGTACTTATTATTGTATTAAACAAGTAGCAAACAATTTGAGTTGTTTATTAATTTTCTTCTATGAAAAAAAAAAATTCCAAAAAAAACTGTTGTTTTGGTCAATAAAAAGGTAGACCTTCCCTTCATCAAAATGAAATATTTTTCAAAACGTTCAATCCCCTTTAATAAATTGCAGATTTTTACCTTTAATACGAATTTATTTACAGTTTAAAAAGAAAAATGATAATTATCAATGCATGAAAAATATCGAAATTAATGCTGTCAAATTAAAAACATTTATTCGCTTATCTGTTTTTCCTTTATCAAATTTAAAATATTTTTATAATTCACTCACATTCAACCCATGTTATTATTGTTGGAAAAATTTTAATAATGTATTTTTTATAAACATTTTTTAAATAAATAATGATTTCCATTTTTTACGTCATAAGATGTCATTTGAATTTTAATTAATGTTTTTACATTAATGCAATTATTTATTGTTTTATTAAGTTCGGAGAAGAGAACATAAGAACAAGAGAACATAAGAAGAGCAGAATTAAAATTCGCGGTGGGTCGGGGAGAAACGAGCGTAGCTGTGCGACGCACACATCGCCGCATATTAGTGTATAGCTGAAAATCGAAAGCCCCGACCTTTTTTTTTTATTATTCTCGTGGCTCTGCTTACTCGATCGCGAAGAAATCTGATTGGCTATTAATTTATTGTTAATGAAATGGTAACTAATTTACCAATTTTTACGTAACAAGATATTTATTTATAAAATTTCACCCTGCATGAATATTTTAAGCGCCTAGAAAGATATGCTGCATATGTATTTTACGATATGTTCATAAAACACATTCCCTATAGTAGACATCTTCTATTACCCGTATCTTACGAACTAAGCAACAACTAAATTTATAATTTTACCAGAATTATGATCCTATTATAATATTAACAATCGTTTAGTATATATATTACAGTAAAATTAAGGGGTGCTGAAATACGCGATTTTTGAGGTCACTTTATTTTACGGATGCCTCTTGATTTTAATATCCACATTTCGTTCAATATTTTATTCGCTTGTATTTTTCTTTATTAAAATTTTCGATTTACTATTTGTTTATATACTTTTTATTTAATATTGCGTCTTTATTAATGCATAAAAGTATTTGTTCATTATTTTTTTTTTTTGATAAATAAACAAAATAATTTTGCTTATGTATTCTTTTATCTATACGACCTTCATGAACTTCATGTGATTAGACGAATTAAAGTCATATATTGTAGTACTCTAAGAAGTATTCACTATTTTACGAAGGATAATAAAAAAATGTTAAGAAAATCATTAATTTTTATTAGTATTGGTGTGTTTATTATTATTAATTTTTATTATTATTGATTTAAAGAAGTAATGGTAAATTGAAAAAAACTTCATCACAGCAAATATTTATTTTAAAAAATAACTTTAGAATGTGTGTAATAATATTTTTTAATTCTCTGTGCAAAAAATAAGGGTATATTAAAAAATATTATTTAACACACAAGCAAACCTTAATTTTTCATTTGATAGAGAGTAAAAAAAAAAATTTTACATTTTTTAGGGATATTATCTAAAACAAGAGCCCACAAATAAACTTTGTCACAAACTAAAACAGAAATACTTCTTATGTTATGCATATGTTTTACGAAAATTAAAACTTAAACAATAAATTCGAAGTTCTATAATGTTTTAAAATTCGTAGATATTAAACTTTAAAGGAAATAAAAGGAATTTAATTAAAACATGAACATTAGAAAGAGAATAAGGAATGCAAAATAGTGGGACGTATGCCTCCCCCACCATGACTACATCAGTTGAAAGATATAAATATTTGAAAAATTCAATATAATTTTTAAAATGGTAACTTTTGTTTACAGTTGAAATATTATAAATAAAAATTTAACATCATTATTATAATATTGCAGTGCTTTCAAAGACTCTCGATTCAATCCTATTACAAGAGATGAATTTCCTCGATTACATGTTAGTGTTTCAATCCTACGTCATTTTGAAGACGGTATTGATTATTTAGATTGGACTATTGGTCTTCATGGAATAAGAATCGAATTTCATAATGAAAAAGGAAATAAAAGAACTGCCACTTATTTACCAGATGTTGCAACTGAACAAGGTAAGAGCATATTTTCTTGAAGCTTGACAAAATATTTTTTAAATTTACATTTATTTTTATTTAGTTTTCTTTTTAATTGTTGATATTTACAATAATTTCGAATTAACATTTTTTCACCTATGACCTTTTTGAATTTCACTGTAAAACAAGAAAGTATAAATAATTTAACATAATCTTCACACTCAAGTGCGAGCGAATAGATTTATTCGTATAATCGTTCTTTTCTACTTCCTTATAGGAGTGTATTTTTGCTATCTGTGGAGTTGTTATACAATTGTTAAAAAATTTGGATGAGCACCAAGGCTAACGTAACAAAAAATTGAAAAATAAACTGTTAAATAAGAAACCGTCTTTAAAAAGACATGAAATAAAAATTTATGTACATAAAATCATGTTGAATATTTCTATTATTATTCCTGTATCTTTTATTAATATTTCTCTGTGAGTAGGTAACTTCTAAAGTCAACTCCAATTTTTACCCTATAAACTATTTAAGAATAAAATAAGTCCTAAATATCCTAAACATTTTTGTTACTCTAAATTTTCATATCATTTATTACTTATACGTTAAAAATTAGCGCTGATTTAAAAAATTATCTATTCATAGAGAAACACAGAGTGCGTCACCATAACTTCCTTTTTTTAAAACTTAATAAACCCCATTGTATGAATCAGAAAATTATGTTTTTTATAATGTAGGCGCATACCTAAAGTTTTGTTTTACATAGCTTTGAAGATCAAATCAGGTAGGTGGCGTCCCCCATTATCCACACACTGAGCAAACCGATTTCTAGCGTTTGTCATGACTCTTGTCAGCATAGCAAGCGTTATGTTGGCAATTCTTTCCAGGATGTTGGTCTTCAAATCTTGTAGGGTCCTTGGACGGTTAACAAAAACGGGATTTGGAAAAACCCCATAGATAAAAATCACAAGGGGCCAAATCGGGAGAGTAGACCGGTCACTTTGAATCGCCCCTAATTGAGATGGGGCACTCTGGGAAGTGTTCCTTTAAAATAGCGATCGATGCTCTTGAAGTGTGTGCTGTTGCACCATCTTGTTGGAACCAAATGTCTCCTAAATCGAGAAGTTCAAGGGCAGACAGATGTTTGCGCGCAGAACGCCGTGGTGATCGCAACATTGAAGCTCTTACTGCCGCAATGTTCTCAGGTAAGGGACTCTTGAATGTTCTCAGGAGTTTCTAATTGACCGAGGGACTCCAGTTCTTCGTCTTATCGCACTTACAGTTTGTCTAAACGTAGTAACCTACGTAACAATTGTTTTGCGCTTCGGGAAAAGGGCCAATGGAGCTAAATTAAAGCGATTTCGAAAGGCGCGCTGGGTTGCGATCACATAATATTCGCTCGCAAAGTAGGCCTCAACGGCAAAAGCACGCTCCTCACTGTTCCAACGCATGATGGCGACTAAACTACGTCGGAACAAAACTTTATAGTCCCGCCTCTCGAACGAGACCACTAGCGCTCCGCTACCACATCAACCAAATGAATGGCGCGCATTTTAAAAACGGAAGTTATGCTACCGCACCCTGGATTAATAAAATTAGAGTCTTTAGTAATAATAACAGAATATGGAATATTGAATAAAAAAAAGTATTTTATTGGAGTGTTATATTAAAATTATTCTTTACTTTTTAGTAATTTGGGTGCTAAATGCTTATACGAGGGCGGTTCAATAAGTACCCGTGTTAGAAATGAAGACACCATTTTTTCGAAAAATTTTTTTCATTTTTTAACATAGTCCCCTTTTAAAAAGATACACTTCTCCCAACGTTCCTGCCAATTTAACCCCCCTAAAAAATAGGATTGGTTGAACTCTCCAAAATGCGCCTCTGTCTCGGCGATGACTTCCTCGTTTGAGCTAAATTTTTTTCCCGCGAGCCATTTCTTCATGTTAGGGAACAAGAAAAAGTCGCAGGGAGCCAGATCGGGTGAATACAGGGGGCGCGGCAGCAATTCATTACGCAATTCATGCAGTTTGGCGGCGAAAACTCCGGATGAATGTGCTGGTGCGTTATCATGGTGAAACAGCACCTTATTTTTCGCCAAATGCGGCCGTGTCTCTTGCAGTTTTTTGTCGAAGCGGTCCAATAACTCATTGTAGTATTGTCCAGTGATCGTTCTTCCTTTTTCTAAAAAATTCATGAGGATGACGCCGTTCGCATCGCAAAAAATCGTCACCATGACCTTTCCGGCCGATGGGACCGTCTTCGTCTTCTTTGGAGCAGATTCACCGGGAGAAATCCATTGTTTTGATTGCTGCTTAGTTTTTGGTGTAAAATGATGAATCCAGGTTTCATCAACGGTGACAACTCGATGCAAAAACTCCTTTGGATGTCGCTTAAATTGCTTCAAACACTGCTTCGAAGTTAACAGCCGCATCCGCTTGTTGTCCGCCGTGAGCAATCGCGGCACCCATCGGGCCGACAATTTTTTCATCGCCAACTTATCATGAAAAATATTAATTGCCGTTTCGGTCGACACACCTACGGCCTCTGCTACTTCGCGCACTTTCGTTCGTCGATCACCGAGAATCATGTCGTAGACTTTTTGAATGATTTCCTCGGTAACCACTGGTCGCTCCTCATCACAAACGGAAGTGCGTCCACGTTTAAATTCGTTGAACCAATATCTAACTGTGGTCATAGATGGCGAAGTGTCCCCATAAACAGCATCCAACTTTGCTTTTATTTCCTCGCATTTTTTTCCATCCAAAAATAAAAAGCGAATTACCGAATGATACTGCTCTTTTTCCATCTTAGCAAAAATCACGAAACACGTCTTACTCGAATGGCTGCCAAATCCAAACTAACCTATCAATCAGTCTAAAATTTGTTTTACTGTCGTTTGATAGATGGCAGCACACGATGATAATACCAACTTTATTTAGAAACGCCTTCTGTCATCAAACACGGGTACTTATTGAACCGCCCTCGTATGTATACCAGGTGTACAAGTACAATGCGGATTTTAGACAGCAGATGGTGTAGCAATGCAGTTTAAGCTGTTATGATTTGACACTACGCCATTTTGTTGTGTCATCAACAAGTTCAGACGCACATTAGTGATATACTGAAAAAGTGTGTGCATCGTGTTGTATTGTTGTGTTTGATATGTCAAAATTTATACCGAACAAAGAGCATTTGCGGACAGCATTAACTTGTTTTCATTTGAAGAAAACTGCTGTTGAATCCTTACGGTTACTACGAGAAGCTTATGGTGAACATGCTCCATCGCAAAATACGTGTGAACGATGGTTTCAGCGTTTCAAAAAAGGTGACTTTGACGTTGCCGACAAGGAACATGGAAAACCGCCAAAAAAATTCGTAAATATGGGTTTGCAAGCATTATTTGGCGAAGATGATTCGCAAACACAAAAACAACTCGCACAGCAATTAGAAGTTCCTTAACAAGCTGTTTCCAATCGTCTACGAGCGATGGGAAAAATTCAGAAGAGTGGTAGATGGGTAGCACATGAGTTGAATGACAGGCAACTTGAAAATCGCAAAATCACATGTGAAATTTTGCTCGCTCGGTTCAAAAGGAAGTCGTTTTTGCATCAAATAGTACCAAGGGATAAAAAGTGGATTTATTTTCAAAATTCCGAACGCAAGAAATCATGGGTGGACCCAGGAGCACCATCCACATCGACCGCAAGACGAAATCGTTTTGGCAGAAAGACGATGCTCTGTGTTTGGGGGGACCAGAGGGGCGTGGTCTATTATGAGCTATTGGAACCTGGGAAAATGATTAATACTACACGTTACCAACAACAATAAACCGATTTAAATCGTTTGCTGCTTAAAAAAGGCCAGAATACCGAAAGAGGCAACACAAAGTAATTTTTCTCCATGACAATGCTCTATCACATACGGCAAAACCGGTTCGCGACACATTGGAAGCACTTAACTCGGAAGTTTTGCCTCATGCGGCTTACTCACCAGATTTGGCTCTTTCTGATTACCAATTGTTTGCATGGATGGGTCACGCACTTACTGAGCAGCGCTTTGATTACTATAAAGATGTCAAAAAATGGCTCGATGAATGGTTCGCGGCAAAAGGGGAAGATTTCTACTGGCGTGGTGTTCACAAATTGCCCGAAAGATGGGAAAATGTATGAAAAGCGATGAAGCATACTATGAATAAAGCACTTTTTATTATTCTACCAAATTTAATGTGTTATTTTTTCTTTTAAAATCCGCATTTCATACTTGTACACCTGGTATATATATATATATATATATATATATATATATATATATATATATATATTAATATATATATATATATATATATATATATATATATATATATATATATATATATATATATATATATATATATATATATATATATATATATATATATATATATATATATATATTAATATATTAATATATATACACAATATTAATAATAAAAATTCCATACATATTGTAAATAAACTCTTAAGTAAGTTTTATTCACAATATGTATAGGGTTTTAATTTTTTATATCGTTTTATCATACCTGAAAGAATAGGAAAAACAACATTGAAAAAGTTTTGTAAGCTTGTAATTTTCAAAAAATCAAAAAAGTCTGTAGAGATGAACTATTAAGGCAAGAGCTATATAAAAAAGAAAAAGGACGTATATCGTATAGTGTATGGCGTAGGCTCAGCAAAATAATTATACGTACATTTTTAATAAAAAATATTATTAAAAAAAACTTTTATTTAGATTTTTCCGGAATAACGTTTTTTTTAAATAGTTGCCATGATTACAAAAAAAAAAAAACACTTTCGATCGCTCTGATTTTAGAGTATGTTGTTCCACAAACACAAAGCTATAGTACCCACAATGATCAACAAATTTGATGAAAAGTTTTTCAATTTTTTAGTTGATATTGTAATCTAAAGGTTTTTTCTTTTTTTTTTTTCAAAAAACCGCCACTATTTTGTAATGTTGAGATGAGAAAAATTTATTCTGGTACGGGCAATAACCGCTTTAATAGCAAAATAATTTCCTATTTTTTTTTTTTTTTCTTCAAATGATCCAGTTGGCAGAAATCTTAGAGAGATTAGAACTTATGATTGTTAATGAAGGTATCATTCCAACTTTTCTTCGAGGAGATAGTTCATTGGTTATTAATCTGATACTTGTCTCAAAAGATATCGTACTAAACATGAAAACCATGAATTTTCTCGACGATATAATCCTCAGCAATCATTACCATATCAATTATTCTATAATATAAGTCTAAGTTCAGTAATTGCCGATGAAAATCAAAAGATGGGTTACAACAGAACAAGACAAGTAGAAATTCTTAGTATCCTTTGTGACAAGTCGGAATTAACAACATGAAAAACTGTGGGAAACAGTGACCTTAGTAAGTTAAGCATCACAAACAACCTCCATATTTAAGAGAGCAACGTAATGTGCCTCGATATCAAAAACGCTGAAAAACAAATAATTAAAAGTTATTCTATTGATCGAATACTTAAATTGCTGCGTTTCGCAAGAATTGCCTTGCCAGCAGTAAAAAATTCCAAAGAGCAAGAGAAAATTAATGAAACCTAGTAGAAATGAAAACCAAATTTAAAACAGAAAACTAAGGGATGAAACAAAAAAGGCTTAAAGTCAGTGCTCTATATTTGATAGGCATAATCAATTAGAAACTTTTGAAATTGCGGTACAGAATAGTAAAAAAATGCTGAATGGGACTAAACGAGACTCGGAGCTGGTAGATCTAACAAGAGTCAGAGAAATCATTGATTCTTTATTTCCAGATAACCCGCCAAAGAAAAATCCCAAAACAAAGATTGCTGTACAAAACATTTTTTGAAATATATAACGAATGAATATATTTATTACATTTTGTTACACATCCATGTTATGCGGCTTCAAAAACGAGCCAATAGAAGTTTCACTTCAAATAAACAATATACGAGGGCGGTTCAATAAGTACCCGTGTTTGACGATAGTAGGCGTTTCTGAGGGAAGTTGGTATTATCATCGTGTGCTGCCATCTATCAAACGACGGTAAAACAAATTTTAGACTGATTGATAGGTAAGTTTGGATTTCGCAGCCATTCGAGTAAGACGTGTTTCGTGATTTTCGCTAAGATGGAAAAAGAGCAGTATCATTCGGTAATTCGCTTTTTATTTTTGGATAGAAAACAATGCGAGGAGATAAAAGCAAAGTTGGATGCTGTTTATGGGGACACTTCGCCATCTATGACCACAGTTAGATATTGGTTCAACGAATTTAAACGTGGGCGCACTTTCGTTTGTGATAAGAAGCGACCAGTGGTTACCGAGGAAATCATTCAAAAAGTCTACGACATGATTCTCGGTGATCGACGAACGAAAGTGCGCGAAGTAGCAGAGGTCGTAGGTGTGTCGACCGAAACGGCAATTAATATTTTTCATGATAAGTTGGCGATGAAAAAATTGTCGAACCGATGGGTGCCGCGATTGCTCACGGCGGACAACAAGCGGATGCGGCTGTTAACTTCGAAGCAGTGTTTGAAGCAATTTAAGCGACATCCAAAGGAGTTTTTGCATCGAGTTGTCACCGTTGATGAAACCTGGATTCATCATTTTACACCAAAAACTAAGCAGCAATCAAAACAATGGATTTCTCCCGGTGAATCTGCTCCAAAGAAGACGAAGACGGTCCCATCGGCCGGAAAGGTCATGGTGACGATTTTTTGCGATGCGAACGGCGTCATCCTCATGAATTTTTTAGAAAAAGGAAGAACGATCACTGGACAATACTACAATGAGTTATTGGACCGCTTCGACAAAAATTGCAAGAGACACGGGCGCATTTGGCGAAAAATAAGGTGCTGTTTCACCATGATAACGCACCAGCACATTCATCCGGAGTTTTCGCCGCCAAACTGCATGAATTGCGTGATGAATTGCTGCCGCGCCCCCTGTATTCACCCGATCTGGCTCCCTGCGACTTTTTCTTGTTCCCTAACATCAAGAAATGGCTCGCGGGAAAAAAATTTAGCTCAAACGAGGAAGTCATCGCCGAGACAGAGGCGTATTTTGGAGAGTTCAACAAATCCTATTTTTTAGAGGGGTTAAATTGGCAGGAACGTTGGGAGAAGTGTATCTTTCTATAAGGGGACTATGTTGAAAAATAAAAAAAATTTTCGAAAAAATGGTGTCTTCATTTCTAACACGGGTACTTATTGAACCGCCCTCGTATAAGCATTTAGCACCCAAATTACTAAAAAGTAAAGAATAATTTTAATATAACACTCCAATACAATACTTTTTTTTATTTAATATTCCATATTCTGTTATTATTACTAAAGACTCTAATTTTATTAATCCAGGGTGCGGTAGCATAACTTCCGTTTTTAAAATGCGCGCCGTTCATTCGGTTGATGTGGTAGCGGAGCGCTAGTGGTCTCGTTCGAGAGGCGGGACTATAAAGTTTTGTTCCGACATAGTTTAGTCGCCATCATGCGTTGGAACAGTGAGGAGCGTGCTTTTGCCATTGAGGCCTACTTTGCGAGCGGATATTATGTGATCGCAACCCAGCGCGCCTTTCGAAATCGCTTTAATTCAGCCCCATTGGCCCTTTTCCCGGAGCGCAAAACAATTGTTACGTAGGTTACTACGTTCAGACAAACTGTAAGTGCGATAAGACGAAGAACTGGAGTCCCTCGGTCAATTAGAAACTCCTGAGAACATTCAAGAGTCCCTTACCTGAGAACATTGCGGCAGTAAGAGCTTCAATGTTGCGATCACCACGGCGTTCTGCGCGCAAACATCTGTCTGCCCTTGGACTTTTCGATTTAGGAGGCATTTGGTTCCAACAAGATGGTGCAACAGCACGCACTTTAAGAGCATCGATCGCTATTTTAAAGGAACACTTCCCAGAGTGCCCCATCTCAATTAGGGGCGATTCAAAGTGAGCGGCCTACTCTCTCGATTTGGCCTCTTGTGATTTTTATCTATGGGGTTTTTCCAAATCCCGTTTATGTTAACCGTCCAAGGACCCTACAAGATTTGAAGACCAACATCCTGGAAAAAATTGTCAGTCGCCGCCAAACTGCATGAATTGCGTTATGAATTGCTGCCGCACCCCCCGTATTCACCCGATCTGGCTCCCTGCGACTTTTTCTTGTTCCCTCACATGAAGAAATGGCTCGCGGGAAAAAAATTTAGCTCAAACGATGAAGTCATCGCCGAGACAGAGGCGTATTTTGGAGAGATTGACAAATCCTATTTTTTGGAGGGGTTAAAAATATGGCTGGAACGTTGGAAGAAGTGTATTTTTCTAAAAGAGGTCTATGTTGAAAAATAAAAAAAAATTTTTTGAAAAAATGGTGTCTTCATTTTTAACACGGGTACTTTTTGAACTGCCCTCGTATATATACGAGGTCTGGCTATTAAATGACGAGACTGGTTACGGAAAAGGGTTTTATTATAAAAATTATTCTTCATTCGAATGCTCCCCTTCAATATACTCCCGTTCCCTCGCTACACACCTTTCCATACGTTTTTCCATTGATCGAAGCAGTGCTGGAAGTCTTCTTTGGTGAGGGCCTTTAGGAGTCCTGCCGTTTTTTGCTTTACCGCTTTCATCGACTCAAATCGGGTCCCTTTCGAAGCAGATCTTATCTTCGGAAACAAAAAAAAGTCGCACGGTGCCAAATCTGGCGAGTACGGCGCGTGTTCGAGCACTGGAGTGCGCTTACCGGCCAAATACTGCTTCACAGATAGCGCGTTATGGGCAGGTGCGTTGTCTTGGTACAAAATCCACGAGTTGTTCTTTCACAACTCGGGCCGTTTCTCACGAACTCGTGGTCACAGTGTTGCCAAAACTAACAAATAGTAAGTCTGGTTGACAGTCTGACCCTTTGGAACCCATTCAGTCATCACGATACCGTTAATGTAAAAAAAAACGATCAACATTGCCTTAAATTTTGATTTGGACATCCTTGCTTTTTTGATTCTGGGCGATTCAGGCGTCTTCCAATGCATCGATTGCCGCTTTGTTTCAACATCGTATTGAAAAATCCACGTTTTGTCACAAGTTATAATGTTTATCATTTCGGAATCTTTTTTTAACCTTCCAAGGAAATCTGAGCAGACCTGTTGACGCAAGAGCTTTCAGTAAGGAGTCAGGTTTTTTGGCACCAACTTCGCACAGACTTTTGTCATGTATAATACCTCGTGTAAAATTTGTCTAACCGTTTCTTTATCGGCGTTTACAGCCTCAGTAATCATCCGGATGCTCATTCGACGATCTGCATGCACAATTTGGTTGATTTTGGTCACTGTTTCCGGGGTTGAAACAGTGACAGGGTGACCTGGGTGTTGGTCATCTTCAGTGCTCACTCGGCCCTCACTAAAGCGCTTACACCATTCAAAAACACGCGCACGAGATAGAAAATTGTCCCCATAGGCCTCTTGCAACAATTTACAGCACTCAGTCGGAGTTTTTTTCAATTTAACGAGAAATTTGAGATTGATACGTTGCCCCTGTTTTTCGTCACACATGGTTTTCGGCACGAGGAAAAAACACGTTCGTTTACAACCGCTACTGCACAAATACAATAATGGTGACGAAAACGTGTTTTGGTACGTGCATAGAAAAGATATCTAGATACCCAACGCGCTACTCTTTTTTTTCCCCACCTTTCTACGGCGCCCCCTTGGCGCGCAGTCTCGTTATTTAATAGCCAGACCTCATATATACAGCCTGTCCCTCTATCTAGAGAAAATATTTATAACGCCTGATGCAGGGACAAATTTTATAAATAAAAAACCTTGTTACATTAAAATCGGTGAATTAATTACTATTTGATTAACAATAGATTAACAATCAATCAGATTTCTTCGCCATCAAGTAGGCGGGCCTTAAAAGAAAAAAAAACCAAAAAAAAAAAACAAAAATGGGCGGGGCTTTCAATTTTGAACTACACATCGATATGCGGCGATGTGTGCGTCGCGCTGCTACGCTTGTTCCTCTCCACACGCGAATTTTAATTCTAATCTTCTTTTGTCTTCTCATTCATCTTTTTATTTCTCTCATTCAGGCTATAGCACTGACGGTTTGGGTTCTAATCCCCAGTTCCGATTTTATTTATTTTTTTTTTTTTAAGCTTTTGTAAGTCTTTTGTAGGTATTCCAATGAAAGCCATTGTATCTAAAAGTTTTATAATTTTTTCTATAATTGATGCTTAAGATTATTAATTAACTATGATGTTTCCACCCTATATTTGATTGAACTTAATCTTTTGTTGTAATGTCCATTTATTCATAAAACAAATATGATTAAAAAAATTCTGCGTTTTATTATTTTTACGTTAAATGCATAAAAATGCAATATGAGGTAACTGAGTGTGAAAGACTCGAATGTATAATAGATTCAAAGTCGTTTTCCAATTTGTAACATCGTTGAATTTTTTTTTAATATTTTTTTTCAAGGCATTTTTTTTAGTGTAACAAATAATGTTATACTGCTTAAAATCTCGTGTGAAAACAAAATTTAAATCATTTTAATATCTTACTTTATGAAAATTTTATTGTATTTATCAAACAACTGACTGTAATCAAGAATTATAATAATTCATTCATAATTTTCTTGAACACATATTAAAAGATGCTTACAAACGAATGAAAACTTAATCTAGAAACACTTTAATATAATTTTTTGAATTTACAAAGACTTGCAGGAGCTAAAAAAAAAAAAAAAAATACGGAACTGGGGATTAGAACTCAAACCGTCAGTGCTATAGCCTGAATGAGAGGAATAAGAAGATGAATGAGAAGAAAAAATAATATCAGAATTAAAATTCGCGTGTGGGGAGAAACAAGCGTAGCAGTGCGACGCACACATCGCCACATATCGATGTGTAGTTCAAAATTGGAAGCCCCGTCTATTTTTGTTTTTTTTTTGGTTTTTTTTCTCTCAAGGCCCGCCTATTTGATCGCGAAGAAATCTGATTGGCTGTTAATCTATTGTTAATTAAATAGTAAATAATTCACCTATTTTAATGTAACAAGGTTTTTGATTTATAAAACTTGTCCCCGCATCAGGCGTTATGAATATTTTCGCTAGATAGTGGGACAGGCTGTATATATATATATATATATATATATATATATATATATATATATATATATATATATATATATATGTATGTATGTATGTATGTATGTACCTGAATTCTTGGTTTCCACGAAGTAGAACAAGAAAATGGTTTTCATAAAAGTTGTTCAAGATAAAAGGGGACATCTATCGGTGCAATTAGTTTTGACCTTGAACTTCATTTTCAAGGTCATTTGTATATCTACTTAATTTTTGTACAGCAACCCCTATTTCTGACTTCAAATTTAGAAAAAGTAGGACATTTTACGTTTGCAATCATATTAATAAAATTTTTTTCGTGACTTTGAGAAGGTCATTTTAAAATGATTAGCTAAAGAAGCAAAGTCACGGCTATTCTTTTAAAATTTTAGACAGAATAATCATGGCAAAGGCACTTCTGTAATAAATACCGAATCCAAGTATGAAAACGTTCTTAAAAAGATTGCTCTTGAGATTATATTTTACGGTTATTTGAAAGTCAAAAAGGGGTTTTTAGCGGATAATTTCGTTTATGTTACCCAATTCAAAAAGAAGCTAAAAATTTTACATTAGAGTTCATATTTCAGTTTTTTCTGTTGACTGAACCATTGGAAAGGCACATCAAGGTCAAATGATAAAAATTTGCTTAGTATCTGTTCATTTTACTTGTTTGATAAAATCTGAATTCTGAAGGTATCTTTAACAGATAAGTCTTAACACATCGTTCAATAAGTCCCGAGACTAACAACGAAAACAACACTTTTATTCATCAATATAATCTCCTTTTAGAGTTATACAATCTTTTCAACGCCTTTCCAACATTTCTATACCATGTTTATAGACAAATTTATCCTTTGCTTCAAAATAGGCTTTAGTTTTGGCAATGACCTCTTCATTCGAGCCAAATTTTCTTCCCTGGAGCATTTTTTGAGATTAGCAAAGAGCCAGTAGTCGCTGGGGGCTAAATCTAGCGAATACGGGGGGTGGGGAAGCAAATCAAAGCCTAATTCGTTCAATTTTGCCATTGTTTTCATGGACTTGTGGCATGGTGCATTGTCTTGGTGAAAAAGGATTTTTTTCTTCTTCATGTGCGGTCGTTTTGCGGCGATCTCCTGCTTCAAACGTACCAACAAGTCAATATAATAATCACTGTTGATCGATTTACCTTTTTCCAGGTAGTCAATGAAAATCACCCCATGTGTATCCTAAAAAACAGACGCTATGACTTTGCCAGCAGACTGCTGCGTTTTTGGACACTTTGGGCGGCTTTCGCCAGCCATGCGCCACTCAGATGATTGCCGATTCGACTCCGGAGTGAAATGATGTATTCATGTTGCATCTATAGTCACGTATCGACGCAGAAAATCCTTTTTATTGCGAGTAAATAGCGATGAACAGCTCTCTGAATTGTCCACTTGTTGCTGTTGTTGTTCCACTGAAAGCAATCGCGGCTCCCACTTGGAAAAAACCTTTTTCATGCTCAATTTTTCATGAAGGATTGTAAATACGCTTCCAGATGATATCTGTGTCATTTTTGCAATCTCACTGACCTTTACTTTGCGATTTTTGATTACAATTTTTAACACTTCACTCACACTTTCCTGTGTAACGGCTTCCAATGGCTTACCCGAACGTTCCGCATCGTTTGTGTCCGTACGACCACGTTTAAACTCAGCATACCAACGACAAATCGTTGTTTTGGATGGAGAGGAGTCCGGGTAATGTTTTTCAAGCCATTGCTAGGCTTCTACGGTGTTCTTACCCATTAAAAAACAATGTTTTATCAACACGCGAAACTCGCTTCTTTCTATTTTTCAAACAAATTACAAAGTGACTTTACTCTAACCTCGATAACTCTGCTGTCTGTGATCCGATCGACGTGAAATGTTTACACGTTTCATGTAAAGGTTCGCGCTCTATGGAAACGTGGCCAGTTTGGTACTACTAGCGCCATCTCTGGGTTAGTCTCGGGACTTATTAAACGATGTGTTATTAAATACAATATTAACCTTGATCTCAGTGTCAATTTTCGAGGCCGATTCCAAGTCATAGCACATCGCTTTAAAAAAAAACTGTTCTTGATATTAAAATCGATAAAACAACGTAGAGTCTTGTGGCTTTTAGCGTTACCCGGAAACAACGACGTGAATAGTTGTATGAATAGTCGAATGTCTGTGTATGCGTATGTGCGTATGCAGCCTGCATGTCCGAGCTAGTTCTAGAGCGAGTGGCGGGGAAACGAATCTTCAGAAATGAGTTTTAAAGAAAGGGAAATTTGTTGCGAAGAAAGCGATAAGAGTGTGAAAATTTAAAGAAAATAGCAGAAAGAGGATGCGTGCGCCGTGTTACGCTTGTAGCAATTGGCCGATAACTTTCCGCCGGCTAACAACGGTCGGCTCAGCAACAGAAAAACTGCGTAGAAAGAAAATAAGGAAAAGTAAGTTAAGGGAGAGAGCTTAGAGAATATGCACGTGTAGCTATATCCAAACATTAGTAAACGTCTAGAAAAGCTAAACAAAAAGTGAGGGAGCAAGCCCTGTCCTGCAATTAAACCAGCGTCGGAGGACACGTGGAAGCGTGGATTTTAAAGCTACCAGCAAGGGTATTAGTGTCAGCGAAGGTTGGACCTTAGGTAGTGCAACTAAAGAGCTATTGCGTTCATTTTACCAAAAGCACCACCAAAGTTGCCAATAATAAACTACGAAAAATTGACAGAATTTCCTTGCAGAGAGGACGTGTCTCAGACGGACAAGCCCTCCTCATTTGGCGCTTAATAAATGCGATAAGAACGGAGAATTATTTGTGCGCGAGAACACGTGTGAGTACGAATTGCACATTTGTTCAAAGAACGTTACAATATATATATATATATATATATATATATATATATATATATATATCGGTTTCAAAAAACTAACTTGACCTTCAAATGACCTTCAAGGTCATTGTCAATGTCAAAGTAAAGGTCACCATTGGATGTCCCCCTTGAAACCCTACAAGTTTTATTTGAAATATTTTTTCCAAAGGACATATTTTCAAAGTTATTTGCGTGGGATAATTAAAATAGGACATCCGGTATGTATATATATATATATATATATATATATATATATATATATATATATGTATATAGAGTGATTCATTAGGAGGTTTGGTTTTTAATTTCAAATAAAAGGCATAAAGTTGAATTATATAGTAAAAATTTTATTGTAAGTTGAAAGAACAATCTATGACATTGACTTTTTAAAGATTATCTCATTTAAATGTTGACTACGCCGTAAATGGTCCATCCTGGCGGTCCAATTTTAGACAACGCGTTCCAGCATAATGACCGGTATCTCGCGAATGACACGAATAATGTTGGCTTGCAAAGCGTCAATTGAAGCTGGCTTATTCCTGAAGACCAGAGACTTCATGTAACCCCAAAGAAAATGATCTAAAGGTGTGATATCACACGATCTAGGCGGTCAATTTACTGGCCCAAAACATGAAATCAGGTTCTCATCAAAATGATTTTTCAATTAGTCCATTGTTTCTCTTGCTGTATGCGAAGTGGCGCCATCTTGTTGAAACCAAAGTTTACCGATACTACGGGCTTCAATTCCAGGTAGCAAAAAATCCGTTATCATGGTGCGATAGCGGTCGCCATTGACGGTTACGTTCTGACCGGACTCATTTTGTAAGAAATATGAACCGATGATTCCACCGGCCCATAAAACACACCAAACTGTGCATTTCTGTGGCTTTAGTGGTAGCTGTTGAAGCTCTTCAGGTTGTTTATCAGCCCAAATACGGCAATTCTGCCTATTGACGTATCCATTGAACCAAAAATGCGCCTCATCACTTAACAAAATTTTGCGATAAAACAGCGGATTTTCATTGACTGATTCAGAGCCCATTCACCAAAAAGACGACGCAAACCTTAGTCGCCCGGCTTCGATTCTTGCACGAGTTGAAGTTTATATGCCTCAAAACCAAGATCTTTACGTAAAATACGCCAAGTTGTTGCGTACGACAAACCAAGCTATTGTAAGCGACGCCGAATCAATTCGTCACGGTCTTGAGCCACACTCTTAGCAACAGCCGCTATATTCTCTTCACTACGTGCTGGATGTGGTCTAATCGGTCGAGTATGATCCAATAATGTACTACTGTGATCAAAAAGTAAGGTGAAATTGCCATTTTAAACTCCCGGGCATTAGGAAGGCAGGTAATTTTTTTTCCTAGGTTGGTAGGGCTGTCTATAAAATTTGCCAAGCGTCTGTTTGTCAAAAGGTTTAATTATCTCCGAGTTACACGTGTTTTTGTAAACAACCAAAAGTGAATTTTGCGATTTTTACGATGGGTGATTTTGTTGAGCGAAGAACTTGCATCAAATTTTGTTTGCCGAACAAATATTCTTGTGCGGACACGTTGAAAATGTTGTGGAAGGCCTTTAGTGATCAAACTATGGCACAAAAAAAACGTTTATAAGTGTTACAACGAGTTTAAAGCGGGCCGAGAATGCGTTGAAGACGAATCGCGCTCTGGACGACCATCAACGTCTACCGATGAGGGCCACGTCCAAAAAATCAAAGATTTGGTGCTTGAAAATCGTCTATTGACAATAAGAGACCTCGCTGATAGTGTCGGAATATCATTTGGCTCAGTCCAAACCATTTTGAAGGATGTTTTATGTCTCAAACGCGTCAAGTCTCGATTGGTGCCAAAATCGCTCAATTTTTTGGTAAAAAGGCGTCGCGTTGATGTGTGTGAAACTTTGCTTTCTCACTATCAGGACCACTTGAAATGCATTATTACTGAAGACGAGACTTGGATTTACGCATACGACCCTGAAACCACTGTCCAATCCAGCGATTATCGTGCAAAAGGTGAAGCAAGACCGAAAAGTCCACGGCAAAGTCGATCGAAAATCAAGGTCATCTTGACAGTTTTCTTTGATTATCGTGGTGTGGTGCACTATGAATTCTTTCCGCCGGGCCAAACTGTCAACAAAAAATATTATTTGAGCGTTATGCGTCGTTTGCGTGAAGCTATTCGTCTGAAACGGCTGGAATTATGGGCGAACAGCTCTTGGTTCCTTCATCACGATAATGCACCATGTCATACTGCATTGGTTCTTCGCGACTTTTTTGCCAAAATATGTTTTTAACAGAAAAATAGTTTTTTTTTTTTTTTTTTTTTTTTTTAATGCGATTTAAAATTTAGATTATTTGATAAAAAAAAATTTATTTTATAAAAAAAAAAAAAGGATATTTATATTTGGTAAGAATATTTTTATTTTTAAAAAGTTTTTATTCATCTGCAAAATGAAATTCGAGAAGCAAGTTTTATCTACAATAGAACAACTACAGCAAGATAAAAAAGTATTTATGAGATATTTTTATTGTTTTGGGTGTTGAGTTGACACACAGTATTCATTTAGGTATCTCTCGATGTAATAAAAAGCGTACGCCAATTTTTTTTTGGTGCTCCGACAAAACTCGTTAACCCTTGGCCTACGTTTAGGTTGAGTTCTACAACTGTTTGTATTAGTGAAGAGTGAGTCAAGTAAATTGTGGAAGGCGGCTTTCGTATATTGAAGTGTAAGCGTATAAGTCGATGTGGGCTATCGATGCGATCGACATGCTTTTTTTCTCTTGACAAGCGAGTACAGAAAAGTAGAGAGAAATTTATCGGTAGATGCGAAGAAAAAATGGTGATCGTATATCGACATTATAGACATAAAGACTGTATCCGTCGGGAGCTGTAATTAAAATGAATTTTAATAAATATTTTTTAAGCATTCTATAAGATTGTCGCTCAAATTCTAAATTACTACTTTATTCGACTTTTAAACACGAGGTGTGTTCAAAAAATAAAATGAATTTCCAAATTGCTCGGGTAACGTAAATATGATTATTGATTTTTATTGTTGTTGTATTGGTACACATGTCCCGAACATATGTTCACAGTTTCAAGTGTATTGCATACTTAGTTTGTTTTTGACATATAGAAAAGTTAGACGCGTTTTAGTGTGCTCAGCGATTTTCTATTATTATAAAAAATTCATCAAATTTTGTGTAAAAAATAGAATCAAGTGCTCTAAAACAGTTAAAATGTTGTCAGTGGTATACGATGAGTTTGTTCTAACTAAAAACAATGTTTACAAGAGGTACATGTTCTTCCAAGATGACCGAGATGATGCCAATGACGAATCTCGCTCTGGATGCCCCAGCACATCAATAACAGATGATAACGTCGAAGCTGAGAAGAAAATTGTTTCGGGAAATCGTCGAATTACCATAAGAGAATTTGCTGAGGATGTTGGCATATCGGTCGGATTGTGTCATGCAATTTATGCAGATGTTCTGGAAATAAGATGTGTTAGCGAAATTTATTTTGAAACTTCTTAATTTTGATCAAAAGAACCGTCAAATAAGTATCGCTCAGGAGCTCTTGAATGGCGTCAATTATGATCCTAATTTACTCAAAAAGGTCATAACAGGTGACGAATCTTAGGTTTATGGTTGACGTCGAAACCAAAGCCTAATCGACCCAATGGAAGCACTCAGGAGAGTCAAGACCGAAAAAAGCACACCAAGTTCGATCAAATATTAAAGTTTTGCTCACTGCTTTTTTTTATTACCGTGGCATAGTGCACCAGGAGTTTTTACCCCAAGGTCTTACGGTCAATAAAGAGTATTACTTTAAAGTTATACACCGTTTGCGAGAAGCAATACGAAAAAAACTTCTAGAATTGTGGAAAAACAATTCATGGTTTTTGCATGACGATAATGCACCTGCTCATTCATCCTTGCTTTTGAGAGACTTTTTGGCTAAAAGCAACACGACAATCATGCTTCAGTCACCATATTTACCGGATTGGGTCCTTGCGCTTTTTTCTTGTTTCCAAAACTGAAGAGACCTATGAAATAACAAAGATTCGCAACAATTGAGAAAATAACTGTATCGCTGAAAGAGCTTAAAGCTATACTAAGAAGCGCTTGTAAGAAGTGCTTTGAGGATTCAAGAAAGCATTGGTACGAGTATTGTATCTGATAAAGAAAATATCAAAAAGAAATAAAACTTATAATATTACGATATTATACGGAAACTATAGAGATTCTCCATTATAATACATGTAGTATTCTATCCATTAGATGTAAATAAACTATAGTCGTATTTTACTCGTGCTATTTCTGTATGCTTCTAGTTTATCCTTTAACTAGAAAAGTAAGGGATATCGTTATCATATCAAATTTAGTATGCTGTTGACAGTCGTATGCGTAACAATGTATCTATCTCGAATAAATCATGAGGAAAATTAGAAATTTTTAGTTATTTGATAACAGGCAAATTATTGCGCTGCATAAACAGAAATGCAGTAATCGTAGTGTTGCACAAAAATTAAAAATTAGTAAGCATGTCATACATTACAATGCCAAAAAGTTTGTGCAAACTAAAAATGTTAAAAAAAAGAGGTTTGAATCTTTAAGAAAAAGAAGAACTCATGCTACTAGAAGCAAGTACATAGTGAATTTAAGATTGCGTAACAGAAAGTTAACAATTCCAGAAATTAATATTGTGAACAAGCGTAAAAAATCCGATAAGTAAGGCAACTATACGCTGGCGTCTAAAAGAAGCAGGTCTTGTTGGTTGAGTCGATGTCAAATAACCATTGTTAAAACGCATTAATAGACTAAAACAACTAAAGGGGACTAAAGAACACAAATTATTACATAACTCATGAGCATATATTAATAGGTGCTATCTTTTATATACTTGATGTATTAGTAAAAAAATTAACTACTCAGGTCTGCGTAAACTAAATTTGTCGGACTGCCCTAACAAGACGTACACCAATATGTAACCTAAGTATTAGTATTTTGTTTTTCCATGATAATATATTAATGATTTGTTCGTTGATACTTTCTGTTAATTCTTGGATATTGATCTTTTTGATTAGGATCTCAGTTTCTAGGTCTTTTTGTCGATTACTTTTTTGGCATTGTATTCGATATGTGTTTAAATAAAATTCAAATGTTTTGCAATCTATTCATAGGCATTTGGAATATATTGTCTTGGCATTTCCATAAATGTTTTCATCGGCTCTAAGAATTTTTTGTGAATCTACAAAGATAGCTCAGTGCTTCCTTTTATTTTTCTGCAAGGCCAAAACAACATCCTTAGCGTCGATTTATGGTACATATTCATGGTAACTTGTTCCTCATAATTTCGTATAATTTTGATGTAATCCAATGGGCTAAACCTGAAATCGTTGAAGAGGTCTTTTTCTGCAAAACCCCATGATAGTTGGCAAAATAGTCTAGCTCCCTGAGGTTCAGATGGCATTTTGATCACCTAAATCCTTTTACGTACTCTACGTTGTATTTTTTTTTTTTTTGGTAAGTGAAATACTTGATTTTTAGTATTCAGGCTAGGTTTTCATCTTTGTTTAAATAAATGTTAATAATTTTAATAGGTCCGCTTTCTTCTACTACCTTGGTGACTACTGATGGGAGATTTAAGTTTTTACAGGATTGTAAAATACTAAGTGGCTGTCACCTTCAGGATTTCTGATAAGTTCGATTCATGGACCTGTCATGGTTATTTTGGTCTCTCTTTCCATTCTGGAAAATACATTGGTCAAATTACAGGTCTAATCAGTGTCTGGCATTTGAATTAGTTGGAGGTTAGGATAGATTATAGGCCTTGTAGGGTGAGGAGGGGTACTGATTCTTTTTGGAACAAAGGTTTGTTCTTACCTTTCTATGATACTTGGTTTATCGATTAATGGTTGTTGAGATTGTCTTTCTACTATATACAGCTGTGGTTCGGGTAGTTGCAGACCTTCGACGATATACGAGGTGTGTTCAATAAATAAAGCCAATTTTTAAATTATGCGGGCTACATACATGTAAGTTTCGATTTTCTTTTTCTTTTAATATGTTGGTACATATGCTCCTAACATATGTTGATAATATCAGCCATTTCGCATGTTAATGTTGTTTACAGCAGACACAAACAGTAACTATCTTCACACGTGCATGGCGATTTTCCGTCGTTTAAAAAAATGGATCAAATCTCCCACATCATTGCTAGTTCATAATTTTTGGCTAAAAACAACACCACAATCATTCTCCAGCCTTTATATTCACCAGATCTAGCCCCGTGCGATTTTTTATAACCGAATCGCTGAAGAAATTGGAAGGTTATACCAAAAACTGCCTATGATAAATGCTTTAAAGATTGAAAAAAGCGCTGGCTCAAATGTATAATATCTGATGAGTATTACTTTAAAAGAGACAACGTAAATATTGATAAAGAAATAAATATTTTTTCAAGTTATCAAATTGACTTTATTTATTAAACACACCTTGTATGAGGTTATCTTGGATTTTTGGTTGGCTCCACGGTGGTGTCGAAATCTTCTCTTGATACAAAATTTTTGAACTACCTAAATGATAAATCCAGTTATTATAATTTTTCCTAAAGCTCCTCTGTCGCGTCGAAAAACAATGTTTACTTTGCGCTGTTTTTCGTATTAAATTTTGTCCGTGGGATGATGTGGTAAAAAATAAAAATTTAGATGAATGATTTTGAGCCAATAGGAAACGTTCCTTTATTGGCTCGGGAAAAAGCACTAAGGCATAAAACCCACGAAAATGAAAAATTACAACCACGTTTGATTGTATGTGTGTGTGTTATGTGTGTGTGTGTGTGTGTTAGATGAACGACAATAAACGAATATAGATGCATTAAAGTTGAGACAATCGATTGAATCAACGCGAATTGTTGCGTGGCGGTATCGTAGTGCCGCAACGACGCTCACCGAACGTATTAAGAATCTATCGGAGCTCCGAGTGTGTGTAAATGTAGATAACGAATAATTAGCGTATTGCATAAAATGCGTTTGATCTGCGAAACTCCTTCATCCGTGGTCCGCAGGATACTGACTAGTCTGCGCAAATTCGGCTATTAGAAAAAGATTCCCACTGCTCGCGTCTTGCGCCCCTCCTTGCCCTACGGCGATCGGTTTTTGTTTTGACGGAAATCTCCGCGGTAAACACGTAAGACTCGAAGCAGCGCGAACGAACAAAATCGCATCGTATCCCCTTCCCCGTTTCTTCCTTTCACGCACGAATGAAAACACGGTGCGTCTCGCGTAACGTACACACGTGGCGCGTCGCGAATAATATTGTGGTTTACCGAACACCTCTGTATATTAAGTATTGCATATCGTTTATACTTCTCTTGTGTTCTCCTATTTGCTTTAACCGATTTGTAATCTTATGTAATGATCTCTCTTGATTTTTTCAATCTTTTATATCAGGTTCTGATATATTAGGTAACGTTAATTTGGGGTTTCTTTCCAGTTTCGTGGTGATAGTTCCGAAGCTCGAATATCGATTCTAAGATTTTAAGAGAGTATTCTATTTTGTATATATACTGAAAGTTGTTCCATTGACTCTCTTTGCTTATTATGATGTTTTGGTCTGTTGTTTCTATACATCTGGGTGCCAACCTTAGGATTTCAGCGTTTTAAGATGAATGATTTGGTCTAGTTAGCCGGGGCATATTACTTTTTCAGTTACGTCTTTTGCTAAAAAGTATAATCATGAATTATCCGCGCTTACATACTTCCATTTAGAAACGGTTATTGGTTTTATATTTATGTCATAGTTTTTCAGTGTCTACAAATTAGATTGAAGAAGCATTGACTCTTCACAGTCTTCTTAATTAGTTTTTATTATAAGTCCATCCGTAAATGGTTTTTCTATTAAGAGAAAATGCTTAATACGATGAGTAGTCTTCCATTAGTGTATACAACGTCTATCTTGGCAATTCTCGTAACTTCTTCGGGCCTTAAGTGTTATAGCAGTATTGGCAGTTCTAAGTTTCCACTAGTCTTCCTTACCTCCTCAGTCAATGTCTCTGTAATATATCCTCTTAAAGAAAGAAGGGATTATATCCTATTTTTTTAAAATTCTATTATGGTTCCAACATCCTCCTGTTACGTTTTATAAGGTGCTGTATCGCTACATCCATTTTGCGAGTGTATACTTTTAATTTGAGCAAATAATATGTAACACATCGTTTAATAAGTCCCGAGACTAACCCAGAGATGGTGCTAGTAGTACCAAACTGGCCACGTTTCCATAGAGTGCAAACCTTTACATGAAACGTGTAAAAATTTCACGTCGATCCGATCACAGACAGCAGAGTTATCGAGGTTAAAGTAAAGTCACTTTGTAATTTGTTTAAAAAATGGAAAAAAGAGAGTTTCGCGTGTTGATAAAACATTGTTTTTTAATGGGTAAAAATACCGTAGAAGCCCAGCAATGGCTTGAAAAACATTACTCGGACTCCTCTCCATCCAAACCAACGATTTGTCGTTGGTATGCTGAGTTTAAACGTGGTCGTACGGACACAAACGATGCGGAACGTTCGGGTAGGCCATTGGAAGCCGTTACACAGGAAAATGTGAGTAAGTTGTTAAAAATTGTAATGAAAAATCGCAAAGTGAAGGTCCGTAAGATTGCAGAAATGACACAGATATCATCTGGAAGCGTATTTACAATCCTTCATAAAAAATTAAGCATGAAAAAGGTTTTTTCCAAGTAGGTGCCGCAATTGCTTTTAGTAAAACAAAAACAGCAACGAGTGGACGATTCAAAGAGCTGTTTATCGCTATTTACAGTCTGTCAAGTAAGAGCGTGGTCGTGTAAATTTATAAAAAAATTCATTTGATGAAACTTACATATTTATATATACATTGTACACATTACAAACAATGATGCAATTTGGTCAATAATGTGTCTAGTCACCACCGGCGTCGATAATTGCCTGGCATCTCCGAAGCATGCTTTCTACTAATTTGACGGCGTATTCTAGTGGCAAAGATCTCTAGATCCGACGAATTTCGTAAGACAACTGCTTCAAAGTGTATGTGCGTCTTCCACGAAGCTTCCGTTCAATATATGCCCACACATTTTCAATAGGGTTTGCATCGGGCGACTGCGACGGCCAATCTAATGTAACGATGCCAGATTGAGTCTTCCACTGAGTACAGAGCTTGCTGCGGTGTTTAGGATTGTTGTCCTCCTGCAGAATCCAATCTTCATTTTTTGTAATGAACCATCGTTTGGCAGATGGCAGTAAAGCTTTTTTGTAGATTTTTATCATTTTCTCGGCATTTAGGTTGTCAGTAAAGAGGTGCAAAGTGCCAAATCCCTGCTTTGAGAAGCAGCCCTAAAGATGCACCTTTATTCCATGTTTTACGGTCTGCTGAACAAGCCTATTAATAGAAGTTGACCAGGCTCGCGTGAGGACAGAACGTGCCCATATAGAACATTCATCAGTAAAAATGACATTTTCAAAATCTCTATCAATATTCTCATGCGCCTAAGCGAGTCGCTTTGTCACATGTTTTTCAGTCAACAGACGCTTCTTCATTGTGTTGCGCCATTTCAGATGATGAGAACGAAGATGGGTTCGGATAGTTTCGTAGGATATATCTAAACCTTTTGCCATTAATTTTGCTTGTCCTTGCCGCAGTGTTAAAGCAGGATTCCGCGAAAACAGATTCACTATTCTTTTTTCATCTTTTTTGTTCACTTTTCCTATCGAGCCACGTTCTGGTAAATCATCGACATTTTTAGCCACTTTATATCGCTGTATCCACTTCTGTACAAATGCCTTCGACTTTCTCATATATTTAGCAGCCGCTGATTGCGACATTTTGGGACCTTTCGGGTGGATGCAAAGGAACACAGCCTCGTAGCGCGACGCGTACTTAGCACTCATGGCGTTTAACGTGATTCTCTTTTAAAAGATCAACGACAACTGAATCTTTGTTGACAATGCATTAAGGACAAAGCTTCCCTCTATCGGCTTGCGAAAAAATTAGAGCAAAATCTTTTATTACCTGTCAGTGAAGTCGACCACCCTATTACTTGACAGACTGTATAAAACAGTGTTTCTAGCTCCTAGATCTATGCATTATGCCTTCGTGGATTTAGATTCGTGCGAGTTGCTATGCGTATTAGTAAAATAACTCTCTTTTTCTTGGTTCTCAGGCGATGCTCCTCCGCTAGGGAGAGTTGCGCTGATACGCAACATAATCTTATCCCCTCTTTTGCGCTTCTGTTCGCCAACGTGCTCTTGCATTCCATACGCCAAGATCGCTTGCGCTCTCCTTCAAATAAATTGTATGAATGTAATATGGTTGTAAACTTAGATTTTTATGAAATACATTTATCCTGGGCGCTCGATGCTTTCTTCGAGCGCGCCATAGGCCGGAGTAGAAATTCTAATATTCTGCATGGCTCCTTGGATGTAAACTTGTCAAGTATACTATGTATGCGGTCCCCGTAATTTCTCTTACATTTTGTTTGGCATTAGTTTAATTTTCAAGTGTTTTTCTCATGCATCATTTTAATTTATATTTCCTTTCATGGACGAAAATTCATTCATAATAATATTCAACTCTAAACAGTGACAAAAAGGAACGTGCTTACACTTACGCACAAATGCACTGGCGTACACACAGAAAGCATAAGGGTTCAATCATTGGCCCATAGGCGTTCACATGAAAAGTATGTAGTCTAGTTTGTTTTACAGAATCAGCAAAATATTCATTATCTAAAAACTTATTAAAAATATTAAGTAATCTAACAGAATTGTGTCATTAATTTGTATATCGTTCATTACCCAATTATTTTGGTTTTTTATAATTTGCATACTAGTATATATATAAAATACGTGTTCTAAAGAATTTTAGTATTTAATATTATTCATGTTGCTGTTTTTACGTCTATTTATTTTTTCATTGTGAAGCTTTCTCTATTCTCTATTTTCTTCTTGTTTAATCAGTTTAAACTTTATACGTTCTCCGTTAATTAATATCTTTAATCCTACTATGAATACATTATTAATTTAAAAATTGTTTTAAGCTTTTTCTATTCCAGATTTGACATCGAGTAAAAAACGATATAACGTATTGACGAACAAAATGCAATTCTCAATGGCATCGATGAGGTATTTAATGATGTTAAGTATTTTTCTAGTGAGAAAGAAATTACAAATTTAATTAATAACACGCCTTGTTCATAAAAGAAAACAGTAGCATAAGTTCGATTTTAGTTGCAAATATAGAAAAGACTTAATTTTAGTAAATGAAGGCACAAACAAAACCTTTTCTGCCAGAAATATATACAGCCCTAAAAAGTTCGCCATCGCTATAAAAATACAGTATTATTGAATTGCAAAACTAAATTGGAAAAGCTATTATGTTTGACTCGAATTAGTGAAACAGCATCATTTATTAGAAATGTATGCCAGATAAAATTAATAAATAAGTAAACAATCTCATCGATATATAATGGAAATAACCCGCTTGCTTTAAATATTATCTGCTCTTATTTATTTATTTATTTTTTTTTTTCAATTTTGATATATATACTTTACGCATGAAAAATTATATAACTTTATAATCTGCTTTTAAATCTGAAATTAATGGACGCAAATATTACATAAAATACTAGATGACGTTTGGTCGCAAATTGAAAAAAAATGATCAGAACAAACTCACGTCTCTTATAAGTATTTTTGTCAGACTTTTTTTAATTGTTTGTTTGCCGATCCGCAGAATTTCAGATCCGCTATCTCGAATTTTAGGATTCTGATTTTGAATTCGCAATCAGCGACCTTAGAACCATTATAAAAAATGATTTGAGATCAAACAGGTCGATTTTGACTTATTGTTCTAGATTAGATTTGCCATCTTGAATACTACATTCGCCATTTTGAATAGGATTCTATTTCCAAATTTGTAGTAAGTTAATCAATAAGCCTACGTATGTGCGATTTCATTGTTAAACCACAAAACTCCATTACATAAGTTATCGTGGCCATAATCAAAATTTTCGACATTTCAGCCCCCCCCTCTCATCTTGAATTTCGCAGTTTTGACTTCAGGTTTGAGTTCAGCGACCTTCAAAATAAGAAAGTATGTCAAAATATGTTCATGATCTTTTTTTAAATGTATATAAAACCATAGTATACATTGTAACGCCACGGGGATCAGATTGACGTACAAATGAATAGTACACTAAAGTGAAATTACACAGATATTTATTATAATATTAATTTCATATATACTAAGATATACTTCAAATAATATGAGCGCCAGCTGCGCTCGCCAATATCGCGGCACTTCGAGCTCAGGCTCAAAAATTTTATCAACATTAAAAATCGTAACTAACATGTTAACTAAAAAAAATGTTAAATAAATAAATGCTTTGGCTATGCGTGGACTTGACTTCCATCTCGGACGAAAGATGATCGATAAAGCTCGATAAAACTGACTCAACACTGTAACGTCGGATATTACTCTTTTAGCTGTGGTTAAGCTACACTGCTATTTTGCCGTTTTTGAGCCTAAACATTGAAGCTTATAGGCTCGGGGCGGCGGAGGATATAGGTTGTAAACGTTTGTTTGGGAGAGGTGTGTGTTTCTAGGATTGAGTAGATGCAGGAGGCTCGGTTCTTGAAATTAGAATCAGCCTCGAGCCCTGCTCTGGATAAGGTCCTACTAAGATGATAGTGGATAGCAGAATAGTCGGACGCGTTTCGGCCAATAATTCTGTTGGAGGATTTTAAGATAAAGCAAAGATTTTAAAACATTTAAATCCGAACTCACTTTTTATTTAAGAATTTAGTGGTGCGCGAAATATCCCCCCCCCCTCTCTCTCTCTCTCTCTCTCTCTGTTGCTGTCGTTGACTTCTCGTCGTCTACTTCTTCTTATTTATTTAAAAAATTGAATAGTCTGCTTGCCCTAGCTGCTTCGTAGTTGCTTCCTAGTAGTTTTCTTGTAGTTGCTTGAGATCTGCTCGTAGTGATAATTCCTTGCTTGCTCGTAGTAGTGTAACTTGTTCCTTAGTTATGTTTTTAACTTGTTCCCTCGAGTGCTGCCTGAGGTCTGCTCGTGTAAATGATGCGTAGTAATGTTTCCCTCGTGTGCTGCCTGAGGTCTGCTACTTGATGAACATTTTGTGCCGTATTTAAATGCGTTGAAGAAGCTATTCAGCAAATTCCTTCTTTGGCCGGGAAATTTGGGGAGAGGCCAAATTTTTCGGGCCCCCTCTTCCTGGCGGGCTTTTCGGTTAGAGAGAGGGAGAGTGAAAATTAGAGAGAGAGATGATCCATTTTTGTGGAATTTTTACACAGGTTTGTTATTTACTATTTACAATAAAATTATGTTAATTTAAGTTGTACAATCGTGTTCTATTTAAAATTCAACGCATTTTATAAAAAGAATGAAGTTTTTTGTCGCATTTTAGGTGATTAATTTATATAGTGATTTTTAAATAAAAAATGATTATTTAAATAATAATAAAAAGATTGCTAGTATGGATACGAATGATATCCTTAGGTTAGCGAGAAGGAAATAAAAGTAAGATAATAGCTTAAATAATCATTTTTAATTAATTTCTAATTATTCGTTAAGGACTGTTGGAGGAGTACTTGTTTGATTATCTTTATTTTTAAGAAGTCATTAGGTAAAATATTGGCTAGTATGATTGTAAATTTATATTGAAATTTCTACTATTAATAATCATTTTGATTACAAAATGTAATTATTAATGCAATTTCTTTTTGTACAATTATGCTTATAAAAATAAAATAATGTAGCTGGTCGCGGACTATTATTTTATTCCTATTGCAGATAATTTAAATTAATTAATTATAATAAATAAATAATTAATTTTATTTAATTAATTATTTATTAAAAAAAAATTGTTTGGAGTGTATTACAAGAATTCGGGACATTCCAGATTATTGCGCGATGTTCCAAATTACGCTATAAGAAAGACTACCTTGCAAGAATTTGTATGTCGAATGTTAATAAAATTTGGATGGGATTATTGTGTCAGGAAAGACAGTAAAGAACTTTTCGGCTGACAAAACACAAAAAAAAAACGGAGGTCATGCACCGACGTTACAACACTTATAGCTAAAGAATTACGAACTCTAGTTTGAGCTTGAAAAAACCCGCGGCACACACACTACACGCATGAACATGAATTTTGAAAAATGGTCCCACCCAGTGCAATTAACCTCGATGTATTAGAACTCAAACGAACAGCAAATCACAGTTAAACCGTGCCACCCTAATCTCCATAGGCTGTCTTTCTTTTAATAAGCCAAGTGAGCAGTTCTTGGAGCTACACCAAAAATCTTTCAACAGCTGTTTATCTATTGAAGATTATTACTCTTAAGTGTCTTGAGTTACTGTTACCACTGTTAGAGCATCTTTGAACTATAGCGTAAGCTATATAATTGCACTAGTTGGGCTATTCGGGCTTGGCTTGAAGTTAATCATCTCCCTTTGCCCTCTCCTGGCGTCTTTGCTCCTCTTCTTCAGCTTGAGTTATAACGTCCGGGAAGCATAGATGACGCCTTTTCTTATACAGCCTCGATAACCCGGACATTTCGTCGCTCTACATGTCTGTGGTGGGGGCTCGGCAAGGGCAGAGCCTCACATCTCGTACGAGTGTCCCACTCCACTCTGGTTTCCGTGAAGCTCCCGGCGGCCGACCTCGCCTTCCCTAGGACGATGGAGCGCCGTCAGAATAGACTGCGCTCTCCGCGCGCTCGACCTTAAGCTTAAAGGTTGTTCATCTTGATCCTGAAAAGAAGCAGTATTTTTAGAATTTATATCTCTAGGGGCGACATGTCATTTCAAGTTGTTGGCAAAGATCTTCATTTGCTTTTTCGAGTCTAGGTCTTCGACCAAGTACACAACTAGGGAGAAAACTCGTGTTACTTTGACAGGCTCTATAAATCTCGGTGCTTATTTTGCCGCGAAATGATCATCGGCAGACAAAAGAACACGATTTCGTCGCCTAACTACATCGCCTACATGATACTTAACATCTTCTCTATTCCGATTATAATATTTGGCCTGTCTTGCTGTAGCTTTATCAATATGCTTTTTTACCAAATCATAAATTGCTGGAAGCCTAGTTACTCGCTCGAGCCACTCGTCAGGATTAGGTGCGGAAATAGGATGGGGTGTTCTTAAGTGTTTACGCACTAATAAAGTAGGTACAGGATTTCATCCCAAATTGAGGAAAGCAGGTGAAAATTAGGTTGACGCATGAACTACCCTATTCAAAGCAAACCTAAACTCGTGCAAGTGCACTTCTCATGATCTGTAATCCTCAGTTAAAAAGCTATTTATCATAGGTTTTAAGTTTTTATTGATACGCTCGTCCGTGTCGGCCTAAGCGTGATAGAGTAGAATGGTCGACTGTATAGTCCCGTATTGCTCTGATCTTTCGGTAACCATCCGATTGGCAAATTCTGTACGATTATTTGTGATCTAATAGTCCAGACAACCTCATCTGTTGACGCCTAAATCCTCGAAAGCTTGAAGCACGCTCCGTGCGTCAGCTTTTCGCAGTGCTTTAAGCTCTACATACTTAGTAAATAGGTCTTCAAAAACTATAATATACCAATTTCTCGACTTCGACGGTGGCTTTAAAGCTATGATGTCCGCGGCTACAACTCCGCAAGGGCCCTTAATATTCTGCTCCTCCATTAAACCAGCTGGAGCTTGATTGGAGCCTTTGTGTGCTTGACACTCTTGCAGACTCGAACATAGCACAGAATTAAACATAGTTCGAACATAGCATTTAGAAATATCTCGGCCAATAATAATACATTGCTAATCGAGCAAAAGTTTTCTCCTTGTCTAAATGTCCAGATAACGGCGTGTTATGAACCTCGTATAAAGCTTTCTCTCGATGTGCAAGAGGTAAAACTAATTTCTATGCGTCTAAATCTGGGATAGACAGATTCACTAGCGAATTTGACTTATGGGCGTAAAGTAGACCGTTTTCTACCTTTAAATCCGGATATTTCTTTGGATACTTCTGTACAATTTCCAGTTTCAGATTACACCATTTATCGTCTTTTTTCACTTCCGCTACATCTCCAATGCTGTTCTCTAAAGTTCGAGACAACGCGTCAGGCACTTTATGGAAAGCCCCTTTCCTATGTACAAATAATATATGCATATCATATGCCTGCAGCGTCGTATTCAAACAAACTTTATGGAAAGCCCCTTTCTTATGTACAAATAATATATGAATATCATATGCCTGCAGCGTCGTATTTCAACAAGCTAGTCTTCCGGTCGGATCCTTTAAGTTATTAAGCTAGAGAAGTACGGTATAGTTTCGCTCGGCCTTGCTCAAAGTGCTACTAACATAATAAATCAGATGCTCTTTTTTATCCTGTTTCTGGAAAGCACACTAGCTATAGCGTAATCGTTAGCATCCGTTTTTAAAATATATGTGATAACAATACATTGGGATACAATAAAACTGGAGCTTGAGTGATAGCTACTGGAGCTCTAGAAATGCACATTCCTGCTCTTCCTTCCAATGCTAGCGCACACTTTTCTTCATTAAACCCATTAGCGCAGTCTTAATCTCTGCTACATTTGGGATAAAGCTGCTATACCAACCAATCATACCCAAAAATCTTCTTAGTTGCTTGACATTGGTTGGTACAGGGTACTCTAAAATTGGCTAAATTGTGCCCTCATCGGTTTTTGACCCCTCATGATTGATTGCATATCCCAGATACTTAACCTCTGAGTAACAAAATTCCGACTTTTCCCGATTAATTTGTAAGTGCGCGTCTTTAACCCTTTGAAGCATACATTTTTCTATTTACTATTTTGATCTGAAATTTCTTATTCGGGGGTTTTTGTGGCGCTGGTTACGGATTCAATGTCATAATTTTGATTTTTTTTAATCCAAGATAGCGAATCCAAACTGACGCACCAAAAAATTAAAAAAATACGAGTAGTGTATTTTAGGTTAGAAACGATTACTCGAGGTGTTTTCGGGGTCTCTGATTACGAATCTGATGTCAAATTTACAAAATTCAAGATGGCAGATCTAAGATGGCGAACACTGAAAAAAAATGGAGCTAGAACTCTTCACGTCCTCGTCGTTGGCTCTGGGTTGTGCCAAGAAAGAGTAAATTTAAAAATTTTACGATGTATGCCAGCCACAATGGACCTACTATTTCGCAAATCTGGCATCGGATTCGTAATCAGCGAAATGTTTTCGCCCGCTATCTTTGATTTGAAAAAAATCGAAATTCCGACATCGGATTCGTAATCATCGACTCCGAAAACTACCGAGTAAACATTTTCAACCAAAAGTACACTATTTTTAAATTTTGTCATCCTCGATTTTGGATCCGCTATCTTGGATTTGAGAAAATCAAAATTCTGACATCAGATTCGTAATCAGCGATCCTTATAACCCATTCACTCCACGTTTCAAGCTAATAATATCTTGAAAAAGTTCTTCAAAAATGAATTTTTTCGAAAAAAACATGATTTTTTTATATTTGTTTATGAATCATTGATTATAAAAAATTATATTAATTAAATTATATTATGTTATTTTATTCCTAAAGTAACTGGAAATTGCAAAAAACTGGATGTAAATACGTTAACAACAAAGTAAATAACGAAAATCCAAAGAAATCGAGGTGGTAACGTGGGTGAGTTACCACCATGCTTCAAAGGGTTAAGAGCTTTGAGCACTTGTTTCAACCATTTGAGATGCTCTTTAGAGAGTGCTGTTGAGAGCCACAATTATAATATCGTCTAAATAGGCGAAGACGTGTGGTTGCCATTCCGGCCTGATTAACTTATCCATCGCCCTCTGAAAAAGTAGCCGGCGCGTTTGTTAATCCACACGGCATACGCTTAAAATGAAACAGCCCTCGTTTGGATACTGAAAATGCCGTAATTTCTTTACATTTTGGCTCAAGCTAAATCTGGTAAATAAGCTTGGCTCAAATTTAACTTCGAAATATATTTAGTTGCTCTCAGCTTATCCAGGATATTATCCACATTATGAAGCGGGTAGGCCAAACGCTTAATAACATGATTTAATTTCCTATAATGAATACAAAACTAGAATTTCCTATTCGGTTTGGGTACAATTACCGGGCAGCTACACTAAGGGCTATCCGACGTCTTCACGCAGCATGCGGTCAAACTCGTCTTGCGGCGCTTTCAACATCTTTAGCGAATATCGTCTTGTCCTTTGCCGGATGGGTTCATGCCCTTGCACATCTATGTCGTACTTGGTGAACGGAATTACTCCCAGAGTCTACGGTACAAGAGGTATTAACTCATACAAGAGTTTTTTTATAACCACCTCCTCTTCAGCTGTAGCTCTAACTAAACCACCGAGACTCGCTACAACTGGAAAACTCGACAGATCCGATCCAATCGGATAAAATTGATGCACTACTTTTTTGTACGTTTACCAAGTATCATCTTCATAATTTATCCTTATTTTGAAAATTTTCTTAAAATCTATTTCTAAAATACAATCATACTATAGCCCATCAGCCACTCTAAAAGACATAGTCTTTTTTACGTCCATAGAAATTTGAGGGTTAAAAATGCCTTACACTGGCACGGAGCTGCTATTAGCTACGCTTACTTCATCCGTATATTGAGTAAACTTGTCCAACAAACTAGTACTCATTCCCCTGCTTATATATGAGTGGACTGAGCCATTGTCCATCATTCCATACAATTGTCTTCCATTCAACTCCAAGTTGAAGAAATGACGCGACTCAATCTTACTTATTGCGCTTCCTTGTATTAAGGAAGACGATATGCTACTTACAGGCTCCTTAGCTTTATTGATTCCTTCTTAATATGTCTTTGTTGCTCGCGTCATTGTAACAGCTTAATCCATTTTTGGTTGAGTCGATATTGGTCTTGAGAAGAGTCTGCCAACTCTCACTTGCCTTACTGTTCTCAGTTTTCCGACCTCAACTTCCGCTGACAGCTTTCACAATTCTCGATATGTCTATTTTCTTTACCGCGTCCATAACACTGCATCACTTTAGGGCAATCACGCTCCCAGAGTTCTTGCTTTTTACACCTAAAGCACGTATTCGGATTATCTGATACTCAAGCTTGAGCTTTCAACGGCGCATCGCTAAAGCTACTTTTCTAGTCATTCCTTGGAGGCTTCGGTAGGATTTTCGCTACTCCACTATAACGTTTAGTTTGATAAGGTAATGGAGATTTAGGTCGACGAATTTCCCGATTTAAAACAAGAAAATAGCTTGGTCGGATAGTTTCCATCCCTTGAACTTGATTTTCCTACCGGATTATCAGCTTGAGCTCAAAGTTTAGAACTTATCGCTGCTTGATCTGCTCTTGGTGTGGTCACTGTATCAGTATCTGCGACGTGAGCCAACATTAGCGGAGTCTCCCGAAAATCTAATCCCTTCGCGTAATGTTCTTGCAGCTTCATAGAAGCCATCTTTGCTGATCGCCTTACTACGATCGGCGCTGTATACGCCGACGCTGGAAACATTGATTTCGAGGGTGCTGGAAGTGGTCGATAAGCTCTATTTTGCATTCGGCATAGTTTCTTTTTTTTACCTAAATGTTACAACTCTTGAAAGGTCTGAAATTGCTCACGAGTTATCCATTGCCTATAGTTAAGATGCAAATTTTGGTACACTATACGTAATTGTTCCTTCAATGGCCAAGGAGGCATGGTTAGATCTAACAAAATCCTGAGTTTTGATAAATAAGTAGAAATATTTTCTTGTGGTCCTTGCATGATATTCTCTCCTAAACCAATAATATGCTTTTTCATCAAATACTGACGGGAAAGCTCTAATTACGTCTTCAAAGGACAAGTGATATGCTATTCTACATTCACTTAAATTAATAAGGAATCCTTTCGGATCTCTTTTGCTAACCCCCTTAAAATTGATACGCCATTTCCGTAACAATTCACACGTTTGTTTTTATCATAAAAACGTCGAGTTATCTAAACTAGAAAATTTTCTGCTTGATCTACGCTAGCTATACGATGTAGTGTGAATTAGGTAAGGTGGATTCGCGTCGTGTAGGTTTAACAAACTGTACGTCAAACTCAGACACGGTTGGAAGTAAACTATGCAACCTTCAACGTCCGATTCTCTTGACGGAGCATCTCTATTCAATAGTGATGGCTTTTCATGCGCTCGGTCCACAGGCACGTATGCTTCCGGAGCTCTAGGTGGGAAGCTTATCTAAACGTTATACACAGTATGTCGGAAAAGTTCCCGAACTTCTTTTGTAGCGCTTGTACGAGTGGCGCCACCTCTTGGACGACACCGGTACTATGTTGCTACATCCCTCTGGAGTGTCTGAGAATTTTTTCACCAGTATCCGTTCATTAGTTGCCGAGATAGACGTGCTTGAGTGAGCGTGTGTTTAGTACCCCGGTGCAAGCTCTACGGGATCGTGGAGTTTGCTGAATGACAATGCGCCTGCTCGTTCTTCGAACATTGTGAAGCGTTATTTTGCCGAAAATCAGATTCCACGCATCAATCACGCCCCATACTCGCCAGATCTGGCTTCAGCCGACTTTTTTCTATTTCCCAAGCTAAAAATGGTCTTGAAAGGACGATTTTTTGAAGATGCACCGAGAATTCAAGCGGCTTACACCGAGCGTCTCACAGCGATAACTTCAGAGGAGTACCAGAGAGCCTTCGAATCACTTATGGAGCGCTCAAATGAGTGTATATCTAGGGAAGGGGACTATGTTGAAAGTTAATTGGAATAAATTTCTTTAGATGTAATTTTCGATTTTTTATTTCAAAAGTTCGGGAACTTTTCCGACATAATGTGTAAGTAGAATTTCGTGTCTAGCTGTAGTCGTAACCTGGGTACTTCCAAAACTTGAATAAATCGCCGACGTCGTATACGAAGCTTGAGTTAAAATGCTGCTCGATACTGGCACATCCTCGGCTGGCGGTGGTACACCAGAAGTTTCTCACTCTAGGGCTGGTAGAGTCTCTTCTATCGCCTCGTCCATTATCAGCGTTACGTCTACAAAGGTTTCTCGCTCGATTGACGACTGAGCTCTAGGTAACTCAAGTGTTAGGCTGGAGCTCAACGTAGGTATTCTACACCGAGGTTTTTCTTCTACAGTTGCTTAAATATCGAAAGAGTCAAAGTGATACTGACGCCTCTGTACATGTTCGTTAGTTAACGTCGATGCCCAAATCTCTTTATCGCTGATTGGTTCGATAGGGCTGCAGTAGATCCATAATATTTTCTGATTTCAAATCTTTCCACTCGATCCCTAATGATAAGACTATTACAATTTGTGTTCAATCGTAACCCTACAGCATAGGCAAACAGTCTTCCGTCCGTCATGTTATTAATGGCTTGCCTTATTACTTTCTTCCGTATCTAAAAAGGCAACATGAGCTGACGGTAGCTCAGCGAAACAAACTGATACTAGTTATTACGTTCCATGTCGATTGTTTTAATTAACACATCGTTCAATAAGTCCCGAGACTAACCCAGAGATGGTGATAGTAGTACCAAACTGGCCACGTTTCCATAGAGTGCGAACCTTTACATGAAACATGTAAAAATTTCACGTCGATCAGATCACAGACAGCAGAGTTATCGAGGTTAGAGTAAAGTCACTTTGTAATTTGTTTGAAAAATGGAAAAAAGCGAGTTTCGCGTTTTGATAAAACATTGTTTTTTAATAGGTAAAATCACCGTAGAAGCTTAGCAATCGCTTAAAAAATATTACCCGGACTTCTCTTTATCCAAACTAACGATTTGTTGTTGGTATGCTGAGTTTAAACGTGGTCGTACGGACACAAACGATGCGGAACGTTCATGTAGGCCATTGGAAGCCGTTACACAGGAAAATGTGAGTAAAGTGTTAAAAATTGTAATGAAAAATCGCAAAGTGAAGGTCCGTGAGATTGCAGAAATGACACAGATATCATCTAGAAGCGTATTTACAATCCTTCATGAAAAATTAAGTATGAAAAAAGTTTTTTCCAAGTGGGTGCCGCGATTGCTTTCAGTGAAACAAAAACAGCAACGAGTCGACGATTCAGAGAGCTGTTTATCGCTACTTACTTGCAATAAAAAGGATTTCCTGCGTCGATACGTGACCATGGATGAAACATGGATACATCATTTTACTCCGGAGTCGAATCGGCAATCATCTGAGTGGCGCATGGCTGGCGAAAGCCGCCCAAAGCGTCCAAAAACGCAGCAGTCTGCTGGCAAAGTCATGGCGTCTGTTTTTTGGGATACACATGGCGTGATTTTCATTGACTACCTGGTAAAAGGTAAATTGATCAACAGTGATTATTATATTGACTTGTTAGTACGTTTGAAGGAGGAGATCGCAGCAAAACGACCGCACATGAAGAAGAAAAAAATCCATTTTCACCAAGACAATGCACCATGCCACAAGTCCATAAAAACAATGGCAAAATTAAATGAATTGGGCTTTGATTTGCTTTCCTACCCCCCGTATTCGCCAGATTTAGCCCCCAGCGACTACTGGCTCTTTGCTGATCTCAAAAAAATGCTCCAGGGAAAAAAATTTTGCTCGAATTAGGAGGTCATTGTCGAAACTAAAGCCTATTTTGAATCAAAGGATAAATCCTTTTATAAACATGGTATAGAAATGTTGGAAAGGCGTTGGAAAGATTGTTTCACTTTGAAAAAAGATTATATTAATGAATAAAAATGATTTTTGAAAAAGAATGTTGTTTTCGTTGTTAGTCTCGGGACTTATTGAACGATGTGTTATATAAATTAAAATAAATTAATCGATAAATTATCAGTTATTTGATAGCCCTGGGAAGACAGGTAGCTCTTTTCAATATCTAGTTCAAACAGATATAAATCAAATATTTTTCTATTAAGCTCTTAAACAACACCAGGTTGAAAATGAAATCCTGAAATAACTCTTGAGACTTAACTATTTTAACAAAGTTTTCTACTACGAGCAAACCTAACCGAGCCAAGAGCTATAATAAATTGAGGCTACCCACTGAAATTTAAAATACAACGTTCAATTCACACTGCAAAACGACTACAAAGAATTGTTATTTTCATCCTTCTGACTAATCTAAATTCACACAAAAAAAAAAAAAATCTTATACTTCACCAAAAAAATTGATCAAGAAATTTGGTAAAAGATTATTGCTCAGCAACTTTACACGATGCAACTCCTACGACTTAACAAAATATCTCTCAAGAAGTTTCAAAAATTTGCCTTTGCAATGACAAAAGAAAATGTCTTCCTTCTAAGTTGTATTCAATAATCAAAAAAAATTTTACTGCTACATTATCAATAAGCGTGACTTGCTAAATAAAACAAATAAAAAATTTTTTTAAATCTTGATAAGTTAACACCAAAATTTCTATTCGATATTGCGTGCAAACATCTGTGCTCAAACCATACCGCTAAATCTAATTATTATAAATATTTTAAGAATACACTAATTTTCATAAATTAGTGAAAAGAGAGAGGTTCAAGTAGCTTGAGAAGCAATAACTTCAGTGCAATTGCACACTATGTATATAAAGATTAAAATAAATATTGATAACAAGATTTTATCTGTAATTCTATCCCAAGAAAAAAAATGTATTCAAACTTTTACTTTGATGATGATGGTGAGCGAACAATATTTGCGAATATCTCAGCATAATTCATTCACAATAACATATAATTTGTTTACTGCTAGTCTATATATTAACTATCCAATTATACTAAAGATTTAAAATGTTGTTGGTTTCACAAAAAAAAACTATATTAAATTCAGCTTTAACAAGAATCTCAAAATTTTTCAGCTATATTGAATTTAAACTCTTTTAATTAAACATAACACATCGTTCAATAAGTCCCGAGACTAACCCAGAGATGGTGCTAGTAGTACCAAGCTGGACACGTTTCCAAAGAGTGCAAACCTTTACATGAAACGTGTAAAAATTTCACGTCGATCGGATCACAGACAGCAGAGTTATCGAGATTAGAGTAAAGTCACTTTGTAATTTGTTTGAAAAATGGAAAAAAGCGCGTTTCGCGTGTTGATAAAACATTGTTTTTTAATGGGTAAAAACACCGTAGAAGCCCAGCAATGGCTTGAAAAATATTACCCGGACTCCTCTCCATCCAAACCAACGATTTGTCGTTGGTATGCTCAGTTTAAACGTGGTCGTACGGACACAAACGATGCGGAACGTTCGGGTAGGCCATTGAAGGCCGTTACACAGGAAAATGTAAGTAAAGTGTTAAAAATTGTAATGAAAGATCGCAAAGTGAAGGTCCGTGAGATTGCAGAAATGACACAGATATCATCTAGAAGCGTATTTACAATCCTTAATGAAAAATTGAGCATGAAAAAGGTTTTTTTCAAGTGGGTGCCGCGATTGCTTTCAGTGGAACAAAAACAGCAACGAGTCGACGATTCAGAGAGCTGTTTATCGCTATTTACTAGGAATAAAAAGGATTTCCTGCGTTGATACGTGACCATGGATGAAACATGGATACATCATTTCACTCCGGAGTCGAATCGGCAATCGTCTGAGTGGCGCATGGCTGGCGAAAGCCGCCCAAAGCGTCCAAAAACGCAGTAGTCTGCTGGCAAAGTCATGGCATCTGTTTTTTGGGATACACATGGCGTGATTTTCATTGACTACCTGAAAAAAGGTAGATCGATCAACAGTGATTATTATATTGACTTGTTGGTACGTTTGAAGGAGGAGATCGCAGCAAAACGACCGCACGTTAAGAAGAAAAAAATCCTTTTTCACCAAGACAATGCACCATGCCACAAGTCCATAAAAACAATGGCAAAATTGAACGAATCGGGCTTTGATTTGCTTCCATACCCCCCGTATTTTCCAGATTTCGTCCCTAGCGACTACTGGCTCTTTGCTGATCTCAAAAAAATGCTCTAGGGAAAAAAATTTGGCTCGAATGAGGAGGTCATTGCCGAAACTAAAGCCTATTTTGAATCAAAGGATAAATCCTTTTATTAACATGGTATAGAAATGTTGGAAAGGCGTTGGAAAGATTGTATCACTCTAAAAAGAGATTATATTGATGAATAAAAATGATTTTTGAAAAAAAATGTCGTTTTCGTTGTTAGTCTGGGGACTTATTGAACGCCGAAAAATTGCGCCGGCGCAACGTGCGTGTAAAATATGTTACGCGACGTGGCCGCCGCGCGCGCTCAGCGCTGTCGGCAGTTGACACCACCGCGCGTCAGCAGCGCGCGTTTTAGGTTATCCGCTCGTGAGTACTCGTGTTGTTTATATTTTTCCTGGAGCGGCGAATATCTTTACCCGATGTCCAGGGAGTCCAGGTAAGACGACGCGTTCCATGGCGGTTAGGCGTTGACTGATTTCTCTCTTCTTTCTCTTTTACATGTGAGGCATAGCGGCGGTTTAACGGCAAGGCGGATCAGAACGATAGGTGGCTGAGAAGGCAAGGCGGCGGTGCCGGGAACAGCGATGGCCTGCTAGCAGCGGCAGCGAGACAACGCTCCTAGACACTCTCGGGTACGTAATTACTTGCACGGAGAGGCTGTGCTTATGTGTTTCGTTGCTTTCTAACCTCCCCTTGTCGATTTTCCCATGGTGTTATGTGACAGTCTGTACTCCCCTTCCAAGGTGCAGCTGCTGCTATTAATTTCTTCTTCTAATTACTGTCTGAGAGGTTACAGGTAATGACAACTATAAGGACAGAAATGAGCTTGGAAAAGGAACCCTGCTGCAACGTGTGCGAGCACTGCTACGACTAGCCATCTGCTCCTGAGACTGGCTCCTCGCTAGAGCCTATACGTGAGCTCCGAGCCCCTGTATCTGAAGAAGGTATAGAGTGTGTATAGCCCTGCGTGGCTGTTATTTAGGGCTAAGCGTGGCAGTCCTGCGAGACTGCCTAGATTGTAAGGGATAGTGTGGGCTACGAGGAGGCTTACAAGCTATGCTTTGGCCTCCTCATGTGACTAGTGCAAAACATCACGTCACAATATATTTATAAAGGATCGCTAAACAATTCATAAATTGCTTGAAAGAACGCGAATTTCTACTTTTAGGTATGTATCTAAGTTAGCGATCAAAGTGACTTCTAGGTGTCATTTGAACGTCAAATTTTAGTTTCGCTTAGAAACAAAAGTGAATCGTCATATTTTCAAAAAGTGACAGATTAGAACTTGTTTGAGTTAGAGGCAGTCGTCATTCGTTGCCCTCGACCTTTACCTTTACCTCCGTTTTATAGATTTTTTAGAAGACAACTAGAAATTTTCAAATAGAAACCCTTATTTTTTCCCTTGAATTATTAAAAAGCATTAAGCTTTACGTTAAGATATGTTTTAATATTTTTAGACATAGGGTATCTCAGATGTTATCTGAAGGTTAAATAAGTCTTATATAAAAGCTAAAATGCTAACGCAACTCTTACATAAGTACATAAATGCTGAATTGCTTACTTGTAACCGACAATAATAATTTATCATTAATAGCCACTTTTGAAGAAAAATGACGGGTATTAATCAGTTTTCACTATTTGTAATCGAGAGTAATAGGTAGGTGTTCAGCATTAGACAGTAATAATCAATTAGTGTTCCGTATTATTGGTAATAATCTCTGATGATCAGTATTTACTAGTACTGCTAGAGATAATAAATAATAACAGTATTTAGCAGAACTTATGACTTATATTAAATATCCTTTGTGAGGACAAATATAACATTTATTATTGTGGAATATTGCATGTACATATATATATATATATATATATATATATATTAGGTTGCTGCAGATGAAATAGCCGATTTAGCAATGATATAAAGTTGGCTGCAATTTTAGTGTATTATGTTAGTACAAGGCGGCGCAAATGATATAACATATTGAAGTATAAATACTGCTACCTGGGTTTATGGAGTCATTTCTGTTTTGCACTTCATAGTGATCGTAAAAACAAAAAGAGAAAGTGAACATGGAATTGAATCAAAACCGGTTACTTTTACTATACAAATTTAAATTAGAGCACAATGCAACGAAAGCAACGAGGAATATCAACAGCGCATTTCGGCCTGATACAGTTAGCGAACGAACCACTCGGCGGTAGTTCGAAAAATTTCGATCCGGAGATATGGACCTTGGAAATGAGCCACTCGACACCCAGGACCATCGATCGATAACGACGAGCTGCGTGCATTAGTGGAGTCTGACCCCTGCCAAACCATGAGGGATCTTGCCGAGAAATTCGGCGTTCACAATTCGACAGTTTGCCGCCACTTGCAACAACTTGGAAAAGTGAAAAAGCTTGACAAATGGGTTCCGCATGATCTTACCGAGCAAAACATGACGTGTCGAATGGAGATTTCAAGTTCTCTTCTCTCCCGCAACAAAAAAGAACCGTTCTTGCATTGAATTGTGACCTGCGATGAAAAGTGGATTTTATACGATTTTCGTCGCCGATCGGCCCAACGGCTAGATGCTGATAAAGCGCCAAGACACATGCTGAAACCAAGCCTTCATCCAAAGAAAATAATGGTAACTGTTTGGTGGTCTGTAGCTGGAGTTATCCACTATTCGTTCCTGCAACCTGGCGAAACCATCAATGCTGAGAAATACTGTGCTCAACTGGATGAAATGCATCCGAAATTGATAGTCCAACGACCTAGGCTTGTCAACAGGGATGAAGTGATACTGCTGCATGATAACGCACCACCTCATGTATCGAGAACAACGGTCTAAAAATTAAACGAGTTGTGCTATGAGACTCTTCCTCACCCTCCATATTTACCAGACCTCTCACCAACAGATTACTATTTCTTTAAACATTTGGATCACTTTTTGATAGGAAAAAGATTTAATAATGAAGCTGCTGTCAAAAATGCCTTCGAGGAGTTCGTTAGAACCAGAAACTCGGACTCCCACAAAACTGGAATAAATGTACTTGTATCTCGTTGGGAAAAGTGTGTTGCATCTATTGGTACCTATTTTGATTAAATAAATTGTCTTTATAAAAAGTTACAGCTGTTTAAAAATTTATTACTAAATCGGCCATTTCATCTGCAGCAACCTAATATATATATATATATATGTGTGTGTGTGTGTAGAGGCACACTTCATCCGGGAGGTGCTGCCATCGCGCGTCCCACGACGTAAACAAACATTACAACCGAAAGAGGACAGTTAGATACTTAGAGTCGGCAGTGCTGAGATAAGAAAGCACTCTCTCTCTGCTACGAACCGCGCTCACGAACGGACAAGTATTGTCCCGCTATGATCAAGACCTTATTACACTAAGCACGTGCCGGTGCTATAATCTATCGCGATCTCAAATTGACTGTGATTATAAAGGATATTAATAAAGTATAAAAATATTGGTGCAAGTGAGTGGAGATTTATTTTCTCTTCCTTTTCCACGCTCCCTTGTTAACCAAATATATATATACATACAGGATGAGCCATTTGAAGTGACCCACCCAAATTGCTCCGTTGGTAAGCTAGATATAGAAAAATGTTGTTGACAAAAGTTGTATAGTTTCAAAAGGGACATAAGATGGTAACATTGGTTTGGTCTTGAAAAGTTATTTGTAGGTCACATGAAGATTACCTTAAATTTCTTAAATAGAATTTACTATTTCTTGTTACATATTCTTGTAGGTTATATCGAGAGCTTTCCGAAACACTATGATAAAATATTTTTTCATTAAATAATTTTCGAATTATGAGGCTTCAAAGCAGTACTTTGCCGTACTGTTTGTTTAAATGCGTTTATCTTACTTTTAGCACTACCCAGAAACAACGACGTACAAGTTCTGTTTCCTTTGGGGTGCTTGTTTACCGTGAGTCTCCTTGCCTCTCACATTTGGGGTGCTTGTTTACCGTGAGTCACCTTGCTTCTCACATCTGGGGTGCTTGTTTACCGTGAGTCCCCTTGTCTCTCACATTTGGGGTGCTTGTTTACCGTGAGTCCCCTTGCCTCTCACGTTTGGGGTTCTTGTTTACCGTGAGTCCTCTTGCCTCTTACATTTGGGGTGCTTGTTTACCGTGAGTCCCCTTAATTGTCACATTTGGGGTGCTTGTTTACCGTGAGTTCCCTTGCCTCTTACATTTTGGGTACTTGTTTACTGTGAGTCCCCTTGCCTCTCACTCTTATACTCTAACACTACTATACTCTAACAATTATAATTATTAACCACGAAGCAAATGTTCGAAGTTACCTTCATTGGGTTCAAGTCATAAATCTATTCGCCTCTGAGAATGTTGTACTGTTCTTAGTAAAGTTTCTCTTGGAATCGCTGTGCAAGCTTGACGAATACGGTCTTTCATATTTGCTTTAGTTGTTGGCCGCTCTGCAAAAACAACATTTCTTAAGTAGCTCCATAAATAAAAATCTGGAGATGTGAGATCTGGTGAGCAAGGAGGCCAGTTAACTGGACCTCCTCGTCCGACCCACCTCTCATTGTAATTATAATTTAAGAAGTCACGTACTATTCGTGCAAAATGTAATGCTGCACCATCTTGCTGGAGCCACATTTTTTGTCTTGTAGCTAAAGGAACATCTTCTAACAATTCTGGCAACCGATCTCTCAACAACTCCAAATAGCTATCTCTATCAACATTTCTCTCAAAAAAATAAGGACCAATGAAATAACCATTGACTATGCCACACCATACCATAAGGCTTCATTGATTTTGATGGTCTGCAGGTTTGTGCCACTGGGGATTTTGATTTGACCAATAATGAGAATTGTGCCTATTAAGTTGTCCATCACTACGAAATTGAGCCTTATCAGAAAGAAGTACAAATCTAAAAAAATTAGGATCATTTGCTATCATTCTTAAAGCCGATTGGCAAAATTTAATACGCATTTGAATATGATGTGGCCTTAACACTTGAACCAAAGTTACGTGATAGGCATGATATCTAAGAACATTTAGAATTCTTGAAACCGTTCTTTGTGGTATACCAATTTCTCTTTCAATTTGGCGACTGCTAATATGAAGGTCAAGATGAATAACTGCTAGGATAGTCACAGCGCGAGCATCATTTTCGTCGTATGCATGGCGCCTGCGTTGGCGAACAAGATGTTTATCGCGAGCTCTCCCGGTTACTCTACATATTGTCCTATGATTTGGGTGTCTCCTAATTGAAAAGCTTTTAGCGTACCGTCTTGCCGCTGCACTAAAATTGTTATGACATTCCCCTAAAACCGTTATAATATTAACAATTTCATTAGGCCGATAGTCAGGCATGTTTACATACGGATGAAGATCGAATTTTATAAAAAAAGCTTGTTCACATAAAAATGTTTACATACGGACTCTCCTAACCTGTGATCGACGGAGATCGATCCGAACGGAGCCGCTCAAGAA